>JAQFVV010012409.1:7500904-8048056 GCA_028023455.1 Epiperipatus broadwayi | reverse complement strand
TTAAATAGTTGATTTAAGTTTTTAAATGTATTCTTGTTTTATTTATTAAAAAATGTGTTTATAGACAAGCGTTGTTAGCCGAGAGATCAGCGCCTCATGCTGTGGTATAAGGAAGGAAAATGTGTTTATAATTACTTGTACTACTATTGTTTTTTATTTAATAAAAAATTTTAATTTTAATTCACATATCGTGTGTATTTACAATTTATAACTGAATTTACACTCTTTTAAACCTATTTATAAACTTAACAACATCTCTCTCTCACACACAAGCCACCACGCACCCATACAAAGTATGTGCTATTTTAATTAACAAACTAATATGTCTCATACTTGAAAGTAAATGTTTACTTTGTTGCGTTGCAATCATAAAACTTTTTTCAGTAGTCCACAAATCTACCCAACCACTTATTATTAATAAATGTATGTAATTAATTATTGCTTTTTTGCAGAAAAATGAAAAAAATCAAACTTTAAACTCTTACCTACTGACAGTCGATTAGTTGAGGTGATTATTGTTTTTGTTTAACATTTCGTCCTAGATAAATCTTTGACAAGTTGAATCTCATGTAGTAATTATTTAAATCGTTATATTTACTTCAAACACAACTATATACATGATTTCGCCAGAATTAATTATTTTTGCATATTTTTGTACAGATCAGTACTTTTCAAACTTTTTAATATGTGGGCCCCCTGAAAAACAATATATTTTCATTCCCAATGAACTAACAATGTATTTAAAACCGTGATCATGATTTCTTTATAGTAGAAATGGTTTGTAATGTGATAGAAAATAGTAATAAAAGTAGAAAGGATAGTCAAAGATGTGGATGGAGAATGAATGATAAGAATAGGTAATATGATGGAAAATAGTAATAAAAGTAGAAAGATTAGTGAAACATGTGGATGGAGAATGAATGATAAGATAGGTACAATGATGAAAAATAGTAATAGAAGTAGAATGGATAGTGAAAGATGTGGATGGAAAATGAATGATAAGAATAAGTTAGAAGAATATAAAAAAAATAAAAGAAATCATGGAAGAGTTTGTTGGAAATGAATCTAAGGACTGGTATGGTAAAGTAGAAAAAGTGGCAAATAGGATTTTAAATGAGAATGTTGAGAAGAAATAAAAATAATAGAAAGATGAGAATTAGTAAAAGTGTAAAAGAGAGGGGGAAAAGCATGCAGAGAATACAAATGTGCTATTAAAAACAAACAAAGTGAAAAAGATGTTAATGTTAAATGGAAAAAGTATTTAAAAAAAGAAAGTTGGCTAAATTGAATATTATATAGACAGGATAAAATCAACTAGTAAATTGTTGGAGGACATTAATAAAAGTGAAAGAGATGGGAGTAAAACATTCTGGAATATTAAAAGGGATGTAGGGGAGAGAGAAATAGTATTACTAGATAATGAGAAAATAGAGTGTGGCTGTAGAGAATAGTTAGAGGCAATCTTACATAAGTATGTAATGGATATAGAAAAGATCTCAGATGTGAAGGACAGAGTGATAACAAACATAATAGCACATAGTAAGAAAAATATTAGATTTACAGAAAATGATGAGGCATGGAAAAAATTGAAACGTGGAAAGGCAAGAGGTTTAGATAGATGGGCAGCAGAGATGTTGAGGAATTTAGGAACTAGGGCCAAATTAAATCTATTATCATGTTTTAATAAGATGGCACAGAAGAGAGAATTTCCAGATAGCTGGAATAATACAAGAATAAGACCACTATTTAAAGAAAAGGATAAAGATCACAGAAAGTTAAACAATTATAGAACTGAGAATGTCAGTGTTATATAAAGTTTTTGCATATATGATGCTGGGAAGGATTGCAAAATGGATGGGAAAAAATAATAATATAGTGGGAGAACTGCAAGGAGGTTTACAATTGGAAAAAATTTATAGAACAGAGTTTATTTGTAGTTGCACAACTTATAAATATGAATAGGAATACAGGTAGATGGTTATATATGTTTTTATAGATATAGGGTAGGCATACGATAGAGTAAATAGAATAGATTATGGGTAAGTTTAGTAAATTTGGGAATGAATGGAGTTTTAGTGGATATTATAAAGTAGTTGTATGAAAATAATTACTATAGATATCAATTAGGAAATATAGTATCAGTTAAAGTAAAAAATAGGGTGGGAGTAAGACAAGGATGCCCTATGTAACCTATTTTGTTTTTGTTATATTTGAGAGAAATGGAGTGAGCAATAGAATGACTAGGAAATACCATTATTAGTTGGCAAGGGAGTATATATATTATTATCGGGTCTTTATCTTCTTGTGCACAGAAAGTAAGGAAGATATGGAAGTTAAACTGAAGACAGGCACAAGGATGGGTAAAGAAATGGGGATTAAATTTAGTGAAGAAAGTCAAAAGTAATGATGATAAATCTGGGGGAAAGAGAAGAGAAAGGATTTTTATTGGGGGATATAAAGTTAAATATGGTAAATAGGTATAACTATAACTATTTAGGAATTATCTTAAATAGTGAGAGCACTTGCTTGGATGAATGGGAGAAAAAATTGATAAATGAAGCAAAGAAAGGGACTGATAAAGAAATTAACAGTGTTTTCATATAATAAATATGATGTAGCTATAATTGTATGGAAGTGGGTGGCAGTAGTGTAACAATGTGTTATGTATTAGTAAAAGTGTGTTAGATTATTTAGAAAAAGTACAAAGAGAAGTTGGAAGAAATGCATAAAAGATGCAAATGTGTAAATGGCAAAGGAAGAAATTCAAGGAGAAATGGAATGGTCAAGTTTTATATGAGAGATGCAAAAAGCAAAATAAAAATTATTGGTAGATTGCAATTTATAGATAATAAGAGAATAGCCAAAATAATATTTAATTGGGTTATGAGTAAAGGACAGGTAACAAGATGGGTGAGAATGGTAGTATAGTATGCAGAAGATTCGGATAAAGAATTTATGTCAGTATACTTATACAAAAGGTGAGATGATTGGTATTAGGAGAATTATTAGTGGCAAGGAATGAGATAGAAGAATAAGGTGCATTAATAAAAAATAAAGAATTGGGGAAATTAAAAACTAATATTGAAAGGTAAAAAGAGTTTAAATATATAAAGAAATAAACAGAATATTGAGTTGCATTAATTTATGATAGTAACAAGGAAAATAGTTTACTATTTAAAGCTTGAACAGGATCATTAGCAACAAGGGAATATACACATAAATGAAGAAATGTGGGTGATTTATTTTGCAAGTCATGTAACGAAGGCATGGAAAATATTAGGCATCTGTTAATGGAATGTAAATGCCTACAAGGCAAAAGAAAAAAATTATGATTTTGTGGGAAAATAAATATAAACACAGTGATTATACTCAAAGTGGGTTTTTGGTTTTTATGCCTGAGTTTGAGCAAAGATAAGGGGGATTTAGATATAAAGGCCATAGTGTGGACAAAGATAATGTTGTGAAACTCAGATGAAACAGGATAGAGAAGAATATGGGGAAAATGTAGGGGGGAGAATGGAAAGGAAAGTAATGTAGCTTACAGATTTCTCTGCACATAGCAGCTGAGAGATTCCTGACTTGAAAAAGAAAAAGTCACTGTACATCATATCACATCATTAAAACTCAAACAGTATGAGAATTTTGACAGATATTTTTAATATTACATTATTAGGGGGAAATGTTTTTATTTTTTGTCAAATTTATTATTTAAATTAATGTGACATAATATAATTGTAAAAGTGATACATTATATAAACAATATTAAATATATGTTTTTTGATGTATCATGTCTAACATAATAAAGATTCACATAAAGAAAAAATATTACTTTGTGATTTTTGTGTTCATATTTTGAATCTAATAGCATAAACATTAGAATAGCAAACATTTTAGTTTTATAACCTGCACTGAGGTTTGAGAATAAATAATGAATATCTTGTCATAAGATTTTAACAATTCAACATTTTCATAAAGAAAAACTACATTCTGATGTCATATTTTCACACTGAAATAGTTATATATCAATAGAGTAACATTGAGATTGTCACCAATTTTTATTTTAAAACAATAGCAAACTCTCCAGGTAGTGGTGCCCCCCAGTGTAAGCTTTAGTAATCAATAGGTGCAAGAAAGGTTTGTGCATAAATTCCTATCTAGTGCCTATTCATCCAATATCCTGAGACTTGTTTCTAGCTTATGGCCCTCATCAGTGAAAAGTCTCAGATATGAGAACATTGCACTTAGATCTTAGGATCTAATGCAACTCTCCACCAGTCATTTTTTATCAATTTACTAATCTGGACATATTAAAGAAGTAGCACTAGGTAGGGATTTTATGCACAAACCTTCCATTAATTGACTACTAAGGCTTGCACTACTGTATGGTCAGTTTGTCACTGTTTTAACAGCTTTCATAAACATAGGAAATGGTGATATTGTGACTTTTTTTATATTTTCTTTTTGAAAATAAACTTTTAGGGTATGAACAATAATGTTTTGATTTTGACTGTCAAACAAAATTATGAATAATTATATATATACATAGATTATGGATAAGTTAAGCTTCTTCATAAAAAGTGCATTATGGAGATGATATAGATTTTTTATGTTATATTATATCAAGTGAAGGTTACAACCATGTTTGGGCATTAAAACTGGCATTATGTTTTTTTAATTTTTGCTTTTTTTAAAAACTGAACTTTTTAGTATAGTATCACAAATATTTTGCTTTTCTCTGTTATATAAATAACACATTCATACAGCTTGCAGATAAATTCAACTTTATAAGAAAGGGTTTTATTTTTGCCTGATTAAAATTCAGTAAAGCAAAGTGGCACCCCTACAAAAATACCACATAATATACTACTATATTAGATAGCTTGAAGGTTAAAAAATTTCAATACAATTTTACATTGAATGGTTTCCTAACAGTGCTAGTGTTTTTATATTTTAATTTCCATTTTTGTCCATAGATAACAGAAAGTAATTAAATAATAAAAAAAGCACTAAAACTCAAATACCAGCTTAAAAATTTTACAAATATTTTTTATATTATACTAACAGCAAAATAGTGTTTTTATTTATTTCTATAGTTTTTTTTTTAATTTTAAAAATTTATTTTATTTAATTTTGCACATAATACAATTATCAAATATATATATATATATATATTATAATCTACACTCCCAACACCACTCATATACATTACATGAGCGAAATGCCCAAGCGCCAGTTCTATTAATGAATAGAACGATATAATAAGATATATGATACAAAACTATTATGGAGACTCTTCACTTAAGTCTATGTTCAGCTCAGCTCAGTGGGAGGCTATAGAAAGTTCATAAGATATATGATTATAAGTAAATGAAAGAAGAAATATTACAAAACATTAAATATAATGTAAATCCTTTTTATTAATTAATTACGTGATAAAGAATCACAATGTTTATTTGTACAATCTATTAAAATATTCTTTCAACTTAATTTCTTCCTTCATCCAAGTACAACATATATCAGCTTGCTATAATTATATCACTAAACAATCCTATGACTTGGCACATCATCATCTAAACAGCTAACTCAATGCCAATCAAGGAATATACAATACAATCTCAGGGAACTTCAAAAACACAGTTGAATTAAATAAAATACATTGGCCCATAATTTATAATTTTAAAGTATAATAAAATGTAATGAAATAAATTAACTAAATGCTTCACTGTGTTTAGCAATTACATAATGACAGAAATAGGGTATTTTAATCTCATATCATCATCTAACAAATATACCAACTTGGCAACCTTTCTAATACGTTTATCCAGTGGCAAATGTTCCTTATAATGTTTGGATTAAGAAAACAACATTGTCAGACACCAGAAAATTTGATATCATAACTATAAAATAATATATCTACTCTATAATAGATTTATGAAATGTGGAAATTGAAACACGAATGTACATAAGAATAACTTAAGACACAGTTTTTAATAAATAAACAAATCATTTATTACACTGAAAAAATTTAGTTTAACATGATATTTCTTTTTTTTTACAATAGGACTACTTGTCTAACATGTTTCAAATTATCCAATAAACTTTGAACGTCAGTTTGGGATTATCCCATCATATAACATTTTTTATACCCTTTTGAAATCAGAAATTAACAACAAAACTTAAATCTTCTAATTTTGCATACTTGTTTTATTAAAGTGTTTCACTTAAACATATCATTAACTATATAATATATTACATTGTTGGCACAATAAATATTTATGAGAGGATTTCTATTAATTAATAAAATAAATCAAGCTAAGATATTTGGCCATCAACCAAGCAACTTTTTCTAACTAATGAAACAATTATTTTTGATTACAAATACCTTTTCACACACAACAATGAAATCATATTCATTCTGATGGTTTGATGATTTATAATTCTGTACTAAATGAATATAATGTGTTTTAAAACATTTATTTCCCCAATTTAATTTCAACAACTTTATACCTTTATATTCGCAATATTGTTCATATTAAGCACGTGTGTGTGTGTGTAAGTCAAGCAACAATAATAGAAAACAATCTTTTCTTTTAAACTATCCATTTATCAAGACAATATTAAATAATTACTTCATTTCGGACAATGTCATACCCATCAATAAAATAAGACACTAATATCAAGAATTTGACTTAGCTATTTATGTGGCCACATTTTAAATAACATAGAGCTATATTTTCATGCTTATACAGACTATACATTCCAAGGGAAATTCGCATGAGGAGCAAATAAACTCTTTACTTAACACTTCTACAATAATTCATCTAATTTTAAAATATACTGTTGGTGGGGACTTTTCCTCATCACCAAGACTCTAAGAAAAACATCACTTAACTTCAAACTATCATTTCATAATACGCGTATAATATAAACTAGGCTCTACTCATGGAAAATTATTTAAAATATACTATTTAGGCAAAATCTCTCATCCCTACAAATATAGAATGCAATCAGATTATTTTCCATTCACAAAGCTCTTCTACATGTCTAACATTATATTTACACACTGGCAGATAAATACACACAGATAACATACTAATCTGTTCAATTCTATAGAATACAACACATCTGAAATTTATACATAAAATATTCACAAACGGAACTTTATTAAACAAATGTCATGATTGTGCAAAACAGACACACACATGCGTGGATAAGAATATACACAAAAAAAAATTAATTTTAAGTTACATACTATGCAGATAATATGGTAATTAAATAATACATTAAGGTATTATTTTTAATTCAGAATATACTTTAAGTTACTTTTAGAATTTAATAGTTATAATTATTACGAACGAACTTTCTTTATCATATCTAGCAAACTATTTCAGTTATATGTTCATTGATTTTAAAGCCAAAGCTCTCATTTTGAAATAAAATCTATAAAATAAATGTAAACCTCTCTCTAACGATATGATAAAAAATATATATATTTCTTTTCTCTACCTTCGTGAAAGAAAAATAAGACATATTTTTATAAAATCAATTTTTACCAATGTATCCACTGCTCATGAATATGCATTCCGAGACGATCTAGGAGATCATAATAACCCAAATTATAAATATAACATAATAATAAGTATGCCTATCTATCTATAATATACATTCATAATGACAAGCAATAAAAAAAATAAAGAAACAAAAGCTGTTTGTTCTGTGACTTAAAGTAAAAAAACGTTTACTTGCAAAACTCTAATCCGGGTTTATGAAATGATATGGGGATGGATTCCAAACTGAATTTGAATACAAAATGAATTTCTGTAGGATAATCAAAATATATATATATAATCACAACTTAAATATGACCGAGCACTTCCAATGTTCACAGCATATCTATTTGACCTACTAAATCACACATAAGCAATCAATTTCTCTTTTTATTATGACGGAAATATAAGACATTTTAGCTACCGTTGAACAGGAATTATTTTATTCACTCCGTAGTAGTTTTAAATTAAGTACGCTATTATTCTTAATAGTTTTCTTAAATAGCATTTGACACTTTATAATCTAATATACGCATAGTTTATTTTTGAATATTGCCAATTAAGATATCATGATTCATTAGTAATTCCATAATTAATACTTCATTATTATAGTGCATTTTTATCGAAGAGAACAGAAATTGCACCGCATTTCAGTCCTTCCATCCGATTTAAGTGAATATATTTATTGAGGAGTTTCCTTTGGTTATTTGAAATAATTCACATTTTTATTTCTTTCATTAAATACGTATTATTTTTAGAAATACCAGATAAATAAATACTGTCACTTTTTTTTTGTAATTAATTTAAGTATGACATGATATATCAAAATACACATATCCTTAATTTACATTTAACTTTCATAAAAGCATAATGCAGAGGATGGTGAAAAATTAAAATAAATTCTGATAAACAGTCCTGCATACGTTTCCAAAATATATTATTAAGACACACGTGGATTAATTATATAACAATAATGTTCATGCACTCTATCTTCTTTCTTAATTATAGATAAATAAAGTAATGCCATCTTAACACTAACGATATACATTTTTAAATATGAATAATTATGAGTTGGTTAATTCAAATGTTTAAAATTAAGGAGAGTAAGGAAAAACTAATGTACCTTCTTAAATTTTTTTAGCACTGCATCCCAATTGAAGACCTTTCCATAATGAATTTCTTATAACTTTTCCAGAAGTCTATTCCAAAGCTTTTTATAAAATTCATTTGACTTCAAGAAAAAAAAATATTTGTTACAGCAGGGAAGAGCAATTTTACTGGCTCCACTTATAACAACAATGAGCAATTTTAAATCTCAACTCTCTGTTAAATCAAAAAAGGTCATTTCCCTTCAAACAGGTCAACTCCCACGTTTTTGCACCCAAGCTAATTACATATTCAAAAAAAAAATCTTTTCTTAAAAAAAAAAAATCATTCTGATTTTTTTTACAAGTAAATAAAAACAAAAAAATAATACTAATACTAAAAAAAAAATAACTTTTACAAACTGGAAAGAAATGAATATTAATTAACTGTTAAACAAAATGACGAATAATTTATTTAATTTATAAAATAATTCACCTATCCAAATATCAATTAATCATTGAAAAGAAATATATTTGTTAAATTATTAAAGATAATTTCTGTACCGTAAATGTCTTCAGGTTAAATGTACTATTGCTTAATGTTATTAAAAGATGAAAATGAAATGAAACATAATACAGACATACACGCATGCACATATACTGCAACCTAAATATTAAACTATCTTGACTAAATATAATTGAGGTGACTATTAATGTTGATAAAGGGATGGGTATCAATGAATAAGGGATTAGGAAAACATTCAAATCAATACTAAACACTAACATAAAATAACTTTGCATTTTCCTGTGAAAAAAAAAATACTGATTCCTATAATAACAACCCCTCTTTCTGGCATTAACTACTTTACTAACTACAATAATAATAATGAATACTTATAAAACGCTCAATCAACTGCATAAGCAATCCATATCTAAGCTTCAAACAATCTCCAGCAAAAAAATTTAAAATTCTAAGGCTATTTCATTTTTTTTAAATACAATATAACTATTCAATGCAGATACACAGTATATCTCACTTCCTTGTGCCCATTCAGATGGTCACAATATATATATATACTGACGTATCCAAAACCCTATGCAATAAAAATATTTTTTTTTATATTTTTCTAAATAAATCCAACTTTCCCCCACATGGTAAATTCATTTTTTTAAAAAATACTTTATTAAATTAATAATTGGAAAGTAATATTTAAGCATCATTTTAAAATTATTACTGATTCACCGCAGAATAATGATCTCTCCAAGTTTAATCTATTTTATCAAAACTCTAGCTTCTTTTTCTCTTTTCATAACACATCAGCAATCTTTGTCATTTCATTCACCACACATGATTTTTTTCTACATCTTTTATAATCTCTTGCATCCAGTATAATACTTCACCAGTCATCTCATATTATCTCTTCTAGCAATATGGTCATTTCAATAACATTTCACTTTTTTAATTTTTTCAAATGTTTAATAATAAATATGCAACATAATAATTTTATTTTGTTGTAAACTTTCTTCAGTTGAAGATAACATATAGAAAAAGATAATATTATGGCTTAAGGATCAACTTCATTTGTTTAACAAACAGGCAATGGTTAATGCCTCTGTACACTTGTATTAAATATTTTCAATTTTTTAACCTATTCCTCATCAAAAATTCTGCTTGATCAAGTGAGTTAAAACTCTAAACTTCTGATTGGTCAATTACAGAAACAGCAGTAAAAATATATTCATCTTTTAATATTATATTCATTTTAGTCTTGTCTGTAAAAAGCAAATTAATAATTTGTCAGAATATGAAAGTGAATGAAAGTTTTTTCAAAAATAAATTTCTATTTATAATTATAAAAATATTTTATAGCAGAGAACCCACAAAGAATGTTCGTAACCTATAAGAAAGTGTCATGTACATCATTGATTTTCTTTCTCAATTTACTTTTGTGTAAAAGTAAATAATTTTTACTAAAATCTCAACTATTTTTCTAAAATAATTTTATTTTCAGCATATTTTATCCAAAATAATTTATAATATGTAAAAAAAATACCAAAAACTGTACTCTAAAACATTTTTTGAAAATTAAAACAAAGAAGTTGGAGCGGTGAAAATTGTTGACAAGCATTTTCTTTTATTCAATATGAGCAACAACCAATCAGAGCCTAGGAAAGTCTGCCTTCTCCCATTGTTAAAACTTTAAATTTAAATATTGTTGATTTTTTACTTGTAAAATAATTGTAGAGAGGGCAGCATCTTACGGTACTTTTTTAAGCTTTAAAATGAGCGTAAATTCACTATGATAATGTAAAAACTGCCAGTTTTAGAGCGAGTTAAAGCCATGTCATCAAGAGATAAAGATGACAGTTAACATGTTAAATCTGCCATAATAGAGTCCTGACTGAAGGCCACTATTATATTTTTCAAATGTCATTTGTATTGAACATGAACGTTTTGGTAGATTTGTGAATGTTTGTTTCCTATATTGTTAATGGTTGAAAATTATTATTCGCATTCTATATAGACACATTTTGCCTATTCCTTTTTTTTAACTATTCAACTTTTTTTTTGATATATGTGCTATCACATGTGTAATTTTTGTGAATAAAATATGTCTCAAGGTGTTTGTAAAATAAATGGGTTCAAATTCATGCAAATTTGATTAATGATAATCTTCTCATATATCATAGTCTCAATAAAATATAAAATCCATGTGAATGTATGTATGTTTGTCCATAAGGCTGTCACATGTTTCCATGCAAATGTTTGTCTGTAAGGTTGTCACATGAGCATTTTATGCAAAGGAAGTAATTCCACCCTTTACCTTTAATAATCTGTAATTTTTATTATGAAGTATATTTTATGCGATGGAAGTAATTCTCCTATTAATAAATGTATTTTTTTATAAAGCAGATATCTGTAATACTGTCAAAAATTGAACAACCAATTAAAAAAAAAACTATTACAAAAATAACGGCCTTTCAGGCCAGGTATATTTCTCATATATATTTATAAAATATTAAAATCTTTTGCCTAATTAACATTAAATCTTCAAAAAAAATTATTAAAGCAACCAACTAAAAAAAACTTACAAAAAAAGACAACCTGTCTGACCGGGTATATATCTGATATTTATTTATATAATATTAAAATCTTTTGTTTAATTTACATTGAATCTTAAAAATAATTTAACGCATCAAATTTAAAAAAAAAACCATGACCTTTTCATAGGCCGAATATAGTTTGGTCTACAAAATGAGTCATCATATAGCACCTTCTATCGTAATGGAAATCCCAATTTTATCTCCGATCTTTTTATTTCCACATTCAATTCTTTTAGAAACAAAATTAGTCCTAAATATGATAATGAATACCATGATTTAATTTACTATCAATGATTCTTTATAGATTAATTTTTATTTATGTAAGTTGAAACCTCAGCCAATAGTTTCCAACATACATAAAATTCTAAAATATAATATATAGATCAACACAGTTTTTGTTTGCTTCATGCTATGGAACTATTTTTTGTAATATATTCTAGTTCTTATTTTCATTTGGTAAAAGATTATTTCATATTCTACACGATAATCATGGTAAGTAAATATGAAACTAAAGATCCAAAAATTCATGGATATTAAATAAGTTATCTGCATCAAGTCAATCCTGACTAAGTCAGCAACAATACTAATGGAACAATGAGCAAAAAGGTTTAAGCAAAAAGATAAACAACATCCTTCCTCCCCCCACACAGAGGAACTAGTGAAATGGTCATCATTACCCATTTAGTTTGCCAATTACCAGATGACCAAAGATTTTAGAATTTTTCTATACTAAATTTTATATATTTATTAACCGATATTTGATGGCTGATTATGCAGCTAGAGAAATAGGAAGACCTAGAAAAAGACCCCATATGAGGTAAAAAATGACTTGGAGTGACAAAAAATGTAAATCTATAAGTAGAGGAAGCTGAATTAATATTATCTTGCAATGGATTAGTAATAATTGAAAAGGATAATAATGATAATATTTGTATAATATACCAAAAACATGTTTTATAAAATATCATTTGCCCATGAACACATTCATTTCAACATATAAATATATATAATAAAATTTTAACTCACTATTTGTCAACAATAATATTAATTGGAAAAATAACAACATGACTACAAACTATCAAATCCATACTGCATACCTAAAAGACTATAGAAGACCTAGAAAAGGACCATGTATGAGATGAAAATTTCCTGAAAAGCTGGATTAACCTTTTCTTACAGTGGATTAATAAAGATTGGAAAAAAAGTGATGATAATATTTATATATAAGTGTATAAAACTGCATATTAAAATCCTACCCTCACTACTTGACAATTTTTATATATCTATCAAAAGTAATATTAATTAGGGGGTAGAGGAATATGGCTGCATACTATCAAAGTTAAAATAGTGTTGCAAGATGTTTGTGTTAAGTTCTCTGGCTAAAGAGAGTTAGAAATATCTACGCAATAGGGTGCCATAAATGAAAAAAATATCATTTAATAGTTATAGGAGATTGTTTGTCATTTCCCATAATCCTTTTGTTATAATTCACTTAGCAATAAACTGATTAGAATAACACATACACACTTCCACATTAAAAAAACATCTGGTTTTGCTGTTGGACTTAATACGGTCTGTGTTTACTTTCATACTATATTCATGAAAAATGAAGAAAAATAGAACGATAGAAATTTTATCTTAAACTAATAATAAACCATGTGAAAACTAAATACTACCTAAAACTGGAGCCATTATTAAAAACATTAATTAATAACAAACACATTCAACTGAATTTTTTTAAAAAAAAAAAACAATGTTATATGTAAAATTAATTTCAGTTTTCACTTTTAAAATTGTTCAAATCTTATGTTTTTTTAAAGAAGATACGCCTACATATTATTTTTATTTGATGATGATGGTGTACGTGTATATATGATAGAAAAGTGGTTAAGCATACCTCAGACTGTCTTATAAGCGGTGGTGAGTTGCTATTATAATTTTTTTTTTCCATATGTCAAAGCATCGGCCGGGAAGCGAACCCGCGGCAACTGTCAGCAAGCAACTGCTTGCTTGCAAGGCAGTTACGCTGACCTCTCGGCTACCAACGCTTGATATTACTATTATAATTGGTAGATAAAACAGCCTTAAATCAGGCATTACAGTGCAAATACCTCTTCAATAGTGTGTCACAAAATACAGAAAAGGAGTGGGCATGGCTTTCCAGGTTTTATTGTCCAGCATGAGGAAGGTTTTATCACACTGAAATGATAATAATCCTGATACCGGGGGGGGGGGACTTGTTGATATAAAGTTTTAAATTTTAATTAGCCTGTCTTATCTGCTACATATGCGATAATATCTTCTGGATCGATTCTTGGTGCAAACTTATCAGTATTAATAAATAATCAATCAAAACAAGATTATTTATTTATGTATTTGTGACAACATTCTGGACAAATAAATTGTATTGTTATTAATGTTTGAATGTCATATGGCATCTAGCTAAACGATTATTTATTTTTAATGACTATCTGAGAAAATCTATCTCTAAACCACATTGAATCCAAGATATTGGGCGCAACAGGCGAATACAATAAACATTATAAATCGAAGGCTTTCTATTATTTAAAAGCACAATTTAAATTAATATAAGACATAAGTGAATTTTAATTTTAATTAGAAGATTTCTGATATAAACTGTAATAATCCATTAATATCACGAAAGATAAATTTGTGGCAATTTAAATTCGTAAATAAAAAATTAATATGAAATATGTCTATATTTTAAAATATCGTTTGATAATACTGTACTTCTAAATCCAATTTCAAAATTGTTTTTCATCTAAAAGTGATTGTTATAAATATTTTAAACCTTAATTGAGAAGAAAAAATAATTCCTTTTAAAAAAGATACCATTACAATAATTTTGTTTTAAATGTGTCTGTCTTATTTGAAAATGTTGGCTTTAAATCAAGTTTAATTACATTTTATCAATGTTATTCTTTAGATGTCAATATCTAATACCTTTCGGTGGGTCCGCTATTTTAGTCAGATTAAATAATTTTTTTTCTATCATTTTTTTTTAAAAAAAAAAATCAGTCAGATCGCCACTTCTGTTTCAGTCTCCTAACAAGATTATTTAAAAACTTCTATAGAAATAACCCTATCTAACTTGGCACTTCGACTTCTTTACAAATTCCATTGTAGAATATTCCAAGGGTTGACCTTTTTTTCTCAAAAGTAACCTTTATTAGTTAGTCAAAAGATTACAAAAAATTTTCAGGTACACTTCACGTGGAGGATTACAAAGTGTTCAATGTTACAAGGCAAAACAATTGTTGACCAGGTTTACAAAGTACGTACGCTCGATAACAAATATATCCATAAAATGGTTGTATAATTTTGCTTACTGTGTATCTATACATGGACAAGCCCAGATCTGCACTGTCCCAAAACAATCCATCAAGGGGGCGCAGCAGCCCATCAGAGCAGAAAAGGCACTGAAAACTTTGACCCCGTACCCTCCCGGCAGGTTTTCCGAGTAGCGGCAATAATCATCACTGGCCTGCACCCATAAACCAGACCCCCAACAACTGCCATCATCAACCCTTGTGGAAGAAATGAGGAGTGCAAACCCGTGCCCACAAATATTACAAACAAAACTATTACTGTGACAAAGATGATATTTTTAGCTGGAGTGTCTAGCATCCAGTGATATCATCTTGCACACTGAGATCAATGGAGCTGAGCATCTGCCCTTAATCATTATCAAACTCCTATATCTGCAAATGTTCACAATAGCTGTTCAACCCATCAACCAAAGTCCTTCAGGGTTGACAGCGATTTTTATTTGTCAATACTAATTGGATCCTGCTTTTTTGATTGAATTTCAGGTCTTGATTAGTAATCAATGATTCAAGTATAATCTGAAAGTTTGTTGTTAAACCTTGGAAAATTTCTCAATAATTATTGCTTAAAAGAATATGAATAATTTGCAGCTTCAATGTCTGTTTAGGTCTAAAGCATCATTTGTATTCATTTTTGTCTTTAAATCATTATTTTTTTTAGCTCAGGAATCACTTCATTGTAATTCTGCGTTTATTTGAAATTTTTTTTTTTTTTTGTGGTCCCCAATCCACCGGATGAGGGGTAATAACTTCTGTTCTGATCATCGGAGAAACCTGATTTTTGTGCAGGGAGATAGCTTAGGTTATTTTCTATAATGTTCAATTCTAAAATTGAGATCGAATTAACATTTAAAACTTGTCTAACACTGCTAAAATCCGATGCAAAGATAAATTTCCTGTCAAGCGTTGTTAGCCGAGAGGTCATCGCACCTGCCTTGCAAGCAAGTAGTTGGTTGCAGACGGGTGTGGGTTCGCGTCCCGGCCGATGCTATGACATATGAAAAAGAAAAAAAGATAAATTTCCTAAAACCATCATTGTTAACATATTATATTCCACGTTTTCTATGAGATCTGATGTCCAAATGAATTTCCTAATTATTCTATCAATAAAATTAGGATTTCTAGTGTCTATTCTTTTTAGAATTATTTGGTTTCATTTAAAATTATTTTTAAAAGGTTTATAATATTCTAATGATTACTTAAGCTAGCTTTTGTCTATTTCTAATGGCATCCATTTGCATAAAATGGAATGATAGATAATTTCAATTATCATTGAATGAAAACTGTTCCAAAACTTCTTATAAAGATAAAAAAAAACACTAAAACGGATATTCACTTACATTTTGGTAAGCTTTTCTGCTATGAATCCATCAATGGATTATGACTTTGGTGAACAAAACAGGGCGTCTGAAACAGTGAAAACTGGAGACCTAGGCTCCCTCTAGTTGACCTTTTCCTCTTTAAAATGGTTTATAACGAGGTTTTCTTTACTGAATTAATAACTGTAAAAGAAAGAAATCAAATAACTTTGTCAGAACTCCAAAAAATAATAAAATTTATATTTCCTTAAATCTGATTATTATTCTATTTACGAAATCTGACTGAAACATTGACAAGTTGAACCTGCAGCTACGATATTTCTATATATGTATTCTTTGGCGCTGCGAGTCTACTGGTTAGGCCTGCATTCAAATCTGGAATTAGAAGTTATTTTATGCAGTTGAGAATTTCCCGAAATTATTCGGAATTTTTTCAACTTACTTATAGTTTAATCAATTGAAAAGAAATTAGAGAAGATCACAATTTGCCCTACATAAAAATAGGTTTGGTTTTATAACTGTATATACAACTCTCATGGTATAGAAAAATGGGGTGCATTTATCAACCATGCTTATAACACGAATTTATATTCTGACTAGCTTTATGATTTTTTTTTTTAGTTAACCATCTCATATCTAATTATTTAATCTGACTTAGAAATGTATTTGTAAGCAATTAGCCAAAGTGTAATACATTGATAAACATGACTAAAATCTCAAAAAAAAAAGCAGTTGGAAAGATGAAAAAAGTATTAACTCTTTTATAAAGTTTCCAAAATTTTTCTAGAAATGCCTCATGTGAACGACGAAGAGAATGACTTGCAATGAGATGAATGAACTTCAGCATCACAATAAGAAGTATCTATGTAAATAGCCTGAAAAAATATAAACTATAGAAAGTTCTGGGGAAATATTATTATCAGCAAATCAATGTCAAAAGCATTTAATAAAAAAAAAAGCTACTATGATATTAGCCAAAATTTAAAAACAATGGTAATCTAAGAACCAAAAAAAACCCTAATCTATAATGTAAGTTGCAATCTTTAGTGTCTATATAAATATATTAGACCATATTAAAATTAAATTGAGAGAGTGCAAATTTCTCAAGCGCTTATGACTACCAACAGCCAATCAAATTTTAAGCACTGGGACAAAGAATTTAACAAGAAAAGAGTGGTTCCACTCTCTTCTTTACTTGTCTCTCTATATATCCAAGCCAGTCCAAAGTACTTATATCTGAAAGTGTGAATCTTAAATATCATCACACTTAATTCACTGAGTTCAAATTATAAACATAAGCGCTTGAGAAATTTGCACTCTCTCAATTTAATTTCAATATCGACTGCGCTTTATAAAATATTATTTACATATATTGCTGCAAAGTTATAACATCAAAAACTACTGCATAGTAAATCGAAAGATTTCACGCTGTATGTTTATAATTTGAACTCAGTGAATTAAGTGTGATGATATTTAAGATTCACACTTTCAGATATAAGTACTTTGGACTGGCTTGGATATATAGAGAGACAAGTAAAGAAGAGAGTGGAACCGCTCTTTTCTTGTTAAATTTTCTGTCCCAGTGCTTAAAATTTGATTGGCTGTTGGTAGTCATAAGCGCTTGAGAAATTTGCACTCTCTCAATTTAATTTCAATATCGACTGCGCTTTATAAAATAATATTATTAGACAATATATAAAGATGGATTTCCACCTTTATTGTTGAAAAGAGGTTGCCTTGACAACAGATTAAAATTGTTCAATGTTACTAATATTGGTATTGTTTTAGTGTTGACTGCTTGTGATTGGTATTGTTTTAGTGTTGACTGCTTGTGATTCGTACAAGGGACAGATTTGAAAACTAGTTTTATTATTTAATTTAAACCCAACAATAGATGAGATAAAAGGGTAACAATTTTAATGGGTATTTATGTATTAGTCCAGCAGTGAGATTTCACATACAAATTAGCATGGCAATAATTATTTGGAAAAATAACGACCTATAACTTTATTTATTGGAAATGATACAAACTAACACACATTTACATTTTTTGTGAGAGATTATCTTCTACCATCTAAACTTAAAAAAAAATTATTTATTTTGAAAAATGGTCTCCTATAACTTTATTTACTGGCAATTAAACAAATATGCATTTATAATTTCTGCATGAAATGATCTTCCAGCAAATAAACATTTAACAATCTAAATTTAGTACAAGTGGTAAATATAGGGGACTTGAACTCAAACCCTTCAACTATCCACACTATCTCACCCCACTGCTACACATGACCACACACATGAAGAAAAGATAAATAATCACCAATATATATATTTTGTGCTGAACCGGCATTCATCAGTTGGTCCAGATTATCATCTCCTACACATATATATAAACAGTGCTCAGATTACATTAAGATAGCAAATCTTAATACTTTAATGGACAGGCTTCAATCCACTCCAATCTCGAACTCTTCAGCCATCCATATTATTGTAGATCTGACAATGGAAAGCCCAAATCCCATGCTGATGCAAATATTATTGCTACATTCATGTTGACCTCAAGTCACTATGACCCCTCCCCCATGTATAGAACCTTATCCATTTAAATACATAAAAGAGGGATGGGCTGGATGCAAGCTTAATGTGTAAATATTTGAAATACAGGCATTCTTCATATACCTGGGGCTTAATTTGAAATATACAGGATTTAAGTTCAATTCTCCTATATTTACAATTAAGCTCCAGGTATATGAAAAATGCCAGTATTGTAAATATTTACAAGTGGTAACCAAATCAAAAACTAATAATATACATTTATTTTACTGTGCAATTCTGTTCATCTACAAAATGTTTCTTAGCATTGCTACTGTGGACTGAATGTTCTTACCTTGAACCACATTCCTTATGAATGTGTACTCTCTTCTGACAATTATGAATGAAATACCAATTATTTGACTGTGAAATTAGCAGCAAAAACAACATTTTCACTAGTAACTTTGTTGTCATCAGAATATTTTCTAATATTCACTTACAAAATTAATTAATTTCTTCTTTAGAAGATTGTAAATATTTTTAATCCAGTGTTTATATACACATTTGTTTGTGCCGGTGACTTTCATCACTGTCGGAGTAATACTAAGTACCTTTCAATAAACACAAACACCCATGAGTTCCATTTAACTGATCTACACCCAAGTTAACTATCCAGTAATCTCCTTTTACTTTGATAATCTCGCACACTATCTAATACCTGTATATTTGATTATTAAAGCTACTTGTGCAATGTTTATGAAAATACTGTGTGCAGTATTAATCTTTAATTTCTTATTCCTTATCTTTCTTTGTTATTCTTTTAGAAATGCAACAGTCATTCTCATTTAAAGGTAATGAAATGAAAGATATAATTAATGAAGACTAGCTAGCAATGTTAATTAGTTAAATATCAAATAGATGGGTTTATATTAGCTATGATAAGATTGCAGAGGTTGTAGCCAGAAGATAGGTGTTTGGAATTGTAATGATATAAAAAGTTTCAAAGAAAGTAAATATATAACTTAGTTACTGGGGAACATAATATGACATTATATTGCTATGTTATCATCTACTGACTAAACCAACAATATTTATCACCTGTCTTCAACAGACTGACTTCTTCAGGTTAATTTTTAAATTAAAAAGATCAATAAACACAGTAATGCAGAAATTATATTTCAAAAACCATTACATTAATATCAATTACTATATTGAAAAAACAGCAATATAAAGCAATAGAACTACAGTGCTTTTTTGGAAGTAAACAATCCAAGTTTTCTAACAAATCTGAAAGATATCAAGTAAAGCAAAACTTTGGCATTCATATTTATTCTCTTCTTCTGAACTTAGAATGGCCATATTCATTTACAAAAGGCTGCTAATAATAATAGTAACTGATGTTAACTATAAAGCACTATATATATATGAAAAACAAAAAAACACAAGTTAAAACTTGCTAACGCTTGTATTTATGACAATAGATGGCGTTCTACCAAAAAACACTGTCAAGCATAGTTTTTTGTTTACATAAACGTCAGAGCAAGCATTCACTATCTCTAACTTTAATTTCCACCTTCAGATCATGATTTCAAGCTATTTTCTATCGTCAGTGAAGGACAGGAATAAGAAAATAGATCTAAACACAAACTCTGAGCGTTCATGAAACAGTTTCTATTCAGCTTGCAAGCGTGAATCTTTTAGACACGTAATGTCTTCAAACTCAGCATAGCAAGCCAGATAGCTACATGGGTCTGATCTCAGTTTAGCATCACCACATAGTAGAAGCCTCTGCAATATATATCATTGCAAGAAAGACCTCAAAGGTGGAACACCATCTATTGTCATAAATACAAGCGATAGCAAGTTTTGACTTGTGTTTTTTTTGTTTTTCATAAATGTACCTTTGAGGTCTTTCTTGCAATGATATATATTGCAGAGGCTTCTACTATGTGGTGATTCTGAACTGAGATCAAACCCATGTAGCTATCTGGCTTGCTATGCTGAGTTTGAAGACATTACGTGTCTAAAAGATTCACGCTTGCAAGCTGAATAGAAACTGTTTCATAAACGCTCAGAGTTTGTGTTTAGATCTATTTTCTTATTCCTGTCCTTCACTGACGATAGCAAATAGCTTGAAATCATGATCTGAAGGTGGAAATTAAAGTTAGAGATAGTGAATGCTTGCTCTGACGTTTATATAAACAAAAAACTACACTTGACGGTGTTTTTGGTAGAACGCCATCTATTGTCATATATATATAGAATGACATCTCATTTAATACCTGTTATATCTCAATTCTTTATTAATTTAATATTTCAATTTTGGCTTACTTTACCATATTTTATAAGATTTCATAATATTACTGTGACAGCAGATTGCTGCTATTCTATTGGTTTATTTTAAACATTGGTTGCAGTTATATGATTTACCTATGATATCCAATAGCTATGCTCACTTATGATTTATTAATATCCAGTTATAATTAGACAGGATTTGAACCCAGACTTTCAAGCTCCCTTTAGTCATCCACTCCATCTTATACAACCAATACCCATGACCCTATACATGCAAAAAAGATAAATTGTCTCCAATATACACCTACCTTAAATATTGTGCATGTATTTCACATATTAATATCAGTTAATACAATTTGATGTACAATTATCAAACTTCTTGCATTCATATCTTTGACATAATTCTCTTTAGATAGGTATATTATTGATTATTACTAATCATTCATAGGGCTAAAAATTATCATATCATTTCTATTTAAGATATAAACTAAAACCCAGTTAAACATTCATATATTTCTTTTTTTATTAAACATAAACACATGGGATCATTAATTCATTTTAGGTAAACACATTAATCATTATTATTAATCATTCAGATATTTTTATTCATATGGTTTAAAAATGTGGGGAAAAGTGGAAATTTCAGCATATCTAAAAATGATAATATACATAAAAAAAGAGAAGGTTGATGTTGGATAAAGGTCACATGCATTTATCTTCAATTATAAACAAAATATGAATTTTCAGGCGATTTTAAATTTGTTTCTAGACTAGGAAACATATGATAATGTCTAGCCTAATAAATTATTAGTAATGATCATTACTATATTTATTAAGAATTGGCAGTGTTAAAGATGTGACTTCAGGAAAGTTGATATTAATAAATACTGCTAAAGACATCTGTAAGAGATTATGAGCTAAACTAAGTGAAGAGTGCTGGTTCAGCATGAAGTGTGGATCTTTATTTATATCAAGAATGTGAAATGGAGTTGATTAAGTGCTGTGAAGTTGATGTAGACATTTAGTGCTTACACAAATGGTATTCTGCTTATTTTTAATACTTTTTGATACACTACCTGATTTTTTTTATTTTTAAACTAGATACCAAGATTTAAAAGACCTAGAAGGAGATCACATACAAAGTAGATGTCTACTGCTATTATCATCATCATATACTATCATTTATCTATAGAAATATTAGTAATAAGATGTCAAGAAAAAATAAACAAATAGAAAAGTTCAAAGGTACACATTATGCTTAAAAATGTAGATACTTTCTCAAGTGTAATTTCAATTTTTGGGCTGCAGCAAAAACTTTTCTTTCATAATCAAAGGTTTCAACCTGTATATATAACAGCTGAAGAGATAGCTTACGAACACTGCCAAAATAAACAACTGAACTGTCTTCCACTCATCCCAAAATCAATCGGCTTTTTACTGGAAAAAATTAACATTTTTTCAACACGCCCAAGATATTATAAGAAAAAATGATTTGAATCATAACAACTAGAAAATCACATTTTGATCATATTTGTTCTTTTCATATTGGATTGTGATACAGACTATTCATAAAAATCATTAAATGACTTATTTCTCATTTAGATTTCATTTTTAAAATGCAACAAATTTTACTTGAGACATTGTAAAAGAATGAAAATACATCTTAAAATTCAAAATTAAACTTTTTATTATTAAAATCTCAAAAAAAATTTATTTACTGGTATTTATAAAAACAATTCTCATCAGCCAGTAAAAAATAGTTTCCTGTTTGCATAACTATTTTTATGACTTTTCTTAAGAACTATTTTCCAATAAAATTTAATTGTAATCATATAATTTTTTGCTTTAATGTAAATATTTTACAAATATGTTCCATAAATAAATTTAAATAAGTAAATAAATTATTGAAAATTTACATATTTTCCTTTTAGATACACTAAACAAGTAGCACTTTTGAAATGCCTGGGGATAAATAATCTGCCAATCAGTAATGCTGTCAGTATACTTTCACATTTAAGTTTATGGTAATATTTGTATAATTACTAAATGATACTGCCATCTTCAGATTTTTTTTGAACTAATAATTTTAGAAAACAATTTTAGTGTAATAAAATGTGTATGATAATTAACATTATAGATTTTTTTTCTTTCCCTTCCTTTTTCTTTTCCCCTCCCCCCCTTTTCCCCCCCCCCCCCCCTCCCGCTTTCCCCCCCCCCCCCCCTCCCCCCCCCCCCCCCCCCCCCCCCCCCCCCCCCCCCCTCTTTTTTTCCATTATAATAATTTTCCCTACCCCCACCCCCCACCCCCCCCCCCCCCACCGAGGGCCCCCCGGGCGCTGTTATAGAATTAGAAAATAATGAAGTAAAGCTTAAAGTGATAGCAGCACCATCATAATGCCCAAAATTGATGTAAATTTGAGTCCTGCCTTTCCTTGAACACATTAAGGCCATTTATATTTAAACTGACTGTTATTTAAATTTACAGAGTAGACTTATTTCTTCTCATTTTAAAGATCTTCAAATAAAGATATCAAGCATCAAATTTATGATAATAGATTTTAAGTATAAAAAATGACCTGTTCTTTGGGTACTCAAAGTTCAATCAACTTTCTATGGGAATAATCATTTATTTTTGTCTTCACAAGATATTACATGTGAAATTGATTTGAACTGCAACAAAATATGAGAGCAAATATTAAATCAGCCATTAAAAATTTTCTGAAGTTTTAAAATGAGCAGAAATAGTACTGCTCTGTAAATTTAAATATCAGTCAACTCTAATGTCACACCTGATTTAACATTAATTGTTCCACTTGTTGTGATTTATATTATTTTCTCATACAATATGTTGGCCATGCAAAAAGATATCATCTGTTTCTTCCTAAAAAGTGATTAAATTTCTGGACACTAGAGAGCACACCAACTGGTTACATTAATAATTTATTGGAGACTATATTGCTAGTAGTTACATATTTTAGCATTATAATATCATATTGTTACATACATGGATGAATGTATTAATCTTAAAAGAAACTTTTGATACAGATTAATAAATGTAGTAGTAATAATAAAAAACATAAATAAAATTTTGTAATTTATATGTAGTGAGACAAGAAACATTCATTTTTTTTTCTTTTGGGGGGATTTCCTGCTGCTGAGGATATCATTAATCAAAAGACTCATGTATTTTTCTTTTCTATATCTATCTACAGTATCTATCTCTGACCAAATTGTTCATCAGGTTTCTTTTCCATCATTTCCTTGGTACTTCCTTTTCTCTTTCACTCCTCCACTTCCCAAATCAATCATTATCCTTGATATTCATTCATTTAACATGACCATGCCATCATAATCTCTTTTCTTTAATAATACTTATTAGTATTTTTTGCATTGTAACAATTTATCTGATCTCTAGATTAACATTATTTAAAAAATGGAGGCAGAATGAATATGTTTGCTAGAAAAGATGATAATGCATAAATGATTGACATTTTAAACTGGATTCTAAGAGGTTATAAATCACTAGAAAGAGACATAAGATAAATGGATGAGATACAGTTTACTGAAATGATGTGGAGAATAGAAGCTGTTGATCAAAGAAATGATTAAAATTAGAGAGTTTCATTTTGTAATGGATCCAAGTTAAAAATAATGATGATAATCTCTTATTTATCAACTGTGTGTTCTAGAGAAAATATAAAATAATTATCAAATCCATTGTTATGACTTTGGAATTATACTCTCTTTGAATCTATGAAAAATTGCTTAAATCTATATAAAATATATACCACAGCCAGTTATTTCTTTTTAATCAATATTCATTTTTGATGTACTTAACATATAGAACTCTCAGGAGGAAATGTATTATTATTTAAGAATATCAAGAAAAGATGTGAGTTCTGAATATAAATAGCTATCTGGGTTTAAATCCTTATAACAACTTGGGTTACAAGTAAAAGAAGACCTCTCTTTTCTTTTAATTAAACCCAGGACAAAAGTGCTATAATAGAAAAACTTGTTTAACCTCAGGACTATCAATTAGTAATTCATAATTCCCTAACAGCATCAATGGTAAAGTTATCTCTGATTATTTACATGAATATAATCCCTCAATTTTTATTGTAAAAAAGGAAGTTGCCTTGACTACCGATTGAGATTGTTGACTGTTTATTGATATTGCTCTTGTTTAAGTGTTGACTGCTTTCATATATGTATATTTGCAAACCCTTCTAGTTTTGAGCTTTATTAGCTTCATTATCTAAGTAATATATAATTTCAGTTGAATTTGAAAGTTATAATTTAGTATTTGTTAGTCTGCTTTCAAAAGTGGTTTTATTTGCTTGTTTAATAATGCTTATTTAAACTTTGTTGAATTAATAATCTCTCTTTAATCATGCTGCAATCTATAGTGTCTCTATAAACATATTGGATCATAGATAAAGATGGGATATCCACCTTTATTGTAAAATTGGAGGTTGTCATGACTACAGATTGAAATTGTTATTGATATTGGTATTGTTTAAGTGAACAAAAACAAAGGCAAAACTCTCCTACAGCATTGCCACCTGTGCTAAACAGAGTAATCAATGGATGCCAGAAGGCTTGTGCATAAAATCCCTATCTAGTGCCTACTCATCCAATATCCCCAGACTAATGTTAAGTGTTGATTGCTTTCATATATTTACATATGCACATATATATAGCTGATAAGTTTATACATAACACACCAGATTAAATTGTCATAAATCAGAAGTAGATAAACAAAAGATTGTGAATAATAGGTAGAGTATGAGATTATAATAAGTGGGCCCAAAGTATTGATTCTAAAAACAAGTAAAAATAACACACAAAATTACCAAAGTAAATTACTTGTATTTAAAAAGAAGTAGTAAAATAAAAAAATTAAAAACTGAACAAAATAATATCTACTTTTTATTATTAAGTTGTTTCATCAATGCAAGCTGTCACTTACGCTACCAAATACATCTGTAGACTAACTGCTATTATGAGTTTGTATATTTTGCTTGTTTTCTAATGTTTTATTTTGTGACTTTCTATATTTATTTTTTTCTGCTGAAGGTAGAATGGCCGTCATCATTATCATTCTAATGCAGGATGAAGGTTTCTTCATACTCTAGCCATATTTTCCAGTGTCTAGCCTCTTTTCTCCATTACCCCTGGACACTTTCTTATTTCACCCATCCATCTCACATATGATCTCTTTCTAGGTCTTTTACAATCTCTTGGAATCTCCCATCCATCTTAGAGTGGTCTCTTTCTAGGTCTTTTACAATCTCTTGGAATCTACTTTAAGATTTTAACTGTCCATCTATTATCATCTCTTCTAACGATATGTTCAGCCCAACTCCACTTCAGTCTCTTAAGAATGGTCATATTCATTTATAAATGGCTGCTAATAATGATAGTAACTCATGACAATTACAAAACATCATATGTAAAGTGCAGTGTGTCATTTAATACTGTTCTCTCTTAATTCTTTATTAATATAATATTTCAATTTTTTTTGTATTACTTCACATTAATTTATAGAATTTCATAATATAGTAGTAGCATAATGCATGTCATACTCGTGGCCAAGTTTGATTCCTGTCTGGGTAAACACAAAAAAAATACAAGTAGTCAAGCATTGATGGTCGAGTTGTCCCAGGTTGGGAGGTTCGCTTCCCGGCGATGCTATGATATATGAAAAAAAAAAAAAGTACATAAGGATTCGGATTTTTCTTTCAAGAACCTAGTAGGCAATCAATCCAATTAACTAAATGGATATTCATTTATACATATAATTATAACAAGACATCACAAACACACACAGTTTGCTTATGTATCTGAAAAAAAGGAACGCAAATAATTTATATTTTGACTCCACGTTCTTTAATTATCTGACAATAAACAGGACATTGCCGCAATTATAGAAAAAAATAATGCATGGGGATTTTTTTTTTAAAAGTGATCTTTTTCTTTGTCGTCTAGCATTGGTGGTCGAGAGGTCAGCGACGCCTGCTTTACAAGCAGTTGTCCCAGGTTAGCGGGTTCACATCCCGGCTGATGCTATGACACATGAGGGAAAAAAAACAATAAAATCGATAAATTTTCTGTAATGTTAGGTTAAATTTTTTTATGGTTTGCATTTAAGTTATAATTAGCACATTCTTTTTAAATAATTTGACAAGAAGCACTCTGGTGAAAAAGATTTGAACTCCTAAAAAAAAAAAAATTTGAATTTTGTCATACCTAGTAAGTTCATGTTTACCAAATTCATATCTATAGATTAAAAATCTTTCATTAAAAAACACTCACAAAAAAAAACAACATAATCCCAAACTAGTTACAATTAATTCTTTCACATAACAGAAATTAAATTTTAAAAAAAATTACAAAGTTTTTTTTTTTTTACATGTGTCATAGCATCTGCCAGAAAACGAACCCACTAACTCGGGACAACTGCTTATAAGGCAGCTGTGCTGACCTCTCAACTATCTATGCTTGACTGTTTTTTTCTTTTTCTTCAAAACTTTATTAGATATAACAAACATGAATACATTATTCTATTTTATATTAATCAAACAACTGCTCAGTATTTTTTATAAAAGTTTAAAGTATACAAATTTAACAAAATTTATCAAACTCAGATTAAGATACCATTTTCTATTAGGAAAATGCTTAATTATTTTGGGAAGGGAAAATTATGGGTTTTAAACCATATTCAGACACCCAATGTGCTGGTACAATATATGTAGTAAATCTTTTTGAGATAATATGACAGGCTAAAATTTGTAAGGGATATAATGTTCTTTTATTTTAAATATTTTTTTTAAATAGCAACAAGAATCGCAGGGTGATTTACTATTTACTTATCGAAATTTTTAAAGGACAATTTTCTTTACTATTGGCTACAATGTTATCTTTTGGCCTCTAATGTCTCTAATAAAATGTTAATGACTTCAAAATATTCATAGTTCCACAAGTAATAAAAATTTATTTCAGTCAGTTGATTTTTAATTGAATCGCTTATTCTCATAAATGGTCTAATCATGGTCTTTGAAGTATCCCCCCCTTTTTTTTTAAAAAACAAAAAACAAAACAAAACAAACTACAAACACCTTTAGAATGTTCTGTAGGCTTCGATCTTTTGTACAAAAACTGTTTGCATAAAGATTATGAATTTTATTTTTAACAAACTTCATTCATCTTGATGGTCTAAAATTTGACCTGCATATTTTATCTAATGTTTTGCACTAATTTATTGTATACAGGGCAACAAACAGCTGATAAAATAGATGCTTAATGCTGTCTCAAATGTATGTTTAACCAGATGAAGAACTGCCATATATGTTTAGTAGCTAGGTATTTATCTTTCTGTGAATATGCAATTTGAGCTAGCTGAGAATTAATTTGGCAAGAAAATGTTATAAAATAGATGAGATTTTCTACAATTATTCTAAACTTAAATTCTTCAGACACATGGAAGATAAAAAATAAAGTTCTTTGACAAGAAACATTAGTTCTGTGTTTTAACTTGGTTTTCTATCATGAGCTTTTTCCAGATTACACAAATTGTTTTCAGAAATTTTTTTATTAGCAATTATTTTATACCTCTTTAATATCTTGGAGTAAAATTTTTATGCAAGTAAATTAAAATTGATCATAAGAAGACAAATTTTTAAATTCTTTTTAGTGATCTGATTTATAATCAACTTAGCTAGTCAATTATGGTCGGTCTAAAATAATCATGTAATTTTATATATATAAATACCCATGCAAATAGGTATTCACCTATCTTAATTAAATGTAGCAATTAGCTAGTCATTTAGAGAATGTCTGGCATGAATTAAAAACGTTCTAATTACGACTGCCGAAAGAGATATCCTTTATGCAATGATATTATTATTATTATATATGTATGTATATGCTCGGGGTCAATCAACACAATTTCTACTTTTTTTTCCATATCAAATGCGTTGGTCGGGAAGCAATCCCGGACCTGCTGCTTGGAAGGCAGTTATACTAACCACTAGGCCACCAACGCATGACTAACACAATCTCTACTTATCCTGAGATTTAGCATTTGTTCCAATATTTTAATTTATAATTAGTAATTTCTTCTAGCTAAAAGTCAATATTAACTATTGTTTTAAAATGATAATTTTTCCTAATTTTATTGACGTTATTTTTTGTTCGTAGATATTTCACACCTAGCGGTAATATTTTATATTCATTTATTTCATTTTATATAAATATAATTAAACTAAATTTTATATTCATTTGTTTCATTTTATATCTGACTAAAAATGATTAAATTCAATTTTTAATTTTATAATGAATTAGATATATATTTTTACAAATATTTACATTTGTGTTTGTTTACGTAAGTAATCGGGTATATATTTTATTTCACTTTTAGAAACTGGTTGTATTTATTTTAATATAATGAATCAACAACTTCTTTTTAATAGGTTGATTTATTTTATTATAAATTAAAGATATCCTTAAACAAAATCTTTTTAAAAACTTTCAAAAGTTGTGTACAAGAATGAAATTAAATAAATGAAGAATGAAGTTAGAAATTCCTTTCTGAAAGAGGGGCCAACAAACAATAGTAATAAATATATCACGAACGATTAACAATTTGTTTTCATTTGATTGTAGAAATCTATTGCCCATTTAATCCACTCTGACTTTATACAATCAATTTAAGACACTCAGATATATATATGTTTGATTACTAATTAAATGAAATTAAAATCTGTAAGCTTTAACAGCATTAAGCTTGAGTATGCGCACGCATTATCGCGTGTTGTTAAAAGACGGCAATTATTAAGCATTTTATCTCTTTGAAAATAATTACATAAAAACATTTAAATATATACATTATTAAATAAAAATGCTACCAATCCCTCAAGGTGAGGATAAAGAAGAACGAAGGCGAATAGCGATTCAGTACGCTCAATATAATCGAAATGTAGCTGAAGCCAAAAAAGAACGTCAAAAACAAGAACGAGAAGAGGAAAAAAAACACGCACAAGCTGTGTATGAACGTCTTGTAGCTGATGTGAAGGAAGACAACAAGTTTAGAGAAACTCGTCAAAAATTATTCTATGCAGCACGTCAAAGATGGCAAGCAGAAGATTATGATCTTGAATCGCAAACTGGTGAAACTAAATTTAGTCCATTCTGCCCAACTGATAGTAATAGTCCTAAGACAACGTCTGAATTAAAACCCACTGAACCTCTCTTTTCAGAAAGACTTCAAAATCCGAACCTAGAGTCAACAACTTGTGCCGAACAATCTGCAGGTATAACTGAGCTGTCTTCGACAACAGATTGAAAGTCTATAGCTTATAATTGTAGTAATTGTTTTGATGTAATCCTAATAAAGAAGAATGCTAAACCCCCCTGAAAAGTAATAATCTTAATTACATAAGCTATAATTTTAAGTATATTCTTTCATATTTGTCTGGTTGAATAATGTAAATATAGAAATCATAGCAACTTTATTTTAAGTTACACACATACACACATAAGTATCCAACGATCGACTATTAGTCGCAGATATTCAAAATAACTAATTTATTACTCAAATTTGTAATATATATATACAAATATTTTCAGGTAAGCAATGTCAAATATTGTTTAGAATTTTGGATTGTGTAATAAGCAAAAGATCATTTATGCAATAAAATCTGATCGTTATAATGATTACTCATGATATCCAAAATAGTTTGCTGAAGACATGTTATATAATGAGTATATATATATGCGCTGTATGCACAGATAATGAAGCTAGAAAATATATTTAAAAGCGGAATTTTACTAAAATATAAAACTATTAAATTATAGAACTTGGCGCTTTCAAGAGACTACTTCATAGCTGCTGTTGTTATAACTAACTGCTTGTAGAAATGGAAATTTATGTAAATTGATGCAAATGAGTTATAACTGCCATTTCCCAGACAGTGCAAAGCATGCTTCTCTTCTATTGATGAACCTGGGATCACTAGCTATATGAAACCCCTCTCTAATCTTGCGTCAGATATTGTGTCTTTCAGAGCATATGATGGTGGCAGAGATAGGTTCAAATTTATGGCCTGATGCTATTTCGTGTTCACTGAAGATGGAATTGCCTTTTTGCTTGGTTTTAATTTTATTGTAGATATATTTGCACAAGCCCGACAAACATCTACATCTCATGTTTAAATTTTAGCACAACACATTATTTTAACACTGATACCCTCATCAACAGATGGCTTATAGACACATTAAACTTTGAAGAGTATACAATTCAGTCACCATTCAAATTCATTGAGAAAATTAAACAAGCTATCATCCCATCAAATTTTAAACTGGCAACTCTTGACATAACAGAGCTCTATGGATCCATTAACTGACCACAAACTATTGAGACCATCAGCCAGTGAATGCCTGTCTGCACATACTAAATTCATATATGAATTCCTTAAGTGGCTTGATAAGAACTTAGTCACAACTTTCAAGAACAAGTGGTTCAAAATGACTAATAGTTGGCTAATGGGCTTACCACTCAGCAGCAGTTTCCAGCATTGTGCTGAATCATTACAATGAACACACACTACCAAGATTCTTGGGTGCAACTCTACATCTCATTTACCTTAGATATGTGGATGATATATTCATTGCAGCCCCTGACCATATTACATCAGAACTGCCCTTCAGTCCCCAGAGTATCTCTAAACTTAATTACACTCATACAGCTGAAAGCCACACACGACATGATAGATACCTGGATATAAATATTTGCAGAAACCTCAGTCAACTAGTTACACCATGATTGTCAAGTCAGTAGAAGTATGTGGTGCAGCTCACTCTACATCATACACACCCTACTCTCATAAGATGGCAGGCTTATCCTCATTTTTATTTAGAAACCACGTTATGCAAATATGTAGCTGATAAGAGACCCAACCTGAACTGGTATGTAGCAGATTTAATTGAAATTGGATATTCATAATTGTCTATCAACAGGAAAGTCAAGAAGTTTTATTATAATATTCATCATTACCACATCAAAAACAATAAGCCACGAATTCACATACCATATATCCAAACCCTGGTCAAATGTCTCAACAACATACTATCCAAAGACTTTAGCAGTGCTTACTGGTCACCTCCAAACACAAACAGACTTTTAAACAACTCGAAACATAGAATCACTCTCGATCTCACTCCTCGGGTAGTGTACAAAATGATCTGCCCTCACGCCAACTGCCAAGCTGCATACTATGGGGAGACCTGGTCTAACGTAGACAATAGAGTAGCGCAACATAAATACATCTACAATAAAATTAAAACCAAGCAAGAAGATAATTCCATCTTCTGTGAACACGAAAAAGCATCAGGCCATAAATTTGAACCCATCTCTGCCAGCATTATATGCTCCAAAAGACACAATGCTGGATGCAAGATTAGAGAGATGTTTCATATAGCTAGTGATCCCAGGTCCATCAATAGAAAAGAAGGATGCTTTGCACTGTCTTGAAAAATGCAGTTATAACTCATTTGCATCACTTTGCATAAATTTCCATTTCCATTTCTACAACGCAGTTATAACAACAGCAGCTATGAGTATGAGAGCAAATAGTCTCTTGAAAGTGCTAAACTCTATAATTTAATAGTTTTATATTTTAGTAAAATTTGGATTTTAAACATATATTTTCTAGCTTTATTATCTGTGCATATATATATATATATGTGTGTGTGTGTGTGAGTGTGTGTGTTACATAATGAGTGTGAATAGCTCTTAACAAGCTTTGAATATCCCTATCCCAGACTGTTTTCTGGCTGCTGGATATCATCAGTGAGGCATTAGGATATTCAGACATTAAATCTTTCCTGGTAATTATAGTTTGCTGAAGTATCATTTTTTAAAAGAATCCCAATGAATCCTTTTGAATCTGGATTAAACATGATTTTTTTCCAGATTCTAAACAGTCTTAGACTTTTTCCTCAGGCAGCTACTCTATAGACAATTAAGATTACATGGGTATATAGATACTGTTAGCTATAGGGTAAATTAAAAAATGAAAACCATAAATCAACACTATGAACAAATATAGAATTTGATTACTCTAATGTTTATTGATTTTTCTTTTTGTTTGTGGAGAGAAACTCTGTAGTGAGAAATTTAAATACTATTTTATCTTTATTAGCAAACTGTTATAATCTCATAATTACTAGAATATATATAAATTTACCAGTTCAGATAAAAAAATACTGATCAATATTTGAAACTATACATTATGTGAAGAAATATATAAAAATTTAAATATGATTTTTTATTTGTATAAACAAATCCCTGAATCACAAATATCTTCATATCTGTTTCTTTAATTTGATATTGAACAGGCAAAACTCTTCATACAGCAGTGCCACTCAGTGCAAGCCAGAGTAATCAATAGCTTGCACTGAGTGGCACTGCTGTATGGAGAGTTTTGCCTGTTTAATAACAGTTATGAGCAAGCATAAGAAATGGTGATTTTGTGATGTTCAGTGGTTTAATACCAATCTTGCTTAATTTGCTGGCTAATTTTTCAGCAAATAACCATTTTTTATTAAAAGATTTTAACATCTTACTTAACTGCAATCATCCATTCTTTTTTATTATTGGTCATCTCTAAATAAAAATAATATTGCATTTCTTTAGACTGTGTTCAAGTACATGAGAATTTCTTTCTTTCATGCTTAAATAAGTCTATTACCTCTCATTTACTTTGCATACTTAATCCAATGAAAGTTAACCAATATTTAATGCTAATTAAATAAGCAAGATGAAGTGTATATAGATTAGTTTAATGAAATGATAGTTTATGATCTTTTCAGAATACAATTTAGCCAAACCACTTCAAACACTTTTTAGCAAACCTCTTTATTTGTATATATATACATACACCTACATTTCAACTTTCCTGCAGTCTTCTTCAGAGCTGGCTTTAAATAAAATATTTTCAGAACATTTATGGTATGGTAATAGGAGGTTCATATTTCATATAAAAATTTTGCAGAATAGCATATCTATATATAAGTAATTTTGTTTTCGTAATTATTACAGTAACTATCCTATCTTTTAAGGGTGCTGATCCACAATATCCAAATTTGGGTTGCATTCAAAACATTAAGAACATTCTATTTATCATCCTTTGAGTTGGAAATAATATTATAAATCATCTGTTTACTCTTTCACCAAATCTATATCACATCTTGATGCCTGCTTTATTAGACTGCATATAAACTCCTGCCTGCTAACATAAAAATGCATAAACTGATTAGATCTATGATAAATCCTTATTTGCTTGCAACAAAATCAATGTTCATATTTTTTTTTCATATGTCAAATGTATTGACCAGGAAGCGAACCTGAGCCAGCTGCTTGGAAGACAGCTATGCTAACCGCTAGGCCACCAAACTACAATGAGTTATTAATAATTTGTTTATGACTGGAAGTAATCTATTCAATAAAATATTTGTAAAGTACTAGTAATTTTCCAAAGTATTTATTTTAGTATTTTCTGCCCCTTTATTTTTCAAAACTGAAACAATAGATGCAAATCTTGGGTGTATATATATATTTTTAAAAAATTGCATTTGTTTGAAGCAAAGGTATCTTAAATTTTTTCAGATATCTAATAAAAATCTGAAGCTTTTTATTTTTTAAGATTACTCTTTAAACTAGATGTCATTATTCAAATTTAAATGAGTTAGTGTTTCTAAAAGAAGTCTGCCTATTATTGCAAAGTTTAACAAATAATTCTACGTCTCTTTGAAATATTAACATATATTCTAAAATAAAGAGGGTGCTAATAGCTCTAACAAGCTTTATTGATAAATACCACAAAAGAAAGTATTTAAAATCTCTATCTAGAAACTATCCTCATCCCCAAACTGGTTTTATTTGCTATTATAGTATTGATTTCAAGTCTTAAGCAATGCTATATTGCTACGGCTATTAATATATAGTACGGATGAAGATTTATCAGCTCCATATAGCTATTTAAATTAGATATCTAAATTTGAAGACATATAAGTATCTAAAAATTTCAGATTTTTTTACTTAATAGTTAAGTATCAGATAAGTGCTGTTTTTGAGTTGGTATTTTACATCTAGTGTATGAAATATCCTAGCATGTCACTGAGGAAAGCCAATAGCTAAAAACTGGTCTGGGGATAGTTTCTAGATAGAGATTTTAAATGCTTTCTCTTGTGGCATTTATCAATAAAGTTTGTTAGAGCTATTAGTGCGCTGTTTATTTTAGTTTATAATTATAATCTTATCAAGGTAAATCACATGATGTAGGACTTGATTTTATTTACTATTATTATATGTGATTCAATAGAATTATGATATGTTTTTTTGTTTTGTTTATGTAGATTTATACCTTATTTTCATGACTAAATAAAATAATATTGTTTTTCTTTAGGTTCTTATATTACTTTCGCTGCATTAGTAAAAAATATTTTAGCTTTAGAGCAAACTAATTTTAGATATGACCAATACTTTACTCATATAAATAAATGCTCATGGAATATAAATTCCTTTTACATCTAATTTTTATAGTAATCTTCTGTGTAGTTAATCTATATGCTGTGAAAAAATTTATTGACCGCAGATCATTCAAGTTTCCAGATACCATTTTTCCTAATATTACTAGACTAAAGTTTATTTCTGCCAACTCTTTTATTAATGTCTCCAAAAATAAATTGATCTTTAATGGCATTGTTGCACCACTATCCAACAATTAAAAAAAAATTGAAACATAATCAGTAATGAGATAGATGTAGGCAAATAATTTTAATATTAGTAATCTTTAATTGTTATGCATACAATTCCAATACAAAAAATACTTAGTTAGAAAAACTACAGAGAATTCAAAACCATATGGTCTTTCTCTTTCTTTCTTTTTTGATAATCTGTTCTTCTAAAAAACTTGGAATATCAATGTCCTCAAGATTTCCCAGAAGGGTGAGTTTCACTAAAAACAATTGTATCATTCTTAAATCTTGATATCTATTTATAGCTAGTTAAGTTCAGAACTTAAAAAACTCTATCAAGCAAAATTTGACCATTCCCTATATTTTATACTTAGAAAAAAATTAAATCTGTCTTTTTGCTTTACCATTATTATTTCTGCTAATGCAGCTACTATTAACACATTGGTTAGCAATTTATCAAAAAATGATTTAGCAGTTTTTTTTTAATCTTGCCATTTTTTCAACTCTTAGATCAGTTAACTTCATAATAGGCAGGAATCTCAAAATAGAACTATTCAAACACACAATCATTTATGGATTAAAACTTCTGACCTAAGTTTCATTCCCAAGTGACTCATTGTTGATTTATAATACTTAAACAAGATTATAGCTGAGAGGTCCCTACCACTCAACATTTGTTTGTCATTTATTTTTTTAATGCTGAGAGTTTTCACACACTGAAAGTAAATAAACATTACAGTCGGAATTTCTGAGTGTGTAATTAAAAAAAGAAAATGCTGAGACACAAATATGCATCCCTAATTGTCCTAATTATGACTTATAGATGACAGATAATATAATAAACCATGAATATTAAGTTCTATACTAAGACGCTGATTAAAAGTAATAAAAAATGATGAACCGCTTAGGCAAAGCATCAAAAGAAAAGATAAAAACTTTTTGTATTAGAGATATTCTCTAGCTTTTGATGTCCGAACATTAATCCTACAGGGCATCAAAAATACTCTTGATTGGACACTGATTATTAGTTACAGTTAATATTTATATATAAAAGTAATTGTACTAGAGATTCCATTGCTATTTTGAGTTCAGCCTCCAACAATTAATAACCTATGGCCAAAAGACTAATCCCAGTAGTGCTTTCCATAAACTATTATAATTTTTTTCTATAAGTATTCAGAAAACAATTATTTTTACTATTCATTCTTATATTAAGTTTGATAACTCAGATAAGAATTGTCTTAATCATTAAATGTTTATTGATTTTGCTAAGCAATTTTATAATTGTATTATATTTTAAATATTACAACTCTCCATCGGAACCAAGTTTATAAAATAAATCTTCAACAACATAATAATTTAGACTACTCTCTTTCATTGTACATGTAATTTGGATGCAACGAGAGAGAATATTCTAACTTTTCTTTGCCATTTGTTTATTTAAATTTATGTTTGAAGACAGTTTACAATTTGATAAGTTTGGAACTAATAAGAAGCACATTATAAAGCCAAAAATCGAATTAATTATCTTCTATTATTATTATTATTATTATTATTATTATTATTATTATTATTATTATTATTATTATTATTATTATTATTATTATTATTATTATTATTATTATTATTATTATTATTATTATTATTATTATTATTATTATTATTATTATTATTATTATTATTATTATTATTATTATTATTATTATTATTATTATTATTATTATTATTATTATTATTATTATTATTATTATTATTATTATTATTATTATTATTATTATTATTATTATTATTATTATTATTATTATTATTATTATTATTATTCCATTTTCAGTGTTCTAATTCTCTGCCATTGGAGCTATCTAGTAGCTTAATTTATTTTTGGATTACCAATATTTAATAAAGAATAATTATATTGAATATATAGAGGGTTTGAACTCAGACTTTCATACGACCCTCAACTATCCATGCTATCTCATACTGCTGACCCACTTCGAGTGCTGGTTTAGTGAAAATACATATATTTGTGATTATTTATCTTTTCAACATGTGTGTGATCAAGTGGGTCAGCAGTATGAGATAGCATGAATAGTTGAGGGTTGTATGAAAGTCCGAGTCCAAACCCCATATATATTGCATATTGGAGTGCAGGGATGAATAAGCTGGACTGTAGAAAAAATTCATATAATAATTATATTGGTAAATATTTATTTTTATACAACAAAGTATTTATTGTAATATATTTGGAACCAAATCAATATTTACAAGGGCTGTTTTAATATAACTGACAAGCACCAACCTGTAAGCAAAGATTTCAAAGAATAAGCAAATATATGTAAGCCAACCTTTATTTACTGTGCATTATTCAGGGCTTGAGTCTATTATATGTCTGGTCTTTTTAAATGATGTTCAAATTGTACAAGCGTAATTCAAATATAATAGGAGAGAAATTTTATTTTATTTTTAGTCACCTGCAATTAACGTATAATAATTTAGAATCTAAATACATTGATAAATATTTAGCTTTACACAATGCAGTATTTATTGTAATATATTCGGAAGTAAATCAATGTTCACACATGTACTGTTTTAGTATAATTGCAGGAGGTTAAAAATGAGATAAACTCTCTCCTGTAATATTTGAATTATGTTAGTACAATTTGAACATTGTTTAAAAATATCAGTCAAATAATAGACTTAAGTCCTGAATAATGCATAATAGGCAAAGTTTGGCTTATATATAGATGAGCTTGAAGAACAAGTGAATTAACTTGTTCTTTGAAATCTTTGCTTATGAGGGAGTGTGTGTCAATTATATTAAAATAGCACATGTATGAAGATTGATTTATTCCTGAAAATATTTTACAATAAAAAGTAATTGGTCAATATTCATACAGAACATTTCATATCAGATATCACAATGACAATGGAATTAATAGAAAAGTGGCAAAATTTTAGAAAAAATAGGCATTTGGTAATTCATATGTAAAATCAAGATAAGCAGTTGGTAATTTATCATTATTCTCTGTTTTCATATCCCAAGGTTCAAAATGGATAAAAAAAAGTCAGATATCTTTTATTTTTCAATCATTATTAATTAACTATGATTTAGAATTAGTTATTTGACAATCTGTGCAAGTAGTGAATTATTGTGGGAAAGCTATAAAGCTGGATAGTTATATTTGCCAGCCATACAGAGTAACACAGATACTATCGAAGTGAGAATAGTCAATATGATTTGTTTAAAGCTTATGGATACCATTTTCATGGTATTAAAAAAACAATCAGATTAGTTTTTGGCATGCAATGTGGTATATTGTTTTAATGATTGGCCCAAATAGACAGAGTTTCTTTAGAACTTCTATTTGTTTTTGTTAATATATTGATGTGTTTGTAACATGAACTCTCAGAAATGGAGGCAATTGGAAATAGGCTCAAATATTGGGACATTCATCAACTCTTCTGTCAATTCTTCATGATAAACCCAACTGTTCTCAAGATTAACAATGAATACATCATCAAATGCTTCAAATTATGGAAGTTTGAGGCTAAATATTTAGACTTTACTTTAAAAATAAATGTACATTCCTTACTAACTAAAGATTTCTTGGTGAATAAAAGAGGCTTTGACAAAATACACACTGAATATCATCAAATGTGCAGTGGTGAAAATGAAACACTGCAGCACTTCCTACCCTGGGTGCAAAACTCTACAACAGTATAGATCAATTGTTAATCAACTGCTGGATGATATCCTATAAGGACAGAATTTTCAATATTCAAGACTGTATTCAGACTGGTATTTTTCTCAGCAATAAGACTCTCCATCATGCTAAACTATTCACTGTGGATTCTTAGGTGCAACATCACATTTGGTAGAAATTCAGGGAATCTACTTAGTGATTTGTTGGATATTATTAAAACATTAAAAGCAAGGGACTGCAAAGTTTCCTTTGCTGAAATCCATGATGATACATGGAAGCTATTAAATATTCCTGTATCACAACCATCAACAGCAAATTTGTATAATCATCATTATATAACAATTATATGTTTTTTCTTCATTAATTTGTCTGTCAAATGTCCCTAACATCAATTATATTGGTCATATCCTGTCACCTAAGTTGCAAATTATAATGTACCTATTTTTTTTATTGGATAAATAAAGTTCGTCATTAAATAAAAAAAACTCTGTCCCTAATAAAGTATGTTTACTGGAAGTCTTACATAATAAAATTACAAATGTTTTAGGTTTTAATTACATTCTCAGCAAAGTTATTATCTCTATTTGGACAGTGATTTTCCTACAGCTCTGTAATAGTTCCAGTTGGAATGTTTTTCATCTCTTATTATTTTGTTCTCAAATTTTTTAATTTATGTTCATAAAGGGGAAAAAATAGTCATAAACAGACAGAGGCTAGTAACAATGTAGTAGTTAATAGTTCTGATCTGAGTAGTATTATCAATAGATAATCATAGATCTTAAATGGTGAGATAACTAATATACATGGCAAGCAGTATGCATCAGGAAATAAAATTTCCAAATGGCATTAACTAGTATCATTAGCAAACTAGATGTATATTCAAGTAAGTGTACTTTTATTCATTTTATTTTGTTTTTGTAAATTATGTTACTTTCTTCTTTTTATCATCTTTTCAAAAAAAAAAAGAACAAATGTTGAATTTATACTTCCTCCTAACTTTAAATCGTAGAATCCGTATCTTATATATAAATTATTTTAGTTTCTTTTGTGAAGTCAGCCATTAAGCTACAATAGCAATAAATGGACAGAAAATAGAAGGATTTATAAAAGGACACATTAGGTATATTGTAGAAATTATTTGTTTCTGTTTGTGAAATCAGCCATTAAGCTACAATAGTAATAAATGGACAGGAAATAGGAGGATTTATAAAAGAAAAGATTAGATATATTGCAATTGTGTGTAACACTTTATTTTTGTTTACATGTTGGTAACAATACATGCATGTATAGAATGTACCTTTATATATATATGTAGGTTTATATACAAAATGTTCAAATCACCCTCCAAAATAGTATGTTTTTTCCAGAAATGCCCTCTGTGTATAAAATATAAAGTCTAAACTTCAAACAGCACAACTCAATAAGATACCCTTTTGAGTCGTTCTGTTTGAAATTCTAACTTTATATTTATTCATAGAGTGTGTTGCTGAAAAAAACAATGTCTGAGAAGAAATTTTAAATATTTTATAACTATAGCATTTTCTTTTTTTTTTTTAATGCTCTTATTGATTTTGGAAATTTGGTTTGTTTGTTAACTTTTAATCTTTTTCAAGTTAGACTGAAATTTTAAAATTGAGGTTTCATATATTTAAATTTAATAAAATTGCTTGAAAATTCCTATACAACATAAGTTATACCAGCTTAATCCATTTGAAATACTTTATATTTTCATTCTAATTTCATACATATGAAACAAAGGATGGGAAAAATATTAAAAACATTCAATAACTTCACATATCACAGTTAACAATTATTGTTAGAATTTTGATTTGCTTTACATAATGTTCACAAGAGGGGAGTATGAATTTTTTTATTTTCAATTTAATATTTTTTAACATTTTAAAATTGATATTTAAAAGACTTAAGTTCAATATAATTTGTTGAAATTTTGTATATTTGTTTAAAATGTGTATGAAATTGATAGAAAAAACATTATTTTTTAAAATATGTGAATTAGTTGCTTAGTGAGAAAGAATTGAAAAATTCACTCATATAGTATACATATATCACTAGATATTTCTGCAGTAAATTAATAATTATACTCTTTATGTATATATCATATTTAGTATGTGTACATAATTGTACATGTATAAAAAATCAGTAAGTATAATATATATAACAAAACTATGTCTGAGCAGTTATGATTTTAAAATAATGAATTGATTTTTAAAACAAATAACTTTTTAATAAGAAATAAAATTATACGCATTAAGTGACATTCATTTACAATATAATTTTGATAAGCATGGTTTTTAAAAAATAAAAAGTTTCTAATCAAAGAATTTCACTTTAAGATTTTTTAAATATTTTTAAACACTTATATAAACAGAATAGCTCAGTTAGTTAGAACATAAACTTAAAAGTTTGATATTCAAGAATCTAAAGGTGTAAGTTTGACTGCTATGCTAATATTGTCACTAGTTAGTCCAAAAACACCTAAAAAGAGTGGAGAATAATACTTGAGGATCTAAAGGTATAAGTTCCACTCCTATGCTAATATTGTCACAGGTTTGGCCAGCTGCACCTGAAGAAGAGTATTGTGTTAATAGATGAATCATGATTGTGGAAGAATTTTAGTAAAATTTAGAGATTCCATCTTTATTGTTAAAAAAGGGTTGCCTTGATAACAGGTTGAGATTGTTCATTGTTATTGATATTGGGATTTTCTAAGTGTTGACTAATTTTAATGATTAAATATAATATATACATAAGGGTGTACATTTAACTTATAGCAGATCCTTTTAATTTAAAGTACAATATAGTTTTACATTTTCATTGACTGTGCCATTACTAAAAACTTAAAAATCAGAGAGATAAACTTATATATATATATATATATGTATGTATATTTATATTTATATATATATATATATATATATATATATATATTAAATACTTCTAAAAGAAATAAAATAATTGTTTCCTTTAACTCAATCAGAGTTTTAGACTTAACTTGAAATAAAAGCATGGCGAGGAGTTCCAAAAATTAATTAACTTAATCCCTATATTTATTATAAGAGATTGATTTAATTAATTTGTGGACTCCCCCCCCCTCCATGTTTTTATTTCAAATTAAATCTAAAAACTCCAATTGTGGTTGAAAAAATAATTACTTTATTTCTTTTTAGTGCACAGTCAATAAATAAAAAAGCATTTAATATAAAAAAAAATTAAAAATCTATTATTTATTATAATTTTAAAATTATAAAAATCTAATTCAAATATATACAACAGCAAATAACATTTCAACAAAAATATAAAAATAATTTCTCAATCTATAAATTTGTGCTTTTTTATTTTTACAAAAAAATTCACCAGAGAATTGTAGTATTATCAGGAGTTTTTATTACTGATAAATGTAAAGATTTCCTGTATTAATTTTATTATTATTTTATTTCAGATCTGAAAAACAACCAGTTATTAATATATGAAGGTTCTGTATGAATACTGAATATCAGTTTATGGTTTATGTGTGTATTTTTTTTTTAAAGTGATATACAGCAAAAAATTTTCCTTAATAAAAATATCACTTTTATTTATTTATTTATTTATTATTATATAATAATAAACATCTTTTAGTGTATATTTATATATTTAAATCCATAACACGGTGGATGAGTAACTCTAGGATGTGCATATATGTTTAAAGTTTTTAAAAGAAGAAATGCACACGTACAAAACTTACTCAGATAAACATTTAAAATTGAGAATGATTTAAATATTGTTAAGTAGATAATAATATTCTTTATATTTTTGAACTATTGAAATTATTTAAAATAAAATTGTAATTCGTAATTTTTTAAGCGCATACTCAATATGTAAGTAATATATATTAAGGCTATAACCTTAAGACTATGTGCCTAGATGTGATAGTAGGGACCTCTACAAATTTTAACACAAAATTAACAACTTTAAAAGACAAGAGGCTCTTTAATACAAATATGTTATTTGATTTACTTTATAATTTTAACAAAAAAAGTACATTTTTAATGTAATAAAAAAGAACTATTTTTGTATAAATAAAGGTGTTTATTTTACTGGATATATCATTATAAAAGTTATTTTCATTATATTTATATTTAGAAGAGAATAAAAACAAAATTAATCAAAAAACTATTTTTATTTTTGGATTGTTTGATATGTAAATTAATTAAAAAACAACAACATTTGTATACAATGATTATCTTGTTTTTGTTAATGTCCTGAGTAGAAAACTCCACCTATCAATTTTTAAACAGAATCTAGCAAAACATTTGCTAAATATTCCTCATGTTTGAATGTTTTATTTTTACAATTAAACCTTTTTTTATATATATTATATAATAGTTAAGGCTTTACTTCATTAGCATTTGAAATAAATGAATATATATATATGTAATCTGCACACAGATAATGAAGCTATTCAATGTACGTAAAATTATCAAAATTTACCTCCAACCGCTTTCGGGACAGTTTATAGTCCCATATTCATGGCAACTTGTATTTGATTAATAACTATAATATTAATGCAAATTTTATGCAAATTCATATGCAGATGTTATGTGGACCATTTTCGAGACAGAGAAAAGCAAGCCTCTCTTCTGTTGATTGCTGCTAGGTCACTTATAATGTAGTAAGCTTCCCTGATTTTGCGTTTGATATCATTTGTTTCAGAGCAAATAAAACAGAAGAGAGGCCTGCTTTTCTCTGTCTCGAAAATGGTCCATGTAACATCTGCATATGAATTTACATAAAATTTGCATTAATATTATAGTTATTAATTAAATATGGGACTATAAACTATCCTGAAAACGCTTGGTGGTATATTTTGATAATTTTACGTGTGCGCAGAGCACATATATATATTAATATATTATATAACTAATTTTAACTAATAAGTTCTAAGTATAAGCTTTCAAGTGATGCCAATTTTAAACATTAATTTTTTTAAATTATGAAAATAAATAACTAAACAAAGTTCTTACCTTTAACAATGGACAAACCACTAGTGGATGTAATTTGCTATTCAAAAAGTTAGAAGAATGAAATATTGGATAGTGAATTTTAAGTTATTAAAAAAAGAATATACTTAAGATTAGTTATCATCAAATAAAAAGAAACATTTCTAAAAGTTAATGAATAAATTATTTATTATTATTAAAATTTTAATGAGTATTTTATTTACTGTTTGTCAAAAGTGATTTTTTTTTAATCCACTAAAAAGTGCTTCCAATTGTCTTAATGAACTTTCTAAGAGTTGTATTTTTAAAAGTAAATTACTTTCAAAGACAATAGCCTGTTAGTGACATAGTTTTTGATTTAAAAATAAGTATTTTATTAAAAAGATTGCATTATAATCATTAATGGTACTCAGGTTATAGCTAAAGAAGCCATTCTATGGCACGGTTTTTGCGCTAAAACACATTAAAATGCTGTTTCCCTGGTCGACACGTTCAAACACGTGTTTTCAATAGTACAACTTTTTTGTTGTGCTACAGAATACAGGCTGCTATGTTGCATCACAGTACAGCATGTATGTTGCATGGTAGCAAATATATTTTGCAAATTTGCACAATTTATAAAACAGTTACAACTTGATGAGAGAGTTTGTATTTGAATCGGATGGAAATGTTGTTTTCATTGAATTTTTTTTTTATGTTGATATTTTGTAAAGTAATAATTCTAAGACTTTTTACAATGTACTGTATTGAAGTTTTAATTGGGAAAATGTTAAAGATCTAGGTTTTTAGTGAGTTGCAATTAGGTAACGCATCAAGTAACGTATTGTTCGTAACATTCCACAGGACAAAGAAGACTTCTACCGTGTGTATATTTTTGAAGTAAGAAAAGTACAAATATACAGGTTTTTTTTGTAAATTTAATAAAAAGCAAATATTATAAACATGTTTAATAAGTAAAGAAGACATTTGTATGTGTTTGTTGTTGTTTAAAAAAGTTTGAGTTTTTTTATTTTGTCTGAGTACGGTTACGATTTTGAATTTTTTTATTTTAGTATTACAAACAAAACTAACCCTAACCCTAAAACTAATTCTAAACCTAACCCTAAAACTAACCCTAAAACTAACCCTAAACTAACCCTAAAACTAACCCTAAACTAACCCTAAATCTAACCGTAACAACTTTTACTTTTATTATGATTATTATTATTTAGTTAAACAACAACAAAAAAAGTCGTAACACAAGTAAAAAAATATCCGATAGAAAATTGATAAAAAAAAAGCCGTAACACAAGTAAAAAAATATCCGATAGAAAATTGATAAAAAAAAAGCCATAACACAATTTAAAAAATATACGATATAAAAAACACAAATCAAATTGTAATTTGTTGATTTTATTTTACATTTATTATTATCATTTAAATTGTATACGTTAATAAAAAATAATATTTAAAAAAGACGATTTTGTTTTGTTTTTATTTTCGCATTACAAACAGAAAAATTATTAAAATCAACGGCCCGTAAATGTTCATATTTTATAGTTTTAGCGTGAAAATGACACCATCCAATGGTGTCTTTAGCTATAATACAAGCACCTCATTAATTTGTAAAACAATTACATTTTTTTCTATACACATCTACAATATTTAATAATTCAGTCTGACTAAAACAATCAGCCAATAAGAAATTAGCCACTTTTATAGCTTTAATGTAACAATAATGTACTGTCACTAATATAAAGTTCCACATAATGCTGACATCTTCAGGTTTTTAAAAAAATGATAAATTGTAGCAGCAGGGAAAAGGAGCTGCAAGCTATAATATAATGCTATTGATGGGCTTAAAACAGCATAGAAAAGATAGTGATTGCAGTGCCATCATAATGCCTAAAATGTCAAAAATCTGAGCTGTATTATTGCTAAACTTACAAAATGATTAAGTAAGAAGGCATCGAGTCCAGTTTGGAGTACCTCAAAAGTGCATGACATCTACATTTTCTGTGATAATCCATAGGCCATGGGTGTGCAGCTACTACTTGCAGCATATGAAGATCAGACATTTAAAAAGGTAAATCAAGGTTGAAAGTCATCAATATTTATCTTGCCTTTTCAGTTAATCAAGACACACCTATATATAAATCTATTTTACAAATGTATTACAGCACAAAATCTGCTGCAGCTGTATACATATTAATTTTTACATGAGTCCTATGATATTTGAACATAATTAAATGTATATACTGAACTTTTGATGTAATTAGTGGAAATTTGAACAAAGACTTTCAAGCTCCCTTCAGCTTGCCACTCCATCTTATATATTTAATGCACATAATTACATGTGAAAAAGATAAATGATCTCCAAGATAAGTATTTTGTGTGGAACCAGCATTCCGTCCAGATCATCATATCCTGCACACATACACGTATATAATCAATATATTAAGATAGAACATCTTCAAACTTTAATGGATAGACTTCAATCTTCTCTACCCCCAACTCTTCAGCCATTCATGTTGGCATTGACAAGGACTTTGAACATTCCATCATCAGATTTTCAATAATATGAATAGCTGAAGAATTGAAGTTTGTGAAATAGATTGAAACCTGTCCATTAAAGTATAAAAATTTGCACTGATTATATATGTGTGTGTGTGAAGATCTAGATCAACTGATGAATGCTGAATTAGTATGAAATATGTATATTAAAGATCATTTATCTTTTTCACATGTATGTGGTCATTTGTATCAGTTATATAATGGACGAATCTTTGTAGCATGATGTAAGCAACAGCAGTTGATTCATTGAAATTTTATCTTTTTTTTAAAATTACACAAAAACTATAAGCATGACATCAACAGAAATCCTAGTATTCATTGCTACTTAATTCCATCTTTAAAATGATGTATCACAATTTGATATCAATTAAAATTTGAATTTTTTTGTTAATAGGTGCATTTATTTTTTTTCTATTTTGGTCAATTTTTCTAGTTTACATGAGGGTGATAAAGGCAGAAATTTTTTATCAGCCTCATTATCGAACTCAAGTGGATTAAAAATTTGCTGATATTCACATTCAAGGCCTATGATGAGATGTAAACATAATCACGGAATATTGTAAGAATACAATTTTAATTTTTTATTTTATTAAATTTTTTACAATTATTTTATAAATGGTATGATTTATTAATTTGCATTTGTATTGGTGTGTGTGTAGTATATAAATTATATATTATTAAATTATTTATGCTCTTTATTATATGATATGTAAATTTGTATTCAAATATAACAAAAGTGGTTTATATACAATGTAATTTTGTGTCTCTGACCCAAGTTTGAGGCAACCTTATAATGATTCTCAAAGGTTTAATAATTTATTACTATGCTTATATTTATATTAAGTGTTTGTGTTTGCTCTTGAGTCATGTTTATATGACAAGTAATGATTTACATATATAGAGCAATGCAATGTAAATTTTAAAAACTGATAATCAAATGTACAGGAAGGTTACATATTGCAGTTGATAAAACAATAACAAAATTTACTGGGCATAGTACCATGTGAATTATAAATGCTTAAAATCAAAAAAGGTTTCAAATAGTGTGTGCATAGTGAATTAAGAAACACTGGGTGTAGCCTCATATATGTCATCCATATGGTAGTAAATCATGGAGCATTGGTGAAGGAGCTGAGATGTGATCAAATTCAAGGTCTCAACTCCTCGTCTAAATCAGACTTGTTATAATTTGCCAAAACTCTGGATTTTGTTGTGTGAATGTACAAGTATGACCATTACAACATATAATTGTAAACCAAAGTGAATAAATTATATGCCTTTTGTATATGAGTTTGAGGTGGATAATTATACATATGTTTGTTATTATTATTATTAGCTCCATGCCTTTTATTATTAGTAATATCATTTTAAGGCAATTTTAAGTGGATATTATATTACTTTTATATGTATTAGATCCCCCCATGAAAGAGTGTGTGACTTGTTCATTTATCAGCACTGCATGCACATAGTAGCAGTGCACATTTATATTTTTATTAGTTCATATTTCTCTTATTCACTTTATTTAAAATTTCAATATTAGAGTATATTTTTGGTGTTTAACCACAGGCATGTTCAACTTCATAATTCATTATTAGCTCCATTATAATTTTTTAACTTAAAGTATATTATCAGTGTTGGCATAGTTATTTTCTTACATCAACATAGATATTATTAATGTCATAAGTGTCTTATAATGCATAATATTTGTTGCTATTGTATTACCAGCTATTAAACATCTCCAAAGTGATTTCCATACTGTTTCGATTAAAAAAAGTGTATAATACCCCCTAATAGCCTGAGCAAAGGCATATAGGTATATTGTTTTAAGTTTTGGGTATTGAGTTTATTTGGATAAATGTGAGAACTACTGAGTACTGAATATAACTTACGTGATAAAATTGTAGAAATGGTTTTTAAAAGGTACACCACTGCATAAAGTTATTATTTGTAAATATAGTTAGTAGATTAAAAACTGTTCAGCATTACGGTGGGGCAATACGATCTTGAATTTTCAAATTTGCAACATCCGGTTTCAGTTTAAAACTGCCAGAAATCTACACAGTCTACACATGTACATTTTATATATTCGTTTCCATCTTTTTTTTCTTGTTAGAGAAAATATAAGATTTATTTTTTTACGATGAAAATTAAGATTTATGATAATTTTTGTAATCAAGTAAGTTGAATTTTTTTGTCCTACTCTCAGTTTGTTCATTTTTAATGGCATTCTGTTTACCCTGAAATTTACATCGGAACAAATGCAAGATTTTACTGATTTTCTTGGGCTGTATAATGAGTGAACGTTATTGGAAGTAGTTTTCCACTCGTAAGTATTTAATTATATATTTTTTAAAATTATTATTTGAATATATATTTGATAAAAAATTTACAAAACAATTATTATTGAAACTAACATATACACTGGTCGAAAATAGCTCGTGATTATGTAAATTTATATCATGAATTATCTGAATTTTTTGGCATGGTAGTGAGTGACATGGCTCCAGATGTCCAGTATATGAATTAGACGATGTCTGGAGTTCTGATACGAAACAGAGACAAACATATTTTGCAAATATTATGACCCAACTTAGATTTTTTCCCTATAATGTCATGTCTGCATTTTAATAATAATAAAAATACGCTAAATGCTAAAAGTAAAGATTTTGACAGAGTATATAAACTTACGCCAATTATAGACTACTGCAATATAAATTTCAAAACTGCATATCAAATGAAAAGAGTGGTGGCAGTTGATGAAGCTATTACTAAATTTACTGGTCATAATAGCATGAAGCAATATGAGCCCTCAAAACCTATAGAGGTAGGATAAATAATAATACATTGCACTGACTAAATTACTAACTTATATATCTCAAGTTTAACTCTATAATGAATTTAGTATTTCATTCACTTTTTATTTTGTTTTATTATTTTATTTTGTATATAATGACTATTTTAGTAGTAATTGTTAATAAATTACAAACTTTATTAAATTTCTTTATTATAATATTCTAATTATACTAATTATTGATCAATATTAACTACTTGTTATTAGAGATGATATATTCATTTCAAACCCTGTATGAAAAAACATTTTGAAAGGCTACTAGGAAAAATGAAAGATATTAATGCCTTTATTCTTTGAAGTTTTCAAGTGATGGATTACCTTAGGTAATTATTATTATATACCAATTTATTAGAAATTTAATGATAAATATAAAAATTTACTAACAAAATTATAGTTTTTAATGAGCTTTACCAATATCTCCATACAAGCTTTGTTTACATAAACGCTGAGCGAGATAGAATTCAGTATCTCTTTCGTTGTCTCTACCTTCAAGTCAGCTGATTTCAAGCTAATTGGCTATCATCAGTGAAGGGTAAGGACTAGAAACTAGATCTAAACACCAACTCTAAACTCAGCATCTATGAAACATGTTTCTTTCAGCTTGCAAGCGTGAATTTTTCAGATACATAAATATCTTCAAATCCAGTTAAACAAACTAGACAGCTATATGGGTTTGAAGTCAGTTCAGTTTTACCATATAGTAAAAGCCTCTGCAATGTATATCATTGCAAAAACTTTCAAGGGTACATTTATGATAAACAAAACAAGTTATAAATTTCGTTAACTTGTTTATAGCTTGCATTTAATGATCACTAGATGGAGCTTTACCAATATCTTCATACAAGCTTTGTTTACATAAACGCTGAGAGAGATAGAATTCAATATCTCTTTCATTGTCTCCACCTTCAGATCAGCTGATTTCAAGCTAATTGGCTATCATCAGTGAAGGATAAGGACTAGAAACTAGATCTAAACACCAACTCTAAACTCAGCATCTATGAAATATGTTTCTATCAGCTTGCAAGCGTGAATTTTTCAGATACGTAAATATCTTCAAATCAGTTAAACAAACTAGACAGCTATATGGGTCTGAAGTCAGTTCAGTTTCACCATATAGTAAAAACCTCTGCAATACATATTGCAAAAACCTTCAAGGGTACATTTATGATAAACAAAACAAGTTATAAATTTCATTAACTTACTTATAGCTTGCATTTAATGATCACTAGATGGAGCTTTACCAATATCTCCCTACAAGCTTTATTTACATAAACGCTGAGAGTAATAATCTTCAAATATGCATTCAATAAAAATTGTAATATTGATACTAATGAATCATTTAATTCTTCTAACTGTATAAATTTTGGACAGCAGATGAAAGAGAATAAATTTGTTGATACCATTAATAGATTGCTCTGATATAAAAGGACATAATTTGCAAATTAATTAAATAAAATGAAAGATTGATGTGTTATTTTTTTATTGTAAACACATTTGAAAATAATTGCTTCATAATTATTATTATTATATATTCTCAGTATTTACATATATAATAGCTACGTTTTGTTTAGAGTTGCTAAAATTAGTGATGTATATATATATATTCTAGATCTAATTATTGCAATTATATATATATGTGTTTTTAATATTGGATAGTTTATTATTTATAAATCCAATTTCTAATTCTAAAGCAAATAATTATACAAATGCATATTATATATGTGTGTGTGTGTTTACAAGACATTTTATTTCTTAACACTTTGGATCAGTACTTGATGGTGTTTAATGTATATCTTCTTAATCTGAAATGGTTACATTATAATTCATTTGTAGATTTTTTTTCCAGTCAATATTCTTATTTTACTTTTGAAGTAAAAATATCTATTGATAAATTATCAAACTTATTAAGAAAATTATTACATATCGAGGGGGAGGGACATGTGCACTATGAACTTGAAAACTTCTGCTGAATTTATGAGTATAACATGCCTTATGATTCGTGTTTGTGTATGCCTGCATAGTTAAGTAATATTAATGAATTTAAAATATCATCTACACATTTTTTTCTTTTCAAAATAGTTCATAATTTTCCATATATGTCAATGAATAAACTTCTTATTTTCAAAACTTGTTTTTATATGACTATAATAAAAATAAAATACAACCAACTTTCAATTATTTTATATAGTCTTTCTCAAGGAAAACTGAAAAAAAAGAAAAAAAAATACAAATATATAATAATAAATATCACATATTCCAAACAAATGTAAAAATATTAAAAAATACTAAAAATTCTCTTTACCTTGACACCTTTTTTTATTACACCAATCTCAACTTTATCAAATTTTTTATATTTATATACCCATCAAAAAAAAAAAAAACCTTAAAAATTTAATTAACAAACCTATTATCTTCTTTTTTTTTTCTATTAACATCCTGTTTAATTCAAGTTTAATTTCACTAATGTAAATTCCTTCCTTTATCATTCTTTCATGGTATCACTTTATACATTCTAAAGGTTTTATATCAAAATCCTTATGTTTAAATATATTCATATGATTGTAAATAGCAGAATTTTGAAAACGTAAATGCTGTTTTAATCTAGTTTCTAATTTCTTGTTTGTAGTCCCAACATATGACATCTCTATATTTTTTTAAAAACAATTTAAACATTTTATTGTGTAAACTGAATTCATAATCTCTAAATTATTATATTCCCTATTATTATTAATTAAAAAATTTAAACTTTTTTTTCTTTTTATAAACTGAATAAATAAAAACATATTTCTTATTAATCATTTTAAATAATTTTCTAACTTTAACAAACAAATCTTTGAATAGATTGAAACTAATATAAATTACTTTTTCTTCATTCTTATTTTTATTTAATCTTATTTTATTCTTTATTTTATCAATATTTTTATTAGAAAATAAATGTTTAATAATATCTCTAGGATAATCATTTATAAAACACTCATGCTTTATCATATTAATCTCATCCTTAAACAAATTATTTGAACATAATTTAATTGCTCTAAGAATTTTATTATTGATAACATTTAATTTATTATGATTATCCATGTCTGATTTTTAAAAAAATCTTAACATCCATATATTCAATAACATTAATATTTTTTTCCATAATAAATTTAATTTTTTCCTCTTTTCATATGTCATAGCATCTGCCGGGACGCGAACCCACACCCGTCTGCAACCAACTACTTGCTTGCATGGCGGCTGCGATACCTCTCGGCTAACATATTTGCCTTTCTTTTATTACCATTAAAAACTAACCATCAGCATACCTAACATAAAAAATTGGTTTATTTTTACTACTAACAAAATATTGTTTTTCAAAATTATACATATATACTTCTGCCAAAAAACCACTTAGACTATTACCCATACTTAAATCCTCTTTTTGTTTATAAAGATCAACCTCATATTTAAAAATAAGATCTCTTCAACAAATCACTAATATTTCATATAAATGAAAACCTTATATTTCTAATTTGACAGCATTTAAGTGATAAAAATTCTACTATTTACAATCATATGAATAATTTTAACATAAGTATTTTGAAATAAAACCTTTAGAATGTATAAAGTCACACCACGAAAGAATGATAAAGGAAGGGGGGTTACATTAATGAAATTAAATCTGAATTAAACAGGATGTTAATAAAAAAGAAAATAATAGATTTGTCAATTACATTTTTAAAGTATTTTTTTGGGATGGGTATATAAATGTAAAAAAAATTGATTAAGTTGAGATTGTTTGTAATAGAAAAAGTTGTTGAGGTAAAGAGAATTTTTATTATTTTTTCTTATTTTTGCATTTGTTTGGAATATGTGATATTTATTATTATATATTTGTATTTTTTTTTTTTTAGTGTTCCTTGAAAAAGACTATGTGAAATAGTCAAAACGTTGGATTTATTTTAGTTTTATTATAGACATATAAAAGCAATATTTGAAAAGAATAAGTTTGATGTATTCATTAAGATTATTAAGTAATATTAGTAAGATTTTATATATTTTAAACATTTTTCTCTTGTCATTTTTGATCAGTATATAAAAATATTTTGAAATGCATAAAATGTTAATTATTTTTATAATTATTCAGTTTAATTTTGAAATATTTCAAATTATACCAAAAATGCATTCTATAACATTTTAATCTAAATTTTTAATATTATTTGCATAATATATATTTATAATTTCAATAAATAAATTACATTTGTGATGGAATATTTGAGTGCTGTCTGCTGAAAACTATTGTTTAATTTAATTCTTGATTTCTTGTTTGTAACTACATTAATATTTAAATAAATAATTATTTTAAAAGTTATTGTTTAATTTTTTTATTTTCTTTTAATATTTTTTTTCATTAATACATATATTGTAATAATAAAAAAAGACATTGCTCACAAGTTCGTAAAATGTATTTTAATGGTTGTATTTTTATGTGTGTTCAAATTTTGTAGATCTGATGAAGACTGCATGGTACAGTTGAAACTGTAATCAATAATAAAAGTTTGAATACCAGAATCAATCCCGAGACCTTTTGATCCTGAGTCAAATACTCCAATAACTGCACCAAAACACATATGGTATATATTGTAATCAAAATATATATTGAGGGATGTGAGGAATAGTTCCAAATGGTACACTTTTAATCTCCACCATATTGGAAAAATCAATTTTATTGCGATATGATGTAAAGAATGTCGCAATGGCCCTAGGTGCTAATCAAACTAATTTTAAAAACTAGTATAACTTTGTTAAATGTATATTATATTAAGCCACTATTTAACTGCAGTAGAAATAATGAAACCAATAAATTAATAAAAGCAAGAATATAGCATCAACAAAAACAAAAAGATGCAATATTGAATTCTTATCATTTTTACATGCAATTGTGTTAATTTATTTGGATACCTTTTTATGTTTCTTTTACTAATTTTTATTATTATAGTAAATCATATAACTACATATTTATTTAACTTGTGTCAGACAACTATATATTATGTCTTGAGAATAATAACAAACAACATACTAAAAGCATATTTACAGTGACTCAATAAGTATAGTAACTTTCTTACTTTCATTCCTCATTTAGGCAGATCCTTTAAAATAATTATTGTAAATTATAAATGTATGAATTCCAATACAGAAAGAATATATAATGCTTTATTATAATAAGATAATTTTACAAATTATTATAATATAATACCATCAAAATTGGAAAATAATAAAAATCTTTATACTGTTCTTCCATAAAATAATAACCAGAAATAATAACAAACTATTTCAAATATAAAACCATCTAGTGTTCAGTAATAGAATTAAAACAGGCAATAACAATATAAATAATAATTAAAAATAAATGAAAAATTATATAAAATGATATATATATATAATTGTAAAAAATGTATGTTATAATTATTTAGTGTATTGCTATGATATAGTCAATTATTTTGTAATTACTGGATTTATGGTTTTGATTTATTTTAATGATTTATAATATTGTTATTGCTTGTTTTAATTCCATTATTAAACACTAGATGGTTTTATGTTTGAAATAGATTATTAACATTAAATAGATTATTAACATTTGAAAAAGGCACCAAACCAGGTGCTGGAAAAGGCTTTTTGTGTGTAAAAAAATATTATTGATATTTACTTTAAAAGTGAAATTTAATCATGAAAAAAATCAATAATTAAAATACATAGTAATGAATCAGAAACAAAGTTAATCATCCATTATGAATATAGCAGCATTCTGAGAACGCTGAGGCTTCGAAGAAAACAAAGTATCAGAAAAGTTACACATAGACTAAGAATCACTATATAAACAGTCTGGCAAAAAGTCTGTCTCTAATTTTGATTTTGTTAATAATAATAATAAAAGGATTCAGAATTCCATTGTTGTTCTGGTGAAACAAGAGCTTACATCTGGTAATCCACACTGCAAATAAAAGGAAAATAGCCATTCTTATTTTTGAGAAAACCTCACTTTTGATGGCTTTGAACATAGAGAGCACATCTTTATTACTACTAGAAATATGATTTCTTAAAAAAAAATCTGAGTGGAGATAGAGAAGGACAATTAAAAAAAAATGAAGCATTTCATCATCTGAGAAGCAAAACTGGCAATGTGAGTCAATCTTTTGATAGCCTCTTCTAAATACTGAAAATGATTAGTAGGTAAGGATGAAAGATTAAACTCTAAAATCAAATCAATGTATTTGTGTTCAAAAAACCAATATTTAGATTTTTTAATTAAAACCTTATTATTTAAACCAAGAAAAGTTGAGGACAAAGCTTGATTACTATAAATCAGTTTATAAACTTTCCGATAACTCTTCTCATTCTCAAGTATATGTATAGAAAGTGGAAAAAATTAGCTAAGAAAATCTCTAATCTTGGATATCCACTCTCCAAGAAATGGAGGAGGAGTATCTATAGGTTCAATTGGAAAATTTTGATCTATCTGTAGTAGCCTGAGATGAAAAGATCTAAGGAACAGCAATGACCTTTTGATCATAAAAAGTAGATAAAGAATGAAGACCAAGGTCATTGAGCTCCTTGGGTTTCTGTAACTGAAAAAGACTGATGGAAGCACACTTTCTTCTCCAGAGAATCTTAGAACAAATTGAATTTATACTATTTCGAAAGAACAAAGTAGGCTTAATGATAGGTAAAAAATAATTCATTCTGGGAAAAAGTAACATATTAAGGAGCACAACTTTTCCAGGTAATGATAAATAAATTGAAGATAGAGAATTAGTGAGACTTTTGAGTTTGTTCAAGATTGAAAGCTGAATTTCTTTTCTCATAGCAATTCTTGGTAAAGTAATTGGAAAACCAAGAAATTTTTGAGGTCTAGATGTGAATTGAGATGGGAAAATGACAACAGATTTAATTTTCCATGTTGAAGATTTGGAAAGATTTGATTGAAGCTTAAATTTAAGTGAATATCTGTCTAAAATCTCTTGTAAAATTGATAAGTACTTATGTGAAGGAAGGAAAACCATGACATCATCCACATATGAGATATGACATACTTCCTCACCAAGAGCAGCAGGCACATAAATTCCACGCAGGTTTTTTTCAATGTTGATCAAAAGAGGATCGATATAGGTAATAAAGCAGAGAGTGCTGAGATGAGAATATTGGGGAATAGACAGGTGGTGTCTAAACCCAGGCACAAGACAACTATCTAGAGATGTGAACACAGACCTATTAAGAAAAAGATTTGGAATAATTTTAATGAAGGCCATTGGAACAGAATACTTCGCAAGCAAGTCAAAAAGAATGGAAGGTATGACAGAATCAAAAGCAGAAGAAAAGTCAAGTTTAACAGCAATGGGAAAAAATATTTTGTGTGCTCAAATATGCTCAACAAGAAGCATTGCCCGATGCACGGCCTCAATAGTTGAAGATCCCTTCTTAGTGAATTGATATTTAGAAATGTGGGAGAAAAGTTGCTCCTGAATTTTTCCTTTAACAATAGACTCAATACACTCAATGAGTAGAGGAGTCATAGAAATAGGATGAATATTGTTTAGAGATGAAGGAATAATGATTTGCTTTAAAAAAGGAACAAGAGTAATAAGATAGAGGTCAGGAATAACTTGAAAATCACCAGCTAAGACATTTATTAGATTATGTATTATAGGAGCAGTGAAATGATTGAGATAAAAAAGCACAAAATGTGGAGTGCCATGTAAACCAGAGCGTGTTCTTTCAGGGTAGGCAGCCAAGCATTGCAAAATATCATTGACAGTAATATTATGTTGTTCATAATTATCACTGACATTCCATATATTACCAATGCTAAATTGATGTGCCTGAAGCTTGTTTTGGAAATATTCATTAATTTTAATTAGCATATTGGGTCCACCATAGTTTATATTATCAACCGAGACCATAGAAGGAGTGCGCCTTTTGGATCCACCAATATCCCAACGTATGTAACTATGTGTCCAATTATGCTGCCCAGAAAGAAAAAAATTGCTTTTTGTAATGAGCAAGCACTCTCTGCTTATCATGATATTGAGATTTAAGATCCATAATGACTTTGATATCACCATGTGTTGAAGATATATGGCTGACTTTACAGCCAATATCATCAAGTTCATGAAGGAGACAATTTGAACCCTTAGTTCTCTTAGTGATGATGTTAATCAAAGAACTAAGAAATCCCAACAACGGCAGACCATGCATGAAGTGGAGACAGAGATAAAATATTAATTTTACTAAAGATAATGTAAACTTCTGAGAAAATCCATTCTGGTGTGTGTGCTTTATTGAGTAAGCAGATCGTTCTGTTAAAATGAGATGAAGGAATAATATTGAGAGATGACAACAAGCAAGGTGGTCTGAGAAAGGAACTAGTTGTAATTTTGCTTCTAAATCATGATGAAGATCAGGAGTGTAATACAAAAGGTCAATGAGAGATTTGTATTGACGAGTGTAGAACGAGAAAGAATTTGGAGGGAAAAAGCCTTCACCACACTAAAAAAGTCTGCTTAATAAAGGCAAGCATCTTGTATTGGAATTTATTGTAAGCCATGTTGAAATCCCAAAAGCAGATAGCTGGTGATAAAGTATTAGCAAGTAAAGCATTAATTTTACTAATTGTAGATAAGACAACATTGTTATTATTAGTAAGATAGACATAAATAATAATGATTGGCATATTATTAATCTTAATGTCTAAAACCAATAAATCTTTATTCAAATAGAGAGTTCTGCAAACACTAAAGGAAAGTCTTTTATTAATTAGGAAAGCAACTCCAGCTGAAGGGGAATTAGAAAAAGAGAATTTAAAAATGCCATATTGTTCTAGAATTTGATTTATTTTATGATTTGAAATTAAATGTAATTTCATCTCAGACAAACACACCACATAAAAGCTATTGGAATCAATCCATTTTTTGAGGGCAAACACTCTATCCAGGGAATTTAAGCCTTTGACATTTACACCTGCTATATTGAGAATCATGTGCTTATATTAAAACTACAGTTGAAACCTATTGATTAACAAAAAATTCATCAACCAGTTCCACTTGTTCAGCCCAATTGAGAGAGTCTAAAGATTGTTCATCTGACCATCTAAGTATATACATTGAATTCTCCATTTGAGATTGTGGCAAAGGAGATACTAAATCCTTATTGCTGTTGATTTTTCCAGAAGAAACTGAAATAGGATTAGAATGAGACAAGTTATGATTGGAATTGTGATTTTGCTCTGACAATTTAGAATGCTTATTCTCCTTTTTTTTCTTAAGTTATAAGGTGAAAAAGTATATTGATCATGAGTAAAGGTTGTTCCTGAATTATCAGAAGAAGGGTTTGCTTCATCTTGTTTAGAACTTGAAGAATCAAAATTTTTTCTTTTAGTTTTAGACGTGACTATTTTTCCATGCTTTAATGTTAAGTTACAGACTGATTGTTTTGGCTTATCATTAATAAAATTTTCAATAAGAGATGAATGAGTAAGTTTATCCTGAGTAGAGTCTGATTCATCCATAGTATTTAAAACAATTGTAGAGATATTAAGCTCTGAAGTATTTAAAACAATTGTAGAGATATTATACTCTGAAATATTATCAACTTGCTTTTGTGAAATAATATCCTGAATGTGTTGATTCAGAATAGATAATGTATTAGCACAAATTAAGTCAGATTCAGTGAATAATATAATTTTCAATGCTTCTTGATTAATAATCTGAGGCAGAGAAGTAGAAATAGAAGGTAAAGAAATGTACATGTGATTTCTTGAATTTTTCTGTTTGCAGGTTTGACAAATTTTTTTAGGACAAGCTTTGACTAAATGAGACCTGTCTTTGCATAGAAAATATTGTGGCTTGATGCCTCGGATAGACAAGAATATAGGACATTTATGTTCATCCAGTATAGAAGGAATATCCAGCAATGAGATGCCTTCATTTAGTTTTATTGATATTTATATAGCTGTTATAAAGCTAAAGCTTTAGTACATGCGCCTTGAGTGCTTAATTTTAGCAAGAGACCTCTACAAATCATAACACGAGATTCAACTTTATAAAGATAAGAGGGACCCTCTTATCTCTAACCTATTTTTCTTAATTATATAGGCAAATCTAAAGCATTTTGATTTGGGAGCATGAAGCTAATAAATTCTTCACTGATTAAGTCCACTATTTCTATTAAACATTAACATTCGCGAAATCTTTCGATTTACAACGAGTCAATATTCAGATATTAAATTTATTTCTAACTTTAATATCTGAATATTGACTCGTAAATCGAAAGATTTCGCGAATGTTAATGTTTAATAGAAATAGTGGACTTAATCAGTGAAGAATTTATTAGCTTCATGCTCCCAAATCCAAATGCTTTAGATTTGCCTATATAATTAAGAAAAATAGGTTAGAGATAAGAGGGTCCCTCTTATCTTTATAAAGTCGAATCTTGTGTTATGATTTGTAGAGGTCTCTCTTGCTAAAATGAAGCACTCAAGGCGCATGTACTAAAGCTTTAGCTTTATATAAGTATTACGTGCTGACATTGCGCTTAATAAGAATTAATATTTATAGCTGTTATAAAAAATTTATTATTTTCTGATTATTATATAATTGCATTTGTGTAAAGAAGAATGTCTTTTCACTATATATAATACTATACTTTTGTAAGATTATAATATGTTATTTAAGTTCATTTAAATAAAACAAATACGATTCTTGAAGGATATATTATCATTTTTATAGCCTTACTTTTAGGAATTCCATAACAAATACTACCATTTTCATTTTGAGAAATGCCCTTTATTCCCAGTTTCACTTTCAGTATCCTATTTCATATAACAATATCTTATTTCTGCAGGGAATTGATATGTATCAAAATCATATTATTTTTTAAGATAATGCTCTTCTGTTTACACATTTTTACATATTTAATGACTGTTAAGAAGCATATACGTGTCATTTCATTCACAAAAACTGTTATTATCCTACATATATATTAATCTTACACTTCCCTATAACCTAAATTATAATAAAATATAAAGTTAAATAATTATATACTTTACCTATATTAACTTTTACAATTAGATTAAAATATTAAATTTTTTTATCGGTCACTCATTAGACTAGAGATTATCCAATAATGAATAATATTTCTGTAGTGTAATTTTCATTACACCATCCTTATGGCAAGATGTTAAAAGTGAATAGAAAATATTCCATACCTTACATATGAGAGGTGTAATGAAAATTACAGAAAGATTAAAATATTTTGTATATTAGATTGAAAATTTTCCTTGTAATATCTTTTGGAGAAGTGTTTGCAATCACTGATATCTATAAAGTACACAAATAATATTAATAATATTCATTAAGGCTGTAGCCTCAAGCACATGCGTATAAAATGCGATAGCTTGTGGTTTTAAGACCTGTAGAGGTCCATACTATCGCATCTTATACCCATGTGCTTGAGGCTACAGCCTTAATGAATATTATTTACGTAATCAATGTGCGTTTAAATAAATTTATAAATAATATTAATATTAATTGACCTGGCACAAAAGTCTACATTATTTATTTATCTTTCTTCTATTCATAATGTAATAAACAAATAAATTACTTCCCGTAAAAAATAAATAAAAAATATTAACTCAAAAATGAAGTTAAAAAAGATAAGTTATAAATAAATATAATAAAAATATGCTAAACGTTGTCGAGGATCCATGCCTCATAATCATAGCTTTCATAAAAATACATAATAAAATATATACAAAGATATATAAAATTAGCACGTGTTACGTAGACCATTTCTTCGATATATCAAAGCAAGTGTCTTTTCTATTTATAGCATTAATATTTCCATTAATATAGAATGCTTCTTTTATTTTCCTCTTATGATCATTTGATTCAGTGCATAAAATTACAGGATTGGAAGGAATAAAATTGTGTCCAGATTTCATGGAATGCTCCAAAAATACAGAAGATATATTGTTGTTCTTCTGTATTTTTGGAGCATTCCATGAAATCTGGACACAATTTTATTCCTTCCAATCCTGTAATTTTATGCACTGAATCAAATGATCATAAGAGGAAAATAAAAGAAGCATTTTATATTAATGGAAATATTAATGCTATAAATAGAAAAGACACTTGCTTTGATATATCGAAGAAATGGTCCACGTAACACGTGCTAATTTTATATATCTTTGTATATATTTTATTATGTATTTTTATGAAAGCTATGATTATGAGGCATGGATCCTCGAAAACGTTTAGCATATTTTTATTATATTTATTTATAACTTCTCTTTTTTAACTTCATTTTTAAGTTAATATTTTTTTTCTTTCTTATTTATATTATCCCGCGTGCAAATATAAATAAATTTATCAACACAAATTTAGTGATAGCATTTGCTTATTATTGATTGTAGTGATGTTAATCAAATAGTGCACATTCTTTTAAATGTAAATAAAATTTTAATGAAATCACATTTTCAAGGTATAATAATTGTAATAAAATATTATTAATTAGCCCCAGAATTCCCAACTTGAGTTCTGTAAAATCCTAGTTTTAGTCAGATAAAATTTGGGGTTTCACAACAAAAACATTTTTTTTCTTTCAGAAATGCGTTGACCGGGAAGCGAACCCGGGCCTGCTGCTTGGAAAGCAGCTATGCTAACCGTTAGGCCACCAAGTTCTAATTGGCAATTTTAATAAAAAAATATTTTCCCTCTACACTGCTGAAAAGTACAGAAATAAATTTGGACATCACTTCAACTGATCCTAATTAAACCAAATTTTGAAAGAATATGGAAGGGAAAAAGTTTTATCTTTAACATTAATTATTAGTTTGATTTAAGAATAATTTTCTTGTTGTATTTTAATAAATTATTTTTGATTTGTTGTTTTATTTATAAACAATAAAAACGGGCAAAGTTTCAAAATATTTTGTCAAGATCAAAAAACAATTAACATCAATTGTGAACATTGAAATTAATTAATTATTTAAATAAGCTCAAATCTTATTAAAAATGTTGTCATATAAAAATAGTAATATAATTTATAGACAATTAGATTATTTATTTTTTACAATATTATCTATGTATAAGGGATTCGAACTCAGACTTTCACACGACCTTCAACTCTCCATGCCATCTCATACTGCTGATACCCTTGATCACACACATGTTGAAAAGATAAATAATCACCAATGTTCGTATTTCGTGCTAAACCAGCACTCATCAGTTGGCCCAGATTACCATCTCTACACATATATGCAATCAGTGCTCAGCTTTATATTAAGATAGCCAATCTTCATACTTTTATGAACAGGCTTCAAACCATTTCAACCCACAACTCTTCAGCCATCCATTTCATTGAAAATCTGATGATGGAACGTTCAAAGCCCATGTTAGTGCCAAGGTTGTCATCCTACCCATGTTGACGTTAGTCATTCTACCCCTCATGTACCAAAGAATGATTCATTTTTACATACATATGCGAGGGATGGGCAGACCTTTAAACACTATGTTTCAATATGTAACATTATATGTGCAGGTGTGCGTAAGCCTGTACAGTGTATTAAGTTAAATATTATCTATGGTTTCAATAGTTTATCTTCTTTCTTTTTATTCTAAATTAATTAAAGTATTATATTCTTTTAGTCTCACAGTACAGAGACAGCATATCTTATCATAACTATCCACTGTATTCAAATCAAGATTAAGTCAAATTTATTTAAAAGACTTAGGATTTTTCTCTCAGAAAACTGTCCCTAGAAAAATTAACTAATTATTCAATAATGATCAGTAAATAGATATCTAATAGTCAGTAATTAGAGCAGTAGTTCACAAACCGTGAGTCATGACCTCTCAGGGGTCACAAAAATTGTTGGGGATCATAAAATTTTTAACAAATTTTTTTAAATTTTGAATAATAAGTTTATTTTGAAAAAAATTAATTGTTTAAAATAGATAAAATTACATGAAAATGTTTTTCAATATAACATTTTTTTTTTTTTTTTATAAGTATACGATGTCTTTCAAAAATTTTATTTCAAATCATATGTGCTTAATACTTAAATTATTACAAAATATAAATTTGTATATTAATTAAAACTACTATTATTTTATTATGAATATCTTTACATAATTATAATTTAGACATGGCAAAAACAAAGAATGGGTCATGTCAAATTTTCATCCGAAGAAAAAAATCATAAGTGGGCATCACATCAAATTTTCATCCGAGGAAGAGGGTCCATAAAAAGGTTGTGCATCACTGAGCTAGAGGACAAAGCTATTTAAACTCTTAACGCTCAGAATTTGAAATTGTTTCTTTACTATTCTTCTATGAAATGCCATTAGAGAAATATCTGCTTAGCAATGATATATTTATTTAAAAACTACTTTACTTTTTCTTACCTTCTCTGTCTACACTTTAGTATAGGCTTCACAATTGGTAAGTTTTATTAGTCATTCATTAGACTAGAGATTATTGACTTAATGTAGATTAAGTGGACAATCTCTAATCTAATGAATAACTAATAAAAATATTAATATACTTCATTAAGAAACTTGTGTCAAAGTTGTGAGAGTGGTGACACTTATCAATTAAATTACAGAAATAGGCTTCATACGTTTATTGGACAGACACCAACAATCAGTTTTTAACTGATTTTAAGCCAATAAACATAACATGACCACCACCTCTTATGCTTGTATATATTAATAATCATCTTTAGAATATCGTCTGGTACACACATATGTATATATATGGCTTAATGTTTTTCGAGGCTATTTTTATTTTATAGCTTCCAGAGAATGTTAGGAATGAGAAGTAGGGTTCATACTCTCTGTGACTTATTTCATTCCCTGTATTTGAAGTAAGACAGTAATAAAAATGTCTAGACATTTTTCTCAAATTATAAGAAAATTTTGTCTATTATATTTTTCCCTCCAAAAAGTTAATTCGTCTTTTTTCATCCCATATAATAAATTTTATTTTTACATTAATAAAAAGATGAAATAATTCAATATAAATAACTTTACAAATTTAAATGTTATCAGTAAAATAAATGAATACAGAATGTAATTATAAGAGATTTGAACTCAGACTTTCGATCTCCCTACCTTTATTCACTTCATCTTATACAACCGATACACAAGGCCAAACTCTCCATACATTAGTGATCATGTGATGTTTAGCAGTTTAACAACCGATACACATGACCACATACATGTAAAAACGATAAATGATCTCCAATATATGTATTTCATGCTGAACCTTGGTCAGCATCATTATACCCCCCCCCACATATATATATATATAATCAGTGCTCAGTATATAGATGTAGGAAGCTTAAGAGTCTGAGTTCAAATCCTTTCTAATTATATTAAGTTCAGTACAGGCAATATACTTGTATTTAAATACAACATGTACTTTTGTTATGATGTTGCAGTAATTGATCGTAAATCATATAGTCTTCATATAAAATTGAATAAATTTCATTTATTTATTATTATTATTTTTAATGTACTAATATAATGCTATGTTTACATTCGAACATACATCCACATAAATATGAACTTGATATCTCTAAAAAAGCACTTTCGATAATGTCTTGTTATAACTATGAATAAATTTAATTTTGTTTACTGCTGATTTTATTTATTTATTTATTTTTTCTCTACTCGTTAAAAATCTTCCTTCTCCTGTTGATTGTCACTATATAGACACATTAAATAGTAAATTATTTTTTAACTATAAATACCATGATCATTATCTGATCTCGAAAATAATACCATCGCCTATTCCTTGGAACAAATCAACAATGTTGAGAGCAGGATAGTGTATCGTAGTTGAGAAATTGACTCCTTAACTGAGAAATAGGAAATGGTGATAAACCCAAATATATTCATCTGTTTTTAAAATATCTATAAATAGTTTGTGTGTATATTTAAATTCTTACTTTAACATGCATAATGAAATTCATAAACTGACGATGATCATATTAAACTAAATGCTATAATCTATAAAGCAGTAGCTAACATTGTTATTCGATCTCAGAACCACCTGGAAGAGAGTATTAGAGATTTGTGTTTCTACTATAGCTAATGAATGTAAACTGATAGTCATGTGATGTATTTTAAAAATTATTAAACAAGTATTGATGAATACAAGGATTTAAAAATTCATCCTATTTTTTTTATGAACTTTTATTTTAATGATAGTACCCTTTGGTAAGAAAACAAACAGTTGTTACTGACGTCATTGCAAAAATTAAAAGACTGAAGTGGAGTTGGTCTGGACGTATTGCTAGAAGAGATGATAATAGATGGACAATTAAAATTTTAAACTGGATTCCAAGAGATTGTAAAAGACCCAGAAAGAGACCACATGTGAGATGAATAGATGAAATAAGAAAGTATGCCGGGGTGATGGGAGAAGAGAAGCTAAAGATCAGAGAAGATGATTAAACTTGGAGAGACCTTCATCCTGCAGTGGATTGATAATGATGATAATCCTTTGTCCATATGTCAACAACCTACATATTCTTTCATTAAAAAATCTTTCAGGATGAGCTGTGAACTGTGAAACAAAATGTTTTAGGGTGAGCTGTGAACTATGAATGCACAATTGTCTTCATCAAACACTAATCTTTGTCTTCATATGGCAGGACCAAAGAGATGATAGTTTGATGAAGTAAGTTCAATAATATAGAAAGGATACTACAACATCTCAAAGTTTTTGGAGAGTGTCAATAGAATGGGAAGCAGTGTGCAACAACATATCTTTGGATAGCAGTTCTCTGAACGTTGTCTGAATTTTACCCTTTAGATCCTTAATGATTATATCATTGTAATGAGCACTGTTGATAGTTACAGCTTATGGCTGATTTTTCACTTTTTTTTAATCAGCAGTTATACACATTTCTTCATGATAGAACACTTTCTCCAAATTGTGTTCAAAGTCTTTGATAATTTTTGACACCTGACACACCTTCAAACTACAAAACATCGATTGCTGTGCTTTTCCTTCATGTAAATCACAGGTAGGTCAACAATTGTTTCTCACACCATAATCATATTTAAACTTACATGATACATTCAAAACTGCCCATGTTTAAATGGAGAAACAGACCCTCTTGAAGAAAGCACTGAAAAGACAATGAAGCCACTAGAGGCTTTAATATATCCAGGGAATAATAAAAAATGTAAACCTATAATTACAAGTTTTTTCATGGGCAAAGAACACTAAAGCTTAAACGCAAAAAAGTAATATAATTTATGAATCGAGATGTTCTGTGGAAAAAGATTAAAGGAGCATCAATTATTACATAATCGGATTAAAAATACTGTAAATAGTCAATTTAATACAGTTTCAGTGTTCTTTGACCACAATAATAAAAAAATAAATATATTAATTTTTAGCTGGATTTAAAGTTTATATCTTGCCTAGAAATGATATAACAATACTTGCTCAATAAATGATTAGTAATAATCATTGAAATAAAAAGTGGATTGTATCAGGAAGTGCTATTTTTTCGTCACCATCTGGATATACTAACCATGAATCTTCCATGAAATATTAAATGTCATCATATGAGGTAATACTCCTCAAAAATAATACCTCTGATCTATACAGTAATAATTCTAGTCATGAAATCAAACTAAAATGATAGTCAAATAAATTGTAAAGATATACATAATACAAAATAATTTTTATAAATCCTCTATAATTAATATGTACTAAAAGTGTGACTAAACAATACTAATTAATAGGATGCAGCAAAGTTTCCTCCAAGACCAAATTATACTTATTCATCTTAAATGAGATTTAAGATATCTACTCTTGATCAGGAATAATAAGTTTTTTACTTTTTTAATAAATGAATATAAATACACTATGAATATTTAACATGATGTCTTAGAAGTCTGTGAACATTTAACACTATAAATAAATATCACTGGGCTACTTTGACCTCAGAATCATCCATAATCATCATTCTAAACTTTTTCCTTTAGTAATCTACCCTTTATTCATTCAATCAATAAACAATATAAGTTAATAACATGAAAAAGATAGTTTGAATATAAAACTAGCCACTGTCTTAATATGTAAATCATGAAAATGTATAATACATGAACCCCTTAAAATGAGAAAACAGCTCATTTTAGACATCATTCTCACTCTGTGTGTGTGTGTGAGTACAATGGTATTTTAAAGTATCTGCTTTTCTGAAATATTGTGTTTTAGGTTTATACATAAACTACTGGAAGTATGAACCTGTATGTAGGCACATCTGTCTAAGAGATAAAGGTTTTCCTGTGGACGTAGTTCACAGAGAAAATCAAATGCAAACAGAAAAAGGAAAACCAAATATTCCTTCAGGGATATTTTTAGATGTATCAAAGTAAATATGGATCTTTAAGTAAGATTATGACAAATAGGTTTTTGAAATGATTTTTAAAAATAATATAAAACAGACCAGGAAGTGAACTTTAAAATTTTTATCTGCAAATTTAACAAGAAAATGATATTTAGTAGAGAAGCTTTACTCATATTGCTTTTGAAAAAAGAATGGTAGTTTGAATTTCTAGTCTTTTTAAGTTATTGTCTTAAATAGTAAGCGCAGTTCTGAGTGACAGAGAGATTCCAATATCCATCTGCCATTACCATGACCAAAATTTATCATAGAAAGCTCAATATTAAAAAGAAACAACATATCTTTTGAAAGAAAATTTTTCTTAAAAAATTTATTTAATTTAATAAAGATTATGTTAGCGATTTATTATATTTCAGTATATCATTTTCTTTACTAAAGATTATATAATACAATGAATTGACTTATAGACAGTTGATTGGAAAAGATCTTTTAATATCATAAGTTTTTTACATATTAAATGGAAGAATAAGAATTCATTCAATTGGGTTTTTTAACCATTTTGTAAAATCTAACTTTATGAGCAATCAATGGGTTATTAAAACAGGCAAAATTTCTCCATACAGTAGTGCCACTCAGTGCAAGCCAGAGTAATCAATGGATGCCAGAAGGTTTGTGCATAAAATCCCTATCTAGTGCCTACTCATCCAATATCCCCAGACTAGTTTCTAGCTTGTGGCTTTCATCAGTAAGGAACCTTGGATCTAAGAGCACTGCACTAGATCTTAGGATCTAAGGCAACCCTCTTTTATCTCAAATAAGTACAAAACTATGAGAATAAAATTGGAAACACTAATATTTTCAATCCAAATTTATATAGTCATATAGACATGAACTCAGTTCAATACCCATACATTTTCATGTCTTTGATTCTTTAATAACCATAGCCACCACTATTCCTTTTAGGTAGGATTGGTATTAAACCACTAAACACACATGATAACCATTTCTTATGCTTGCTCAAAACTGTTATTAAAACAGTAGAACTTTTTATACAGTAGTGCCACTCAGTTCTAAGATCTAGGTGTAGTGCTCTCCGATCCAAGACTCCTCACTTATGAAGCCACAAGCTAGAAACTAGTCTGTGGATATTGGATGAGTAGGCACTAGATAGGGATTTTATGCACAAGCCTTCTGGCATCCATTGATTACTCTGGCTTGCATTGAGTGGCACTACTGTATTGGGAGTTGGGCCTGCTTTAATAACAGTTTTGAGCAAGTATAAGAAATTGTGATCATGTGATGTTCAATGGGTTATGCTAAAGTAAAGAGAGGTTATTTTTTTCTGAAATGATTCATTACTATTTACATTTTGCTTGCTTTTTAATTTTTGCATGTTGGAACTGTAAGATGCTGACGTTATCATTATTTATGTTGGAAAATATTGTATCAATGATCATTTTGATTTTAGAAAGTTCTTTAATGTCATTGTTGTAACATTAGCTGTGACTTACTGTTTGAACTTATATTGTCATAGGTTATTTTAATCCAATATTTTCCTATCGTTTCTGAAAAAAAACGATCAGTATTTACTTGCTTTTTTAAAACTCATAATTGAATCAAAATGTATTGAGCCCCAGAATATGTATAATACATGATTTTGTAGGTACCTGTTATTGCAATATAAAATGCATAATTATTTGTAGATAATCTACTTAAGTAATGTCATTTTGAAATTGTAGATTTGTATGGTAAACATCATTTAAACATATAAGTAAAAAAGTAATTTTCTACAAATAAATGCAAACAATACCCTATTATGATAATGATGATAATAGTAGTAGTAGTAGTAGAAGTAGTGGTGGTGGTAGTAGTAGTGGTGGTAGTAGTAGAGGTGGTGGTAGTAGTAGTAGTGTTGGTGGTAGTAGTAGTAGTAGTGATGGTGGTCATTGTAGTAGTAGTTGTAGTAATAGTAGTAGTAGTGGTGACTGGGAAGTAGTTAGTGGTTGTGGTAATGGAGTGATAGTGGTGCTGGTCATAGTGGTAATAGTAGTAGTGATGGTGATGATAGCAGTAACAGCAGCAGTAATAGTTATTGTCATCATCATCATCTTGGTGGTCATGATGACAGTAGCCATGGCAGCAGTAGCAATAAAAACAATAATTCGTTTCAAAATGATTTCAGAATCTATCATATTCGTACGAAAGAAAGCAAATATGATGTTGAAAAAAATATTTTTAGAAAAAATATATATGTATTTAATGGATAATAAATAAAATATAGGTTATGCAGTTGTTGTAAAACAATGATCCAATAACTAAAGAAATGTTGTATATAAAAATAATGTAATAGATTAGCAAATACAATATTAAAACTTAAATACAATAAAAAAATCGTTTATACATTAATTTGAACCAAGTGTCTTATTTTGAATAGAACGACTGAACATCACATTAATTTTTCATCAAAATCTAAAAATGAAAGCCGTAATAAGTTCTCTCTGCATTAAAATGATCATTTCACAGTGATAGTGTGTATGTGTAATTAGATTAAAAAATAATAATAATTACAGAATAAGAGAAACAAGATAAATAGGTTTTAAAGTATGAAAATTATTGTTTACTGTAGTATAAAGTTAGCTTGCACTATTAAAATAATAGATATTTATATGACAAAATTTAATCGCTTCTTTTATGATTATAGGCTAAATAGTAAAATAAATTTAAAGTACTGAAAAATTAATGCGCATATGTATAAATGATGAGAACATATGATATGCATTTGTGTGTTATATTTAAAAACAGAAATTTTCATTTAAATTTGATTTTAATTAGAAACGTAGGTTTACTTTAATTAATTAAAATATGAATTTTTTTCTACAGTACAGGCTTTTTCATACCCGCACTTCTATATGTAATATATAGGGGATTTGAACTCAGACTTTCACACGACCATCAACCATTCATGCTATCTCATACCGCTGATACACTTGATCACACACATGTCGAAAAAATAAATAATCATCAATATTCGTAATTCGTGCTAAACTAGCACTCTTCAGTTGGTCCAGATTATCATCTCCACACATATATACAATCAAAGCTTAGCTTATATTAAGATAGCCAATCTTCATACTTTAAAAATGTTTAAGGTTGAAAAAAAGAAAAGGAAAAAAAATAGGACTTCATATTTAGAAAAAGATTATTTTGTTAAACTAAAAAAATGATCCATGAAACTTTGCTTACCAAAATAATATATTTTGATTAAAAAGAAAGATTATCACTTTTAAAATGTTATTATTTTTTACATTAATACCAAATATTTTTTTCTCTCTTTTCTGGATATATGTAATATTTACGTAAATGTTCTGAAAATTTACACAGAAAAGGTAATAGTCAATATGTCTTTAAATTTAGCTTTTATTTTCATATGTCATAGCATCGGCTGGGTCGCGAACCCATAACCGTCTGCAACCAACTACTTGCTTGCATGGCAGCTGCGATGACCTCTCAGCTAACAACGCTAATTAAAAGAATTATTTAATGTCTAAAACAAATTTCCAACCACATGGCTAACAGGATTTTTCTTGCTTAATTTTAGTTAAAACTGAAAAGTGTACAAAATAAAAAAATGTAAAGTAATTTTAGATAGCCTGTGGTTCTCTTTCAAAAATAGACTTATTTCAATAAGAAATATTAGGCTAGTGTATGTGTAGCCTGTGTTTCTCATTCAAAAATACTCTTATCTTTTAGATGCTTCATTTTGAACACTCAAGGTCCTTTTGTTACAATTTCAATAAGAAATATAAGACTAGTGTATGTAGCCTATATCACTGGATGTGAGATAAGTCACAAAACCATATAATAAATATCATAAGTTAATCATTATAGTTTTTAAGCATATGCATGTGAAAAATCATTTTACTAATAAATAAAAAGGGCTAGAATGAGATTTTTTTTGATAGTAAGTATACACACAATATACTATTCTAATATATGATACTAATAGTCTTTAAATTCAAATATATCAGCTGCAAGTAATCCCCACATCTGCTCCATCAAAGTTTATCAGGACGTTTTTATGTTCTTAAAGTAAACTTGGAAGAAATCCATTACTTTAACTATGAGACAGATATTAACATATACTAATTATGAATTTAACCTACCATATTATAAACAATATTTAATATATGAAGTATATAATATTTACTATGGCTTTAACCTCAAGAATGTGTGTAAAATATGATATTAGGGACCTCTACAGGTCTTAACCACAAGCTTATGCTTTTGAAGAGGTTCCTAATATCACATTTTACACGCATATTCTTGAGGTTAAAGCCTTAGTAAATATCATTTATGTAATCAATGTGCGTTTAAATACATTTATAATTATATGAAGTATGCTGAATATAATCTGGTCTCTAAATAATAGGGCTGAAAATAAGAGGCTGATTGTTGATGTAGCCTCTATGAAACTTGTGAATATTATGGATCAGTGGACTCAAAATAATGTTAATGATGGTTCATTTTATTTTATACTATACGATGTCAAATAACTAATAAATATCATTTTTAAGTGAATGAGCATTGAATATAAAGATTGACACTTAAATACAATCACAAAATCAAAGTTTTGCAAAGATCTACTCCATGTATTAGCTACACTAGAAGAAATAGTGAAACAAATTTCTATAATAAAGACATTTTTTAGTTTGTCTCAATCATTACATTATATATATATATAATATAACTCTGTGGATGGCTTGTGTGACCAAGTCGAAACGTCAGTAAATTGATATTAAAAGTTTTTAACACGGATGAACCCGCAAAATATGTATTTTATATATATATTATAATTGAAATAATATTTTTAAACGGTTTATAAACAATTCAAACAATCTTTAAATCCGCAGAAGTACTTTCGGTTACTTTCAAACCTGCCTCAACTGCTATTGAATTTAATAGCAGTTGAGGCAGGTTTGAAAGTAACCGAAAGTACTTCTGCGGATTTAAAGATTGTTTGAATTGTTTATAAACCGTTTAAAAATATTATTTCAATTATAATTACAATATTATTTTTAATTAACGGATATTTTTATTTATTTTATATATATATATATTATAACCTACACTCCCAACACTGCTCATATACATTACATGAACGAAATGCCCAGGCGCCAGTTCTATTAATGAATAGAACAATATAACAAAATATATAATACAAAATTATTACTGAGACTCTATATTTAAGTTTATGTACAGCTCAGCTCAGTGGGAGGCTATAGGCAGTTCATAAGATATATGATAATAAATGAATAAAAGAAGAAATATTATAAAATATTTAATATAATGTAAATTCCTTTGTTAATTAATTGTATGATAAAGAATCATAATGTTTATTTGGTACAGTCTCTTAAAATATACTTTAAACTTAATTTCTTCCTTCATCCAGGTATAACACATATCAGCTTGCTATAATTATATTCTTAAACAATTCTATGACTTGGCATATCATAATCTAAACATCTACTTTAATGCCAATCAAGAAATAAACAATAAGATCTCAGGGAATATTGACAAACACAGTTGGATTAAATAAACTACATTGACCCATAAGTTATAATTCTAAAGTATGAGAAAAATATAATGAAACAAATTGACTAAAATATTTTACTGTGTTTCAATAATAAGATAATGACAGAAATAGGGTATTTTAATCTCATATCATCATCTAACAAATATACTGACTTGGCAACCTTTCTAATACGTTTATCAAGTGGCAAATGTTCTTTTATAATGTTTGGATTAAGAAAAACAATATTGTCAGACACTAGCAAATTTAATATTATAACTCTAAAATAATATATCTACTTTGTAATAGATTTATGAAATGTGGAGATGTGGAAATGGAAAACACGAATGTACACAAGAATAACTCAAGACACAGATTTTAAGATTTTAAATAACTAAAACAAATCATTTATTACAATAAAATAAACTTGGTTTAACATGATATTAACAAATGGACTATTTGTCTTACAGATTTTTTTTAAATTATCAAATAAACTTTGAGCATCAGTTTGGGATTATCCCTACTATCAAAGCAAATTAATAACAAACTTAAATATCCTGACTTCAAACACATGCTTTGCCTACATGTTTCATCTACATGACAATAAATAAATAACATATTATATTATTAGCACACAAAAAATACTTTTGAGAGGGTATTACTCTTGATTAACAATCAAATTAATAATATTTGGCTCTCAACAAAGCAACTTTCTCTAATTGACTAAATAATCACTTTCAATTACGTATACCTTTTATGCATAGCAACAAGTCATGTTTATTCTGATGATTTATAACCTTTATTTAGATAAATACACTGTATTTTAAAATATTTATTCCCGTTTTAATCTCAATACTTTATACTTTATATTTAAATGAATGTAATGTATTTAAAAAAAAAACATTTATTTCTCATTTTAATTTCAATAATTCTATACTTTATATACGCGATATTATTTATATTATGTGTGTGTGTGCATGTTCAAGCAGCAATAATATAAAACAATCTTTTCTATAAACTCTCCATTCATTAAGAAAATATCATACAATTATTTTATTTCGAACAATGTCGTGATTCATCAATGAAATAAGACACTAATACTACATCAAAAATTAATCTAACAATTTATCTGGCCACCTATTAATTAACACACAGCTATATTTTCATGATTATACATACTATACGTTATAAGGGGATTCTACATGAGGAGCAGATAAACTCTACTGAACACTTTTACAATAATTCATCTGATTCTAAATATAACTGTTGGTGGAGAACCGTTTCCTCATCACCAAGAATATAAGAAAAACATCACATAACTTCCTAAACATCATTTAATCATACTTCAACAATAATTCATTTACTTCTAAATACACTACTGGTGGGGAACCTTTTTCCTCATCACCAGGGCTCTAAGAAAACATCACTTCAAAATATCATTTAATCATACGCATATAATATCAACTAGGCTCTACTCATGAAAAATTATTAACATAGACTAAATAAGCAAAATCTTTTATCCCTACAGACATTATAACACAATCAGATTTCTTTCCATTCTCATAGCTTTTCTAAATATTGAACATTATAAATACACGCTGGCAGATAAATACATACAGATAACATACCAATCCATTCAACTCAGTAGAATACGACAGTGTACGAAATTTATGCATAAAATATTCACAAACTGAACTTTATCAAACAAATATCATAATTGTGCAAAACAAACACACACCCGCGAATAAAAAGTATATATAATATTAACTCTAAATTACACACTAAGCAGGTAACATGATAATTAAATATTGCATTAAGGTATAACTTTTAATTTAATATTTATAATTATTACAAACGAACTTTCTTTCATATCTTGCAAACTACTTCTATTATAAGTTCGTTGATTTAAAAAAAGAACAAAATTTTCACTTTGAGATAATAAAGTATACAAAATAAATGTAAACCTCTCTAATAATATATTTTAAAAAAATATTTCTTTCTTTTACCTTCGTAAAAGAACAATAAGACCTGTTTGAACACAATCAATTTTTACCAGCGTACTCCTCATTTGGATACGCTTCAGAGACGTTCTTGATGGTCAAAATACCCAAATTATAAATAAACATAATAATAAATAAAGCCTATCTACCTATCATATACAATAATTATGACAAGCAATAAAAAAAAATAAAGAAACAAAAGTTATTAGTTTTGTAATTTAAAATAAAAGTTCACTTGCAAAGCTCGGTTCCAGGTTTATGAAACAATATGGGACACATTCCAAACTGAATTTTAAACTAAAATAAACTGCTGTAGGATAACCAAACAAATATAGTCATGCTTAAATAGGACTCAGCATCTTCAATGTTCATAACAAAGTTATTTAAGTTACTGTATCATACATAAGCAATCAATTTATCTTCTATTATGACGAGAATATAATAAATTCTTAACTACTGTTGGACAGGAATTATCTCACTTATTCCGTTGTAGTTCTAAATTGAATACGTAATTATTTTTAGTAGTTTATTGAATATCATTTAATAATACTTTGTTTTATTTTCCATCTTTATCGAAGAGAACAAAAATTACCCGCATTTCTATCCTTCTATTCGATTTAAACAGATATTTAATTTGAAGTAGCTCACATTTATTTCCTTCATTTAACATACGTATTATTTCCAGAAATACCAGACAAACAAATACTGTCATCTCTTTATGATGAATTTAAACATGGCATGATTTATCAAAATATGCATATCCTTACGTCTATGTTTAATTCTCACAAAAACATAACACGGAAAATAGTGAAGAATAAAAATATATTCTGTAAAATAGTTCTGCATGCGTTTTCCAGATATATTAAAGAACACACGGTCAATGATACAACAATAATATTCATGCAATTTATTCCTATTTAAAATGATAATTAAGTGAAGTAATGTAGACTGGACGTTATTAACATACATTTTTAAAAGAGCAATAGTTATGAAGATGGTTAATTCAATATGTTTAAATCAAGAAGAGTAAAGTAAACTGAGTACCTTTTTAAAACTTAGAACTGCATTCTGAAATTAACTCTTTCCATAATATATTTCTTAATATCCTTTCGAAGTTTTACTCCAAAGTCCTTTTTTTAAAAAAAATCAATTTGACTTCAGCAACTGGTTTTAATTTCACAAAATCAGCCACTGTTTTTGGCTACAATTACATTACATAATATGCAAATTTTTCACTGGAGATCTTTGTTAAAAAGCTCTTTTTAGCCAAGTTCATTTCCTTCCACAAGGTTACTCCCACACTTTTCTTCTATCTCAGCTAATTACATACGCAAAAAAAATCTTTACAAAAAAAAATCATTTTGATTTTTAGAATCAAATCAGGACCAAAAAAATACTAATAAAATAAATAGCTTTTACAAACTTGAAAGAAAAGTGAATATTAATTAACTATTAAAAATGATTAATAATTTATTTAATTTGTAAATTAATCTATTGATTCAACTATCTATTAATCATTGGAAAGAAATATATATTTGTTAAATTATTTAAGATAACTACTTTAATTTAAATGTTTTTATTGTGAATATACTATTGTTTGGTGTTATTAAAGATGAAAATGAAATGAAAATGATGCGGAGTCATACATGCATGCACATGTACTACAACCTAAATATTAAACTATCTTAACTAAATATGATTGAAATGGCTATTAATTGTTGACAAAAGGATAAGTATTAATGAATAAAGAATTTTAAAACCATTCAACTAATACTACAATAATATAAAATAACTTTGCATCTTTCTGACAAAATGTATCACTTCCATTAATAAACAACCCTTCTTCCTTACATTAAATACCTCATTAACCACACTAATAATAATGAATACCTATCAAGTGGTCAATAAATTGCATAAGCAACCCGTATCTAAGCTTCAAACAATCTCCAGCAAAAAAAATTTAAAATTCTAAAGCTATTTCATTTTTTTTTAATATAACTATTCAATACAGATACAAAGTATCTTAAACCCTTGTGCCCATTCAGATGGTCACAATATATATATATACATACATAGATACTAATATTTTCATGGATAAAAGATGTCATATTATTATTATTACTATTTGCGGGATATTCCGTGTAGTGAAAAAGCTAAATGCTGACGTTTCAGTACAATATCAAGTACCTTCCTGAGAGCGTCCTCTTTCTCAAATCATAAAAATGCATGTGAGATTTAAAATCGTTTATATCGTTTTCTTTCTCCTCATATTTAAAATCTATTGGTTGAGATATATTCCATAACTGAGATTTGAAAAATGTTTTTAAAGTTTATTTTTGATAATGTAGTAATCTTTATTACGAAAACTCTGAACATTTTTGTAGCTTGTTAGCTCATTGATTATTAAAATTATAATAATGCATTGATTCAAGTATACCTGTGTATTTTTTATTTCTTTTGAAAGTGCAGAATTGTAAAGATGTATATTTTCACAAACAATAATATTAAATAAAATTTGTGTATAAAACCTCAATACATTACTTAATAAAAAATGACCCATATTGGGATGCTGAGTGGTTCATCTTATTCTATTTAAATACAATCTGTACACATTACTCTAAATACTTTATAGCATGAAACTTAAATTAATCTACGCTAATTTGAAATGTCTTGATAATTAATAATATTTGGTGACGCAGTAGAACAGACACTTAGGGGGGGGGATTACATTTTAAATTGCATTTATGTATATTGTTAATAGAAGATATTAATCTTCAGAGTATTTATTTAATATAATTTTTTGTTAATAATATTAATTTATTTATTTTTAAGCACACTTCTGTGTTATTGAGACATTTAATTTACCAGACCATCTTTATATTAGTTATTAATAAAAGATCTCTTGTTGTTCAAATTTTAGGTGGAACTAAATGCACTAAATAATCAGATAATTTGAAAATAAATAAGGGGAAAATCTTAAAAAGAAGATTGCTGAATTAAATAAAAGAAAAAATTATGAGTATAAGAATATAACAAGTTAATTATTACTTCAATTTTATTTACTAGTACAGAGTATGTATGTAATTTAAATAGCAAGGATTTACACCCTAAGCACATGATCTATAATATTTGTTGTAATAGCTCAATGATGTATTGTTGAGTACTCAGAATACTCTCAAACTAAGATGTTTTAGATTGGCCTATATAACTAAATTTAGATTTAAAAGATAAGATGGCTGCTCTTATCTTTTCAAAGGTCTCTATCTTGTGCTTTGGTTAGAGAGTATTCTTAGTATTCAACAAGATTGTGTTAGGGCATAAAACCCTGCTGTTTAAATTAGTTAGGATTTGTAAATTTTATATACCTTTAATAAAAAGACAATGTTTATATTCAAATGTGTGAATCAGGCAATAAAGAATTATACATACTTTTACTTCTTCCATAAATAAAATTGCAAGTTTTTTACAATTTGATGGCATCCAGCTTGATGATAATTATACCAATCATCAAGCAACTTGAAAGAATTTCTGTACAGATTTCTATGTTAAAATGTTCAACTATGAGGATAAATTTGATAACCTATTAAATATTTATATTATATTTACATAATATAGTCATAAGAATAATATATTGGTCTGACCATCTCAAAATAAAGAATTTTCCATCAAAGAGATACATTTCTATATACTAGATCTTTTTGGTTGGCCTATTATAATATCTCACAGTACTCTAACATTAACGAATATTTTTAGTTATGCTTGAATTAATCTTTTATCCCATGAAATATACATATGTATATAAAAATATTATTTATTTATATACACATGAAGTGAAAATATTGACTCTGCTCAACAAGTTTCACTGAGTTATAATTCATACTTTCAACAAGAATAAAATTTATTATCATTTAATAAATTGATTTTTATATTGAATTTTTTATGGACCTTTGAAGATAGAATTAAGGAAAAGATGAACAAAAAGCAATATGAGAGTGTGCTATTGTATGGTTGTGAAATGTGGATAGTAAATAAAATAAAAAAAACAGATTGGAAGCTTTCGAGATGTGGTCATGGAGAAAGAGAGAAAAAAATCTGTTGGATGAATAAAATGACAAATAAAAAAGTTTTGAAAAGAGTAAATGAAAAAAGAAGATTGATAATGACATTAGAGGTAGATAGAGAAACTGAACAGGGCATATATTACAAAGAAAAAATAGTTAAATGAAAGATGTTTTAAAGGAAATGGTGAATGGAAACAAAAAGAAAGGATGAAAAAGTTTGACTTTTGGTGGATGATATAAGAGATTGGAAAAAATACGTGGAATTGATGAGCTGGACAGTGAAGAGAATGGAATGGAGAAATGGATGAATTTGTGATGTGATTACTCTCTGGTCCTGTTCATAGGATAGCAAACTATTGATTGATATCAAATTATAAAATAAGATAAAATAAATGACTAATTTACATCCTAATTTTAATCGTATTAAATATAGAAATATAAATATTTTAAAAATGATTTGATGTGTTTCCCCAATTTGAAACAGATTTCATTGTATAACTTGATTTATTTTATTCAGATGTTCATTAATTTTGATAATGTTTACAGTTGTAATAAATAAATAAAGTTTATACTTAAATATTTATAGAACTGACAAAACTAAATGACAGATTTAAATCTGGACTTAGTTGTTTTAATTCAGGTTAGATAATTGGATACAATTTTTTTTACGAAAACAACAAAAAAATCTTTTTATATATTTATTTAACCCTCTAAAATTAGTACAAGCTGAATACAACTCAGCATTATATAATTTATAATATACTTTTGATTTTATTATAAAATAGCAATTATACATTATAATATGTTGAAAGACAATTGTCCATTTTTTTTAAAATTATAGGATTATCATTAATTTTATTTGGATCCTTAGTTGCCCATTTTTTAACTTTTATTTCCAAGTTAGTTTTGTTCACGAAATTAAAAACCAATGTTTTTTTGTTATTTTCACAATATTTGGATAGTTCCCTGGGATCAGTGACAATATTAGAAGACTGTTTGGAAATTTTACAGCAGCGGATAATTTCATCCTTTAAACGAAGAGAGAACACACCATAAACTAAGGGATTGACACAACTATTAGACACAGCAAATAAGTATAAACCTTTTTGCAATCGTACATCTATTCTGTCAGCTAAATGACGATCAAACCAGAACCAGGCAGACATTGCAAAGTAAGGCGTCCAACATATTACATATAAACTCATAATTACAATAGTCATTTTGAGTGTCCTGACTCGAGCTTTCATAATATTACCGTTTCCAATGGTTGAACGTCGCAAGAATTTTTGATTGAGGTTTTCTGAAATTAAAATAAATAAAATATATCAATAAAATAAATTTTTAAAATATTAATTTATAGCAACAATAATAAATTTTTTTAATAATTTTTCTTGCTGCTCATCTATTCAAATACTTTTTATTATCCATTCATCTATTTATCCATATGTAACCAACTTGATATGTAATCTCCATAATTTATATGTAATAACTTACTTTTATGAACCATACATCTATCCATCTACCAATCAATTTACATATCTATTTACTATTTATTTATTTATCTATGTATCTATTTATCTATCTTCATAACTATAGCCTGAATGTTTACTTACCAGACTTCTTCTATGTATGTTCGTTTCTGTAACTATTTATCTTTCTCTCTTTTTATTTCTCTTATCTATCTCTACATATCATTCTGTCTACCTAATCAAATTTTCTAAAAAAAAATCTTAACTTATCAATACATTTACATTCATACATGTATTCAGTTTTGTTACTCATTTCTGTAATTTATTATTGCATAAATATTTTTGTAAATAAACTTCTATGCATGTTCATTTCTGTAACCCTTGATCTTTCTTTTTATTTCTCTTATCTATTTCTAAACATCATTTTGTCAATACACCTTCCTATTCATCCAATTTTCTGAAATTTCTTTTTTAACTTATCGATATATTAACATTCATATATATTCAGTTTTGTTATTCATTTCCGTGATTTATTATTATATAAATATTTTTGTAAATAAACATTTACACTTTAATAAACATTTCAGATAATCATGGAAACTTTAAAAACACGCTCCCTCCTTTTCATTAGTTAATTTTAATTTTTGCACAAAAAAATTGTAGTTTTATTATTTTGAACGCTGCCTTTTAATTAACCATTAATACGCTTTTAAATATATATTTATTATAAAACAATTATGATACATTATTACTTTGTTACTTATTTACAGTAGTCAGTTCTACATGTTCATTAAAACTAACAAATAGCTGAAAGATTTTGAGCAATTTATTTCATTATTGTATGAAAAGTACACAAGTAAAAAAAAAAAAAAGGTCGGGAGCTAATTATTATTTTTAAACATAATTTGTGGCTGTCATAATTACTAGGCAAAAATGCTATTAATAGCTATATTAATAACTGCAAAGGAAAAGCATCTGCAGCAGCTCTTCATAAAGAAACAGAGAAGAAGAAAAATTTTCCAGGCATGCCATTTCTGCCTAATAAGGGGCTGGCTGCTTCTCTGTCATTGTTTCACTATCTAAGATTGTTAGATACTCATTTACTGACCAATATGAGATGATTAGTTGAGTTAGCGACCTAAAAAAATATTCCAAAAACAGATGAAAATCCGTAAAAAAAGATTTTTAATTTTATCTAGTCCAGATTCAAACCCAGGTCATGGAAATGTAAACTATAAAAATATATTAGCAATTATTTAATAATAAAAAAATATAAATTATTTAATAATAATAATAGAGGCGCTTTAGACCTTGGATAGCACAAATTATCTAATAACGTTCCATATTCAAAACATTAAAAAGATAATAATAACCATCAGAAACAAAGTAAAATATATATAAAAAATAAAAAATTTTAATATTATATTAATTGATATCAATTAACAGAAAAAAAATAAGCAGAATTTAATTGAGAATTTTTAAATTGAAAACCAACTTCAATAAATTAACAACGCAAGAATGGAGGATCAAAGATCACATGACCTAATTAACGGCGGGGGGGAGGCGCCAATGAAAGCCATAAAAAAGAAAAAAACAAGCCAACATTTGCAGACATGCTCAAAAGAAAATAAAAAAGAAAAAAATTCACTTATCCTAACAAAAAAACAAAGTCAATTCATATATCAACGAAGAGATAAAAAAGACAATGCAAACACTTCTTAAAAGATCAATCCCAGATATAGGAAACCAACCGATAGTGAAATAAATAATTTAGAAATTGAAAAACAGGAAAATCAAAATCCACCAGTAATTGTTTGGAATAAAGAAAAATTGAATATCACAAGTGAATTATTCAATAAATCCATACCAAAGTATCTCTTTGCAACATTCAAGAGATTTTTCCCCCAAGTCTATAGTAAATTCCCAAAAGAGTTGCTACATGAGGCAATAACATTAAATGGATTCTGGGACACAATGCAACAGATTGTAGAACACCCCAATGACTGGTACCTACTACTGGAATTTTATGAAATCACACAAAGCGAGAGATTTCAAAGACAAATCAAATCATTGGGTAACTTTGCACTGATCACTATAGACCAAAACTATCACAATACCATTTCAGGAATAATCAAGAATACATAGCTGGGATACAAAGAACAAGATTTTTGATAGATGATGGAACCATTTGGTAAGGTCATTAGGTTCAAAACAGTGTACCAGGAAGACACACTAATACTAAGTAACACAAGTTCAGAATAAAACTGCATCCAGATACTAATCCAGATGACATACCAACCCAAATCCTGGATCAGGAAGCATTGCTCATTCTATATATTAGAGGTTTGATTACTCATATAAACAAAGGGGACATGTTACTGCACAATGTCCAAACTGTCAGAACTTAATCAGAAATCAAAATGCACACTCACAAAAACAAAATATCATCACTAATATGCAAACAGAAGAAAATATAATGATTGCCAAGGATAGCAGTGAACAAACTACACAAAGAAATAATAACAAAAAAGCAGAAATACCAAGCTTAGACCTTATAGATGTGTTCATAGAAAAAACAACTCCAAACCAAGAACATTATAAACTGAAAGCCAAGCAAAAAATAATGCAACAATGAAATCAAATGTATATATGCCAGAATTTGGCTGTGCAATGGATAAAATCACACCGCATACTATTACCAATAAGACAGCCATAGAAATTATGGTGGCATTCTAACTCCAAGCAACCCTAGCACAACAATGCAACTAGCAAACCCAATCCAACCAGAAAGTAAGAGAAAGCCTAGGAGACCTACCAGAAAAAAGCTAGCAAAAAAAATGAAGACAGATGATGAGAATTCTGATTCACCAATCATTGATTATATAAATAAGGTCTCAAGTCTAATCGAAATAATCACAAATTTTTTCGAAAACCAGTTAACACAACTGAAGAAGCATAAGATACACAAATACTCAATACAAAAAACAATCAGAAGAATGATATAAAAGCCAACAAAACAGATCAAAAACAATAGAAATAAAACAAATCAGTTAAAATACACAATGTAAAACTCCAAAACAACCACAACAACAAATGCAAACCAATCCCAGCTACACAATTAATGAAAATTAAAATAGCAACACTGAATATCAGAAGCATTAATTTAATAGCAAAAATATACCAGCTCAACAAATGGATTAGCATCATACAACCATTAAATACTAGGATTCCTAAAAATAATAATGTATAACAGATCACAAATTGATCCAGCCAGATACCTAGACAACCAAGGTTTTTCCCAAAATTAATTCATCCAGATACCTAGACAATCAAGGGTTTTCCAATACTCCAGGGACACATCATCACCTTCAGCAGGCACAGGAATATTCATAGCCTCAAACTGCAATTTTTCAACCTTCAAAATTATTTACATTGACTCACATCTCCTAATCATTATATTCCGTCAACAAATTGCCATACTCAACATTATTTTGTAAATGTACCCCATGTTGCAGCATAATAACACATATAATTCTCACAATAAACTCCCAGCTTACAACCAGCCACAACTCAACAATATTAATGGGTGATTTCAACTTAAGCTATGAAAAATTCAATACAAAATGGTTATATCAATTAAACCTGCCACTCGTGAGTGCTCAGGGCTTTGTTGCCACATATTCAGTGACATTCTATAATCAATGACATGCTATGCTTATTGATCTCTGATACTACACACCAATGTTTCATCACTTAATCAACTTCCAATTCTAATTCATGTCCATTTCAGACCATGTTGCACAAACCATTATAATAAATTTCTCAGAACTCCAAACAACATTTATTCATCTAGAAAAAACAATCAGACTCCTATTCCCAACAACCACTACCGAATTCCTATGTCAAAGATCCAATTCAAAAATACCAATCATTCATCAACATACTATCCTTCAACATACATCACATGATAAGATACTCACCATCACCCTCCCAATTAATGGCTTTAGCAGATGATCACAAGAAAATCACCATTGGCAGCCCCATGCACAACACCCATCAATACATACAAAACTAACAAAGTTATACTACAATACATGTGAACAAATAAAAGAATACATTGCCACACAAAAAAGAAAAATATGTCTCACCCAATAACACACATGGACATGCCAATATATCCACTGGACACTAGGCTATCCATTAACCAGAAAAGGGCCCATGGCAATTAAGATAAGTAGCAATGCCTATGCAGGACATAACTTGCTGGATCCCATATACCAACATTTCAAGAAAAAGCTCCAAATATATAAACAATACACACCAACCAGTGATGAGTTTGGAATATCTGAAACAGATATTCCCTTTCAGTCCAATGAAAAGCTTAAAAAAATTCTCAACAGTTGCTACCCTGGAACTGATGATGGCATACCGATATTTGTCTTTTCACATTTGAGTCAATTTACCACAGAGTACCTTTGCAACCTTGCTAACTTCGAGTCACAAAAAATATACAATACTAGAGGACTATATCCAATGGTAATAGTGCCATTTAACAAAAAAACAAGAGCCATTTCATATTTCAACAACCTTTGACCCATCTCCATGGATCCATTGGGAGTTAAATTATTGGAAAAGGTAGTCAAAGATAAAATACAACCATACATACTGCCCCTGATATCAAACATGCAATACACCAAGAAGGAATTGTCCACCACACAGGCTGCACTTCTACTTAAAATGATACAAAATGCAGTGCAGCAAGAGAAAATTATGCCCTAATTGCAATTCAACGAGATATACAAACAGTGTTTGATTCTGTTGCAATAGATGTGTTAATGAACATGCTTGCAAATATAGAAATCCACCCATCCTACTAGACATCATCGCAAATCTTTTACTCAACCAAAAGATACACACCTCACACTTAGCAGCAGAAACGCAATGGTGTTTACTCCCACACAATCAATTTCACAAGGATCTTCACTGACTGCACTGCTGTTTATTCTATATATAAATCCACTAAATGAATTACTAGGGATATTAATACCATAAACTGCCCAATGTATTCCATGTATTGCATACATGGATGATGTGACAGTGTTTCTAACATCACATAAAAAAATGCCAGCATTAGAAAGAATACTACAAAATTACACAGACATATACAAATAGATATCTAATATCATTAGCACATTCATCACAAATGAATGTTAGAACTACAACACTCCCATTTGATAGCAATGGCACATACTGAGACATACAAGTTGATCAACCCAGCCACAAACAAACAGACCTTTACCACAATGCTGGGAGAAAACAACAAGCAACTCCTTAAAAACTTCAGAAAATGGTCAATAGAACAAAAGTTCTTTGACTTCTTGATCAAGCTAAATCTATTTGCACTACCAACATCCTATTTCTTACAATACCATTGTCTTTACAGATCAATAAACCCATTCTGCAACCTATGCCATGCTGCTGAAGAAACACAACACATATTTTACAATTGTACAGCATTAAATACTACATGAAATAATATGTTAAATCAATATAGAACAAGACAAACTATATAACAGCTAAAAGATTTTCCATAGACAACCCCTACAGCAAGAGCAGCAATATTTGGACTTTATGCATTTTGGTGCACATAATATATATTCAACCTGGGAAATAATACCAGATGACATCCAGAAACATTTTACAACAATCTACAATAAATAAGGAACAGAGATGCAAAGATTGCATATCCAGATATATATATATATATATATATATATATATATATATATATATATATATATATATATATATATATACAGCCATCTGGTCACTATTAAAATTACAAGCAAATTTATAATAGCATGAAAAACTAGTCATTATATAAGTCCAACTCTTCAAACAAAACAAGCAATGAACAAGAAACTAAAAAGTCAATATAAAATATGTATTCTCACTCAGCTGAACAAATGAATAAAACTTTTGACCAATGAACAAGACAATAACAGAATATTAATGAGAGATGGAAGGAGGGACACTAACTAACAACAAGATCAGAAACAAATAGTAAAATTAAACAATGATACAATAACAAAAATATGATAATGTAAAAAAAATGTACCATGGAAACCCAGGGTTTCTAAAGTATTGTAATTGAATAGGTTAACTGATGTCAAATTAGCCATGAAAATCTCAAACCAAATCTGTAAAAATCATCATGCCATTGTAACTAAGGCAACCTTTGTTAACAATAAAGTATATTATTGAAATAAAATAATGATTATAATAATTTATTGCACTTTTTTTTATCAGTGTCCACTTGTGATGTGCACAAAATAAAAGCAGCTTGCATTGATTTATTTTTGTGGTCTGAGAATATGTCTGGTTTTGATATTCATTAAGACTTTTTTCACAGTATAGAGAAAATGCATTATTATCAAAAAGTGTGTATGAATGCATAAAGAAGTTCAAGGAAGATCATACAAATGTCAGTCATGAAGAATAAACTGGATATTTATCTACAACTTTGACTGATGGCAACATTGAGCATACTGATTCTATTGGATAGAGGAATGATTGTGTATATGGCAAATCATTTACAAATGAGCCATGACTCTTCCTATGTAAAATCCATGATTGATTTGGGTTATGATAAATTTGTATAAAATGGTTACTGAAACAACTCATGGAAAAGCACAAACAGAAGCATTTGGATATTTGCAAACAAAGTTTGAACAAATACTGTGAGGAAGGTGACAATAATTGGTGACAATATGGATTCATTACTATGAGTCAGAATATGGAATGAAAATATTTCTCAGCCACAGTCTTCAGGAAAAAGATTCGGCAATCAACATTGCTCATAACAATGAAATGCTGACTAAAGATGAGAAGCCTAAAATTTGGACAAAATGCATGCTGTGTTGCTGCATGACAATACTCTCCGCGAATTTCATCTTCAGGTGTTCGAGCATCTTCCTACAGTCCTGATTTTACCCCCATTGAACTATCTCCTATATGGTTCACTGAAAAAAAACCTATGAGAATGAAGAGTCATATATGATGAAGAAGTGAAGTCCATAGTGCATTCATGGCTTGCAGTTCACCATTTTGATCAATGGAATAAGAAAGCCTATTGATAGACGAATAAAGTGTATTGGAAAATAAAGGGAAATTATGTCGAAAATGATATATTTGCCAGTTTTAAAGTTGATTGAAATGAATTTCATAGCGATAGTATGGATAATTTTTGACTCATCTTTGTATATATATATCTTAAATTATTTAATAATAATAATATAAATAACTGATCCTAAAATAATTCTCAAATTATATATTGTAATGAAAAAAATTGATATTAACGGCACATACATATATTAATAAGAAGAGATGAAGGTAAAATTAAGATGAAAACATTCTATTAATTTATTTAAGGTATCTATTTATTTAAGCTGGACTGTGATTCTTATCAAATAATTGCAGTTTATGAATGAGATGATGATTAGATTTAAACGCTTTTAAAGAACTTTAAAAAGACTATATTCAAAACTTACCTTTTCATAAATAATAATAATATTTATTACATACTTAATTTCAAATTTCTTTCACTATTAATTACTATGTAAAACTTAATAAGCTTGTCACATATTGTGAAATTAAAATTCTTTTAATTGAAATAATTCTTCATCACGGCTTAGCGCTTTCAGAGATTCTCTCTCCATAATTATAGTCTTTAACTGTAATAATTTATCCAAATCTATGCAAGTTCGTTCAGATAGTCCATCTTTTAGAAATAAACAGACATATGGACTATCTGAACAAACTTGCATAGATTTGGATAAATTATTATAGTTAAAGGCTATGATTATGGAGAGAGAATCTCTGAAAGCGTTAAGCCGTGATAAAGAATTATTTCAATTAAAAGAATTTTAATTTCACTATATGCAACAAGCATATTAAGTTTTACATACTTAAGTATATTTACTTCGCATACTTTGCCAGAAGTTTGCCGAGTATTTTTTAGTTAATTACCCATTTTCAGGGGCCTCGAAGTATTTGTTTTTTTTTTCTCAAAATTATTTTATCGAACATGTATTATTTGTTAAGTTTAAAAAATAATTTAAGAAATCAAATATAAATTCATGTTAACTTTAAACAATAATTTTTTTATAAATCCCATTCACAGCATTTAATGAATTATTATTTTTATGTATAACTTACAAATTGTTAAAATGTTGCGAACATAGTTGCGATTTTTAATGTTTACTGTAGCACTTTTGATCAAACTGTTGGTTAATTATTTTTTCTAACTTTTTGCAAAAATGATTACAATTTAGAATCTACTAGTGCTAGAAGATGCAGTGAAGTATTTTCAAAATTACAGAATAGTACCTGCGCGAAAAGTATGTGCAAATGGGGATGATGTGAAACTTTATGTGCGAACGGAAATAAATATGGTGTAATCTCAAAATGTGTTCAAAGCGAATATTCTTTCATCATGTTTTTTATTTTGTTTATGACAGTTATATTAAATTTTATTTAATTACAATCGTTTGGAGTTTTGTGTAGTTTATTATGTTTTTATAATCATCTTAAAAAAAAAAAAATCAACGAAATATTTAATACAATAATCATCTTTAAAAAAGAACAGTCAAGTTGTTTAAAACATGATGCCACAGAAAATGGATTTTTAACCAAAAAACGTCTATCAAACTTCAAGCAAAGAGAGCGAAGTAATTATACATGATACCATTTATTAATAATTATCAATAAAACAATCAAAAGTTAATAATGATTATAGAGACTTGAGTTAGGAATTAAAATTATAAATTCAAGACCTCAAATTATGTAACCGAAATATATATGAGAAATAAAAGATATTGATGTAATAAGAATAATTAGTTATACAATGTTAGTAATAATTACCCAAGAATTTCCATGTAGTTAATATTTTACTGACTAAATCTAGCATTGTGTGTGCACATGTATATGTATATTTTATGTTATGCAAATAAAATTCATATATTTGTTGTAATTACAGTCAGACAGGAAGCAAATAAAATTTCGCCAAATTGTAAACACTTTAGAAAATTAACATACGCAAAGCATGTATTTGAATTTGCATTAACCTAATGTATGTGGAATGGCATAAATGTATGCAGATTATTCTAGTGATATAAAAACTGAAGAAATGTATCTAAAGTGTATATTTGAGCAAAGAAAGAGAAGTGGAAAGACATGCAAGTACTGACAATGTACACAAAGTATTTGTAAAGTAGTTTAAGTATCACTACGCATGTGCAAAATAAATCTGTAAATAGGAGTTATGTTATTCATTATCCAATAAGATTAATAATTGTATTTAGCTTTATATTTAAATTTATTTGTCTGGTCTTGAGTTAATAAACTCATGTTGTTAAATTTTAAACACATTGAGTTTTATTTATAATAAAATTTATCGATGCATACTGAGCTGGTATTGTCAATAATATCCCTGAGTACACTGGTGCAGTTAACATCTCAAAAAAAAAAAAAAAACTGGGACAATGGAGTAAGAAAATTATCTAAGCATAACAAATTAACTCATTTCAACAGTTCATAAAATTTGTTAGAGAAGAACAAGGGTACTGCATAATAGAACTATTAGTAATGTTGATATTAACAATACAGTGGCTGGAAAAATCTAAATTGCACCTGCAGAGAGATACATAGTTATCAACAATATAGTGGATCATAAGCTGAAAGTAGCAATGTTAATGTGAATCTCCAGTAAAGGAGTACTGCAAGTGGCAAATCAACTCTGCAGTCCTAAAGTTCCTAAGGAAATACTTTACTAAGAGATAAAAGAAAAGCTAAGCATGTCTTTTAAATCTATGGCATTAAAACTGGTAGCATATCTTTGAATCAGAAATAGAAGCCAGGCACCACATGAGAAAAAAAATTGCAATTAGCTAAAGAATGCAACTTCTATACCGAGTTTGATAACATGCTTCTTGCCACTCATTATGGAAAAAGAATGATAATATGCTCAGACATGTTCTGATGAGTTACTACTTTACATGCATATGAATTTTCAGAGAATTATTTGAAAGATTATCTTATTGCAGTTTGTTCCAATGGCATTAATGAATCCTGGGAAATAAGTCAAGCATTGCAAGTAAACTTTTAAAAAAATTTCCAAATATTGTTTGACATTATCTAGCAAATCATGTGCAAATTAGCACTACATGATGCAATAAATGAAATTAGAGAAGAAGATCACTTTAAAATAGTCATAGATAAATTATTTGTATTTTTATATTGGACTATTTCCATCATCTAATATGTGTATTGAATGTCTTTAGAAAAATTTAACTTTATTTAAGTATTCCAAATACATTCAACTGTTAGTAATGGCACATCAAACAGGTTAGTATATGCACAATGTTTCAAGAAGTATTATTCTCCCTTCTTCTTCAGGTGTTGCTGGTCTGACCAGTTACAGTACTAGCATGGGATTTGAACCTGGGTTCTTAGATTCTTGAGTAAGGTACCTTAAAATTTAAGGATCCAGGTTCGAATCCCATGCTAGTAGTCACTGGTCAGGCCAGCAACACCTGAAGAAGAGGGGAGAATAACACCTCTCAAAACCTTGTGCATATACTAACCTGTTTGATGTGCTATTAGTAATAGTTGAATGTATTTAGAATATTTAAATAAAGTTAATTTTTTCTAAAGGCATTCAATACACATATTAAATGATGGAAATAGTCCAATATAAAAATACAACTAGAACACCATCATCACAAACCTTCAGAAAAATAGATAAATTATATTCATTTTATCAGCAATCTCCAAAAAATCAATGAAAGTTAAATACAATTACAGGTGAGCTGAACATAGAATGGCTCTTGTGGTATGAAGAAATTATCCAGCATTATAGACATTTTGCATCCAACAGTAAATATTCAGATTTATTAAAACAACTATCAAATTTAGAATTTTTAAAGGATTTACCATTAATGATTGATATTCTTCAAGAATTCTTTTATCTTTCAGAAACTGTATAAAGTAGAAATATAAGTATTATAAAAGTCAATTCTTTAATTATCAGAACAATAAATGCTGTTTAATAATTTGAAAATTTCGGAAGATTCAAACGAATCAACATTACAGTCTATAGAATTTGAAGAAATGTAATATGAAATCTAAGAAATTACCAAAAGAACTTTTAATTTGTAATGCTCAATCTTTAAAGGGCAGATTATTGCTACAAAATAATTTTAATATTAAAATAAAAATTATCTAACATTAGTAGATAGAAAAGTGAAGATTATTTTTAATATTTATTAAAACAGGCAAAACTCTCCATACAGTAGTGCCTTCCTGTGCCAACCAGAGTAATCAATGGATGTCATAAGGCTTATGGATAAAATTCCTATCTAGTGCCTACTCATCCCATTTATGCACAACCCTTCTGGCATCCATTGATTGCCCAGGCTTGCATTGAGTGGAACTACTGTATGGAGAGTTTTGCCTGTTTTAATAACAGTTATGAGCAAGCATAAGAAATAGTGATTATGTGAAGTTTAATATTTGTTATTCTGAAACATGGAATATGGAAATAGTTATCCATGATTAGAACGGGAAAATATGAAATTAATTTAAATGATTTTAGAGATTTATTGGGAATGATTTCAGAAGGAAAATTGCATGCTAAATTTCCTACTACAATTAAAAAGCTAGGACTATTATGGAAACAATTGTAGTAAGCAATGCTGAACCTGAATGGGCATTTAGTGCAATGAAGGAAATTGTCACCATAAAATGGACAAATCTGACAATAGAAACACATTTCAGATCTAATGAAAATTTCATTAAATGATAAGCCTTTAAATCAATTTAATGCAATTTTGTATGTAAAATCTTTTTTTAAAAAAATTATCGCTTATCTTTCAAACTGGCACGTAGAAAACAAGATAAAAAAGAAAATTGAAGAAAGTAATGGCAGTTGCTATCATAATTTTATTTTATTATATAGTATATTAACTATTTATATACTGTATATATATTTTCATGTTTCTATTTTCTGAAAAAATATTTTATATGTTAATGTTATTAATTATCATTATGTTTGACCATTATTAAGGATAATTATCATTATAAAAATATTGCATATTTTTCATTATTAAATTTTTTAATTATTTTTTTCAAAATTATAATAAATGTTGCAGCAACACAATATTTAAAAAAGATACATAATATAGTGTTTTCTTGAAGGTTTGTGATGATGGTGTTATAGTTGTATTTAAATATTCGAAATGCATCCAACTGTTAGTAATAGCATATCAAACAGGTTAATAAATGCACAATGTTTTGAGAGGTATTATTCTCCCCTCTTTTTCAGCTGTTGTTGGCCTGACCAGTGACAGTACTAGCATGAGAATTGAACCTGGATCTATAGATTCTTGAATTTTTAATTTTAAGGTAGTGCTCGAACCAACTGAGCCACCCTATCTGTGTGTTATTACTAACAGTCGAATGTATATGGAATATTTAAATAAAGTTAAATTTTTCTAAAGACATTCAATACTTATCTCAGATGATGGAAATAGTCCACTACATATTGTAGTGTTGTTTACTAAAATCCAATACCTTCTTTTTTTTGGGAAAAAAAAGAGCAAGCCCATTGATAAAATTTTCCTAACTCACTACTATATATATACACCTATAAATAGTTTAATAAATATTATATTCTATCTGTCGGATATATTAATTTCATTCTGAATTATTAATAATGTAGACAAAGTTATGCTTATAAACATCAGAGCTCCAAAAATAGGTGGCGTCACTATTCTTAATCCTTTGCTCAACATTTAGAGTGATTTTAATTTACAACCTGAGGGAGAGAGATTTATTCCCTACATATATACATTGAACTATGTTTAATTTAATGTTTGCATATATATATATATGTATGTATTAAGATGTTTACTGACAACAAATAAATAAGATATATTATTTTGAATCATCTGTGTGTAATTAGCAATATTATTGTTTATATTGGTTAGACTTTTAACTTTATTCAAGGTGTTGTTCCGTTTACAATGGTTTGGTTTTTAAATAATATTTTTTTATGCAGTTGTTGGCATTCATGATCCAACTAAAATGTTTGGAGCAATAATATTATTAATTATATATAAATAAAATGTAATAACACACCCACACATATATATATATATATCCAATTAAATTTCTAACCAAAAAGTTGTAGTTAAAACATGAAATTATGAAATCTAGTTGTGGGATTTTTAAAACTAGTTTATTTTTGTTTTACTCTAGATAAATAATTTGCATATAATAAAGATATATAAGAGAGATAGTGACCTGGGCCAACTGATGAGTGCTGGTTCAGCACGAAATGCATCTTGGGGGCATTTGTCTTTTATTGTATCTTTATTTATATGGATTTAAAAAGAATGGGGGAGTATGGAAGTGTTTATAATTTCTATAAAGATATTACATACGGGACAGAGACAGGTGAATAACTCCGTGTGTGTGAATTTAAAAAATCAGATATATTAATCTTTAACTGAGATTTAAAGTTTATATTTGTGCTAGAGATAAGCTCTACTTTCGAAAATGATTAGTAATAATCATTAGTGTATTTATCAAAAATGGATAGCATCAAAGTAGTGAGTGGAAAGAGTTTGACAATGGTAAATGAAAATGTAACAATTTACTCTAGATAAATACTTTGCATATAATAAAGATATATATGAGAGATAGTGACCTGGGCCAACTGATGAGTGCTCGTTCAGCATGAAATGCATCTTGGGGGTCATTTGTCTTTTATTGTATCTTTATTTATATGAATTTAAAAAAGAATGGGGAAGTATGGAAGTGTTTATTATTTCTATAGTTTATTTTTGCTGTGTTATATTTTCTTTGTAATTTATACGGGATTTTGTGCATGCTTGAGTTCTTTTAATATTAGCTTCATCTTTAATATTTTTGTCTGTGTTTTTAATTCTGTAAATAAAATAAATAAAGTATGGAATTATTATCTAGCCTTGACACTTACATTTTGATGAGAGACTTATAGTTTACTTTAGAGTTTACTGAAATGATAATAATATCTACTACGTAAAGACATAGTTTAGAAAATTATATTGTAAAATTATTTTTATTTATATTAATTTAAATGATAAAAATTATATTGTAAATGTATTCCCTAAAGCATTTTTATGTTTTCCCTTTAATAATAATAACATTAATTTAAAATTGCAGATAAAACTTTGATTTCTTCTGTAAACTAATTAAAAAAAAAAGTATATTGTAATAGAAAATTATTTTGTAATAAATTTTATTTACTTATTTGTTTTAATATTAATACACTATGATTTGTTGTTTATTAAAAATAACAGATGTAAATTATGAACATTATGAATATAACAGGTAAACTTAAAGAAAAGTCCATTGGTCTTACCTGACCCTAATGTTCTAATATGCCTAGAATTCTTATATATATATATTATAGAATTGTTCAAGATAATTGTTCAATATAGCATATTCGAATTATATAATGTGTGCATACTTAATACTAACACATATTAAGTTTTACATATTGTATCTATAACACACATTTATTTTGTTATATATATATATAATTAAGAGCATGCTAATGAGCTCTAAACAAGCTTTTTTTTATTATTATGATAAATGCTACTACAAGAGAAGGCATTCAAATCATCTTTATTTTAGATTGTCCCCATCCCCAGACCGGTTTCGACCCATGGGTCTCTTCAGTGAGGAGTTGGGACAATAGATTCAAAAAACCAACTCAAGCTAAGCATTTATCTAAAAGGTAATTGTCATAAAGAAGATCTGAAACTTTTAGACATCTGCATGTCTTTAAAGTCAGCTCTCCAACTGAAAAAATCATATGCACCTGAACTTAATTCAGATACTCCATATATAAGTCATGTGACATCTGACTTTTTATTATATATATATATAATTAGATTCCAACCAGTAACCACCTAAACATTCACAGTAAAATATAGTAATCAATATCTCTCATTGCTGTCAAAGGCAACCTTCACATCTTTTAATAGCAAGAATGGAAATCATTCTTACTAATGGTCCATTGAATATATATGGACACTGAAAGATTGCAACTTGACTACAGAGTATGAAATATTGATACAATGAAGTTTAAATAAACCTCTTTAAACATGAAATAAACATGTCACTGTAATGCGGACTAATAAATAGTCAATTAACATTACAAACTGCAATACTTTTAAATTGCCCATGTATTATTTAGAAATAATAAGTGAAATAGTGCCTAAAGCTAATCTGGGATAATGATATAATTAGATTTCAACCAGTAACCACCTAAACATTCACATTAATATATATATATGATCAATAGATGGCGTTTTACCAAAAACACCGTCAAAGCATATGTTTGTTTACATAAACGTCAGAGTAAGCATTCACTATCTCTTTCATTAGTTTCACCCTCAGATCAATGCTTACTCTGATGTTTATGTAAACAAACATACGCTTTGACAGTGTTTTTGGTAAAACGCCATCTATTGATCATAAATACAAGCATTAGCAAGTTTAACTTATTTGTTTTTCATGTATATATAAATAACAATCATCAATGTCAAACTGTTGTCAAGGCAACTTATAGACACTAAAGATTGCAATGTAACCACAGAGACTGATCAAGTTGAAGTAATTTATTCTTAGTTAAGTTGTGATGGAGGAGAATGTACATAGTGGCAATTTTGATAAAAATCATTCATTTAGTAGAACTGTAATTGTTTTACAAAATTTGAAGTAATGGAAAATAAAATTATGGTCGAATAAATTTAACATATGCCCACTAAAAGTCTGAAGCCATGTGGAGTGGTCTATGGTCTGACCATTGGAGATAATAATCTATAAAAGTGTTTAAACATGAAATGTGATACAAGAAGCTGCTTTAAAGTGCTTATTTACCTATGATAAATATGTTGCCATCCTTGATTAAATATCTACTTATGAGGAATATAATTTAGTCATTGATCTTATTAAGAAGGTATTATGTTGCCATCCTTGATTAAATATCTACTTATGAGGAATATAATTTAGTCATTGATCTTATTAAGAAGGTATTTTTCGTTTATTTATTCCTTTGTGTCTGTTGCAAATTTTTATTTAAAAAACATCTGTGCATAATATCAATATTTCAATGCAAACATATGGGAAATCCAGATTCTACTAAGAGAAGATTTTGTTTAGTTTCACAGTAAAAAAGCCTATTAAGGTGTCAAGCATTGTTAGCCGAGAGGTCATCACAGCCACCTTAGCAAGCAAGTAGTTGGTTGCAGATGGTTGTGAGTTCGCATCCCGGCTAATGCTATGACATATGAAAAAAAAAGCCTATTAAGGAGAAATTGCTAATATTGTGAATATAAAAATAAATAAATGCTATAGAATACCTGAACAGTTCTGAAAAACCAATGACATTGGATAAAATAAATTCTCTTGTTCTAAAAGTAAAGAGTGTTTTTTTTTCTTTTGTATGATCATATGAGACATTAAAAAAATACTGTTGTGGTAAAATTATTAATTTAATTTCCAAAAAACAGGCCTAATAATCAAATAAGAAAATGGTTACAGTTATTTTGTATGCTACAAACTTTCTATTTATATATATGTAGTAGTCAAGAGTAACTTTATTATTATTATAAAATATTTAATGATTTATTGTTAAGTTGCAAAATATTTGTATATATTGTAATGTTTTCCCGTCTGACTAGGTCTCTGTTACACATATAAAATGAGCGAGTTGATCAAGTTATGCAAAAAGAAGTTGTATTTCTATTTCTAAAAAACATAACTATATTTCCTGATCAACTCTACCTAGTAATTGTTACGATTTACGCTATCGACGAAATAAGTTTTTAATTTATTTGAAAGGCACCAGGATTCTTTAAGAATCCACTGAAATTGTCAAACATATCGCAACTCAGTAAATTAAAAAGAAAAATGCTTTCAAAAGACGGTATTAGATTTACCGTAACTAAACTTATTTTCTAAATATTATTTTTCCTGGAGCTTATTAAACACATATTGACAAAGATAAATTATATTTTTAAATCTCACTACACTAATATTAATAAATTCAATAATAAATACTAATAATTATTATTAATAATGCACAATGGAAAAGGTTGATAAAAGTAAAATCTCTTTTATTCTAACAAACTAAAAATATGTTTAAGTTAAATTGTTAATTAAATATATTGGAGAGAACGCACACTAATCCAGATGTGAATCCATTAATACAAAATAACAGTTAAACAATTAAAAAGTTCTTGATTAAATAAGAGTCGATCAATAAAATTAAAGTCTCTATCGGGGTCCTATTATATGTATATTTTTAAGAATTGTTTGCAAATGCTTAATTTAGTCACAATCGGGAATAATGAGTCATAGCTTATTGGTAAGTTTTTGGTTAGAATGAGCTCGGCCATTGGTTATAAGTTGTTCTTGGTGCTGATTCTATAGGCTAGTCGCGAAAGCTTCTCTGGTGTTCATCTTTGGTAACGCATGAATAATTATTTCATTGTAGAGTGGTCTTAGATTGTTTAGTCCAAGACCAACCAAAAGAAATACAAACAAGCCAAGATGTTGATCAAACTGGTGCCCTCCTTTTTATACTAGAGGTCCAGTTTTCAGACTTCTGCACGTTATTATCATGGCGTTTTTGGTTCATAATCTTGTACAGTCTTTACTCATTTTTCAATTACAAAGTTCTCTTTTTTTAGCAAATCTTTTGGCCATCTTTAATTAGCTAAAATATTTTTATTTTAGCTTATCTAGATTAGTGATTTGTGTGTCTTTTGTTCTCTCCAATTTTTGCTTTTATTTTTAATTACGTAAAAAAATATAAAGGACAATTTTAACTTTCACTGTACGTTTTTAAGAAAATAAATTATACTAATAAAAAAAATTAAGTTTACTCTTTTTTTTTTTTTAGCTTTTACCAAATGCCAATATATTTGTACCATATATAAATAAACGATACAATATATATGTGTGGGAATGGGTGTCAATTATTATCATGTTTATATATATATATATATATGGTTATGTTGTGTGTTTTCATTTATTAAATGATTAATGAATAAAATTATATAAATTTATTTATCATGTGTCATTTTGATCTTGTTGGACAGTTCGTTTCTAACTTAAAGGAAATAGGTTTTTTAGCTGAGTATATAGAAAGAATGCAACTGGTTAGTTTGAATTACTGCTTATGTATTGCATTCTCTCTCTTTGGAGAGAGGTGTCTTTATTCATAATAGATCTGTATAATTATTTGTTCATCCCAAATGGATAAAATAACATTCTGTATATATATGAGTAGTAAATTCAATAGCTTTTTTTTTCATGTGTCATAGCATCGGCCAGGAAGCAAACCCGTTATCCCGGGACAACTGCTTGTAAGGCAGCTGTGCTGACCTCTTGACCACCAAAGTTTTATGATTAAAGTATGTTCCTGGTATAATATATATATATTAAAGCAAATAAACTTGTTTTAGTTGTCAATCAGTTTATAATGCAAGCCTATTGGCTAATAATATTTTGACAGATATTAGTTATGCATTGACTTAAACCATATAATTTGTAATAAATATTCATAAGACAATTTGGGAATTAAGCGATTTGATTGGTGTTTGTACAATTACATATTATTTTCTTTATGGTAAGTCCAATATATTATCTTTTGAACCAGGTACACATTTTATATATTAACAAATTGGTCGTTTAGGATTGCTAGATATTTAATAAGTAATTAGCAGATAATTAAATATTATATAATATATTTTCTGTGGAAATTAATACTAATAAAATAGGTGCTTATATCTTAAAATTTATCTATATAATGTTTAATTTATGATAATAGTAGAGAGCCTTATCTCGATTAGTGTAAATGCATATATCTATATAATGTTTAATTTATGATAATAGTAGAGAGCCTTATCTCGATTAGTGTAAATGCATATACGCACATGTACAGAGAAAAGCTTTAACAGAAAGTAATTTTAAACAACTAGACTTACATAGCTTTCGACTAATACAAGTCATAGATGTATCAATGACTGTAAAGAGGGTGGGTTGTATATAGATGATTTGTGTTAATTTACATAAATTTACATATGAGTGCTATGAATTGTGAATAGGCCACTTCTTCGAGATGGGAACTCATGATTCCTTCCTATTGATGGCATACTTGTCACTTGAACTATGCTTTGCATTGTTGGATTTGGTACAAACAATATCAATGGAAGTGGGAACAAAAGGTTGGCTTGTTTCAGAGAAATGTTTGAAAAATATAGAGCATGTTTCTGTGTTTATATTGGTTTTATTGTATATATAGACATGTTGAGGTATGCACGTGGATAAGCCTGAGATTCACTATAATAGATGGCAGAGCAGACAGTGAAAGTCAGAATGTGAGGCATCCTCAGAATTGTTAAGAAGATGAAGGAGGGAGGGTGCCATATGCAGAGCTATTTGATGCATAGTGTTAATAGTTTTTGCAATGTGATCAGTCATGGGATATGTATAGGGAAGGGAGATCCAAGGTTTTGTAATGAGAACAGGAAGTAGGTGCCATATTTTTTTACAATCCTTATAATTTATAGGAGCAATGACTCCTTGTATCTGATGCTATGCAGTTCTGAAAGATAGGTGTTGACATTGTCTTTCCTGTCTGATTCTTACTTGCATAAGTGTTGATTATATGGTAAGAAGACCTTAAACCTAGCAAGTTTATGAGAACATGGAGTGTGTGACTGAAAATGAATAATGTCACAATTCTGAATTGGCTTGATAACCATTTTGTAATCTAAAGCAGCTTGGTGGCATTGTATGTGGTGGGTTAGGTATTTGATACATTTGAAATTATCCTTGTTTTCTCAGGTTAAGCACAAGGAGATATGGTTAGACAATCCTTGCTGGACTTGGAAAATTACAGAGTCAAAGGCACAGATGAAAATATTGTCCACATAATGAAGATAGATTGAGGGGTGGGATGCTCAATGCACAGATATAATTCTTTCTTCAGCCATATTGAAGAATATATTTCATATCCCACTGATGAGAAATCCTGTGGGCCAGACATTTTCCATTTTATAGTGTGTATTGTTGAAAATAGCAACAATGTCCTCATGGATCCATGTTAAACAATCATACTGAAGTCAATTTTGTGGGGATTGTAGTTCATGCATTGTAAGCCATGTTTGATGACTTGAATGGTTGGCACATGATGAATTGAGCCATACAGCTTGGTTATATTGAGTGATGCTATGCGATTGTATTGCTCAAACTGTGCATTCTTAATACGGTCAGCACACTCACAGCAAAGAAACACGCTCTACATTTTTTGAGCCTTTCTCTGCAACAGGCCATCATTTTGTTCCTACCTCCATTGATATTGTCTGTACTAAGAACAACAATACAAAGTAAAAGATCAAGGAGGTGTGGCATATATCAAACAACAAGCATGCCATCAAGGGAGGAAGAAATTGTGCATTCCCATCTCAAAGAAATGATCTATTCACAATACATAGCATTCATATGTAAATTTATGTAAACTAACACAAATTATTCATATATACAACCACCCTCTTTTTACAGTCATTGCTACATCTATAACTTGTACTAATCAAAAGCTAGCTAAGCCTAGTTGTTTAAAATTACTTTCTGTCAAAGCTTTTTTTGGTGCTTGTCTTATAGCTAAAGATGCCGTTATGGTGCCGTTTTCATGCTAAAACTATAAAATATGAACATTCACGGGCCGTTGATTTTAATAATTTTTCTGTGCTTTTTTGTAATGGGAAAATAAAAACAAAACAAAATCGTCTTTTTTAAATATTATTTTTTATTAATGTATACAATTTAAATGATAATAATAAATGTAAAATAAAATCAACAAATTACAATTTGATTCGTGTTTTTTATATCGTATACTTTTTAAATTGTGGCTTTTTTTTTATCAATTTTCTATCGGATATTTTTTGACTTGTGTTACGGCTTTTTTTTTTTATCAATTTTCTATCGGATATTTTTTTACTTGTGTTAAGACTTTTTTTGTTGTTGTTTAACTAAAAAATAATAATCATAATAAAAGTAAAAGTTGTTACGGTTAGATTTAGGGTTAGTTTTAGGGTTAGTTTAGGGTTAGGTTTAGGGTTAGTTTTAGGGTTAGTTAGGGTTAGTTTTAGGGTTAGGGTTAGTGTTCTGTTTGTTTGTAATGCTAAAATAAAAAAATTCAAAATCGTAACCGTACTCGGATAGAAGAAAGAAACTCAAACTTTTTTAAACAACAACAAACACATACAAATGTCTTCTTTACTTATTAAACATGTTTATAATATTTGCTTTTTATTAAATTTACAAAAAAACCTGTATATTTGGACTTTTCTTGCTGGATATTTTTTTCATACTGCTCCTTTTTACTTCAAAAATATACAGACGGTAGAATCTTCTTTGTCTCATGGAATGTTACTAACAGTATGTTACTTGACACGTTACCTAATTGCAACTCAATAAAAACATAGATATTTAACATTATCCCAAATAAAAGTTCAATACAGTACATTGTAAAAAGTCTTATAATTATTGTTTTAAAAAATCTGAACATTTCAATAGTTTAAAATAAATAAAAATCCAATGAAAACAACAGTTCAATACAATTCAAATACAAACTCTCTCATCAAGCTGTAATTATTTTATAAATTGTGCGAATTTGGAAAATGTATTTGCTGCTATGCGACATACATGCTGTAATGCAACATGACATAGTGGCCTGCATTCTGTAGCACAACAAAAAAGTTGTATTATAGAAAACACTGGTTCGAACGTGTCAGCTGCGGAAACAGCATTTTTATGTGTTTTGGCGCGAAAACCGTGCCATAGAGCGGCATCTTTAGCTAAAAGATGAGTACCCTTTTTTCTGTGTATGTTTAGTTTATAGTATGTGAAATGAAAAAATATTACATGTATACATGTTTTGAAATACAAGAAAGTTAATGACACTTTTTAATATTTATAATAAAATTATTAATTGAAATGAAATATAATAATCATAAGTTTACTTATTCGTTCACTTTAGTTTTCAAATAATATTTTTATTTTTATAAAGTGCAGATGGTATTGGAATTAAACTGAGAGAGTGAAAATCTCTCAAGCGCTTATGACTATCACCAGCCAATCAGATCAAGCACTGAGACAGAGAATTTCTCAAGAAAAAGGTGGTTCCACCTTCTTCTTTACTTGTCTTATAAAATACCAATGAATAATTACTACAATGGAGTTTTTTTTAGATTTTCAATACTTCTAAATAATTTGCAGTTAATGAATAAAAAAATAGAAATTTAAATCATAGTTTTAATTATTAAAAGTTAAGATATAAATGCAAATTTACACTAAACTTAACTCTGTTTTATTTCACATATATATGACAAACTGTTAGTTAATTTAAGATGTGGCAATCAATTATTATACCATTAAATACACAAATAAAAAAAATACATATTAACATATGACCTGATTCACTGTCTTCCAGTATAGCACTTTAAAGTTACACAATAGTTTTAATGTCTATTCTGCCAGCTATATTTTTAATGATATTTATTAATCAAATCCAAGTAAAAGTATCAAAAACAGTTATCCCAATAATTTGTATTTTGTTAATTCCAATATTTTCCAAGAATTAAATTTTATCCCTTGTTTTTCAGGTATTTAATATTATAATAGGATTATGAATGAACAGATGCCGATCTCCATTTCTGATGGTACACTGTATAAATAAACTGATTTAAATCCTGAGTTCAATGCAGATGAAACAATTCTCATGTACAATATTACATTGTTAGCTTTTATATTTTATTATTAAAATATTTTGTTCACATGTGATACCCATTCTACTTTCTTATTCCTTTAACAAATTTTCAATAATCCTATCCAGTTTTTCTAGACAAATATAATCCTTTTTACTCCATTATTTTTATAATTATTAAGTAAATACTTTTAAAATAAATTAAGAAATGCAAAAGAGCTTAGGTTTGCATTTATAAAGGTCAGAACTTGAGAAAGTGAATTCGAATCATTCAGTCCCTTTTATAACCTTGTACAATTGTTGCTAGAAAAACTAACGTTACACTCTTTTTTTACTCTTATATTGAAATCACCTGATATTCTATGTTTAAAATTACTTTTACATCAATAATAATAAAATGAAAAATTGTTTTTATAATCATTAGATATATCATATAAACATAATAAAAAACACATTTAGGACATTAAATATTCTTGTTATTGTTTATAATCTATTATTCATGAATTCAGTAACCAAAATAATAATAATAATAATAATAATAATAATAATAATAATAATAATAATAATAATAATAATAATAATAATAATAATAATAATAATAATAATAATAATAATAATAATAATAATAATAATAATAATAATAATAATAATAATAATAATAATAATAATAATAATAATAATAATAATAATAATAATAATAATAATAATAATAATAATAATAATAATAATAATAATAATAATAATAAAAAAAAAAACAACTTTATTATTTATATATGCATTTTGAACAAATAAAATTATTTTATAATTTTAAGTTGCAATTATAATAACACACTTCATGCCTTAATATTTCATTGTCATAGTAATCTATTTTACTGCTCTTGGGCTGATACATTCTCTATTAAAATCAAGTAAGAATACAAAAAAATATATACTTGACATTCCATCACATAACGCATTTACACCAAATTTCAGTTTTCATCATATTTCCCTCCTACCAACAAAATTTTTTTTAAAACTAACAACAAATACTTTACTGCTATTTCTAATATATATAATGAATTATTTTCACTCACACATATACAAATGTCTATTCTTTCCTCTTTTCTCATTTCTTCTTTTTTATATAGATTTAACATTTAGATCATCACCAATTATGAATACTCTATCATTATTCCCATTTAAAATAAAACATAAAAGTTGCTCATTCTTTTATTCACATCTTCTTTATATATTCCTATTGATTTATTATATACTTCTAATGTATAACATGCCAGAGTTATCATAATTAACAACTGATTATAAAGTATGACTATATCTACATATTTTTTTAGCTTTTGTATAACTTGTCAGTCATAGTTGCTAATGTTTTTCTATAAATTTGAGATTAACTTCCTTGTTTATATCTACTCTTCTCAGTAACCTTCTCCATCAGTAATATAACCTTAAAATTCATTATAACCAAACAATATAACATCTTATTCTTAAGATCTCTTATGTCAAAATTAATTCATCGTTTATACTGCATACTACAAAACATCAATGACATCCTTTCACATAATATATTTTTCAATTTCTTTTCCAATATAGTATTTCTTTTAAGATTATATCAACTACTTAACTTTGAGGATGAACCTATGTCCAGAGGTTTTAACTATAAACCAAAATTATTTCATACTTCTAAACATTTAAGACCCAATTTGCCTACTCAATAGATATACGTCTCTGTTATTTACCATATTTGCATTACTATGCATTTGTCTATGCATCTCATATCATTATGTGATTTTAGAACATCACTATCTTTAGAATCATATGACACATTATAAATAACATAAGAATCCATGAATATAAATATTGAAAAAATATTCCTTTTTTTTTACATCCTATACCATTTATCTTTTATAATACTATATTTCAACTAGTGACTATTTAATTCTGATATCAAATATTTTTCACAACAATTATGAAATGCTAATACACTATCATTTTGCAAATGCCTTTTGCTTAAGACTGGACTTATTTTAATTCCATTTAAAATACCAAATAAAAGATCTCACATCTATTCATTTATCACATATGGTCACATTATTATCAACTAATGCAGGGTTCAATTCAAAACATTAAAGCAACATTTATTAATTGTATTATTCTCTATGGCATATTATACTTAAATTTTTAAATAAGTCAGCATTTATTCAGGTTTAATTCAAATGCATCAAAAAGATACTCATTAATCCATTAATCAGATCATAAGTCTTCAAGAATATAAAGCCATCCAAACTTATAACAGCATTAAACTGGAATTAAGCTTTCCCTTTCTCCATGTAATTTTTAACTATTCTCAAATGAAATAACAAGGAAACTTCTCTATCTATACTACTATCTATTACATGGTTACTTTATTATTAAATTTTTTAAATTTGTTTCTATAGGTCTATTCTCTTTTTAAATTGCCATTACAGCTGTAACTTTTTTAACATCCATTTTTAACCTTTTCTTCATTTTATAATGTATGGTTTCATAAATTTGTGTTACAAATATATTTTCTATATTGTCATCAAATTCATTATCTAAATCTTGAATTCCATTAGAAATAATTTTATTTTTTAACCATATCTTATTTATGGTTTCTTGATTATCTTTAATCTTTACTTCTACACTTTGTTATAATGATTCAAGATTTGAAAGCTTCATATTTAAGTTTTTCTGCTCTCTTATACACCCTCCATCTACTACACCATCAGAACTATCTATCTTTACCTTTTCAAGCTTTTTCACCATAGTTATTGTTTCCAAAATAACCTGTTCTGACAGCTTATGATTTTCTATTTTTACTTCTTTAAATTTTATTTTTATATGATTCTGAATATCTTTTAATTCCCTTCTAATATTATTTATTTCTAATCTCAATACTTCCTGATCATCTTTATGAACTCTTTCAATTTTTTATACTTCTCCAATTTTTATATCTAATTTTATACATCTTAATTTCATCATCTAAATCATTAAGCCTAATTTCTAACCTTTCCTGTGACTTATCTAATTGGTCTCTTAATTCATTAAATCTAGGATATTTATCACTGGACTTCTTTAATATAACATCTAGATTATATTTAAATTTCTCAAATCACCCATTCATGGAATTAAGTTCAATTTTAAACAAATCTAATTTATTATTGAATTGCCCTGACTCTAACTTTAATTCTCTGATATCTTCTTTTAATTCTTTATTTTGAATATGAAAGGTATCACTTTGTACATCCATTTTATTATTTATTTTCCTATTTTGAACCTCAAATTTACTATTCATTTCTTGCAGTTATTTACATTGAACCTCAAACTTATTATTTATTTTTTCTAACTTATCACTTTGAACATTAAACTTATTACTTATCTCTTCCATCATTTTTCTAAACATTTCTTGAATACCGCCTTCAGGTCCTACTAATGTTTCAGCACTTTCAACTTCCATAATTGCTTATTTATCACAAAAAAATAATAGTACATCTTCAATCAAATAAATTGTTTCATTATTCAACCTTTCAGTTGCTGAAAAAATTGTAAAAGAAGAACAACAACAAAATTTATTTTAAAGTGTTCAAAATACTTTTTCATCTACTATTCAAGCAAATTTTTTAAAATTTTAAATAAATTCCAACTACCTATAAAATATTACTGAATATAAGATATAAGTTTATATTCTCTGATAGATATATATGAGACTCTAATCTCTATGATTTTTAGTTCCTATTCAAGATCTTAGTTGGTTGCAACTCTAATCTCTATGATTTTTAGTTCCTATTCAAGATCTTAGTTGGTTGCACTATTCACAGCAGAATAAAAATGTGCTGGCTTTTATTTAATAGCCCCACAAATTTAGGCATCATTTATAACAGAATAAAAATGTTGCTAATTATATATATATATATATTGTAACGTGAGCAAAATATATGTTAAAACTACACATATATAGCAACATTAGATATTTTCATTTTAAAAGAAAATAGAAAAATGCAGTAATTAATTTATTAAAAATGAAATAACATAAACAGCTTTCTTTAAAAGACATAATTATATCAAAAGTGAACAATTACATATACAAAGTTTTTTTTAATAGAGTAAAAGTTCAAGATTGGAGTGAACGGGATGAAACTTCTAAAGAAAAGATTAAAATTAGCTCTTCCTCTTTATAAATTACAGAAAAATGCATGTATGAAAAATGAAACAATAACAGACATTTGTAAAAATCAAAACAGAAGTTAATTTGTAAAAAGAAAAACTTTTAAATGTAATTAGTAAAAGATTACAGGCATGATGAAGGAAAAGGTAGAGCTGATAATTAAATTAATTAAAACCACACAAACTATTTCATCAAATGATGAGATAGTTAGATTAATCTCAAAATGAGATTAGATAGCAGAAAAATGCAAGAATTAATTAAAATTGCATTTGTCTGAAGGTTTGTAATGATGGTATATTATAAGATGTGATATGTTGGACTATTTCCATCATTTATGAGTGAATGTTGAATGTATAGAAAATTTTTTAACTTTATTTAAACTTTCCAAATACAAACAACTTGTTAGTAATAACACACAAATAGGCAATACACTTTAGTAATTATACAACATTTCGAGTAGTATTATTCTTCACTCTTCTTCAGGTGTTGCTGGCCTATATGCACAGTGACAATATTCACTTAGAAGTTGAACTCTCACCTTTAGATTCTTGAATATTGAATTTAAGGCAAATGCTCTACCAACTGCCTTTGACAGAATAGCTCAGTTGGTAGAGTGTTTGCCTTAAATTCAATATTCAAGAATCTAAAGGTGCGAGTTCAACTTCTAAGGGAATATTGTCACTATGCATATAGGCAGCAACACCTGAAGAAGAGTGGAGAATAATACTACTTGAAACATTGTGTAATTACTAACCTGTATTGTCTATTTGTATGTTATTACTAACAAGTTGTTTGTATTTGAAAAGTTTGAATAAAGTTTAAAATGTTCTATACATTCAACATTCACTCATAAATGATAGAAATAGTCCAACATATCACATTCTTTTAATTAAACTTGATCTCAGTCACATGTGATAAAAATAAAACAATGGGAGGGAGAAATATAAAAGAGAGAAGCAGTCAGATGGTTCTGTAATGTCAGAATATAAGTGCTATTGCTGTTATTATTAACACTCTGCCATGATACTATTACTATTGAAAATAAAGAAAAAAAGATGAAGGGGCATTGGCAAAGCTGTCCATATTTCCAGTATGCTCATTCCTCAACCTATTCATCACTGACAGTTAACTTTATTAACATGCAGTGCTAACGAATACTAAGAATGTTCATGTAGCCTTCAAGCCTTAGTCTTCATTATCATCAGATGATCTCAACCTGGAACCAATGCCTGACCTGTGATATATGAGCTGCTGATAACCTCTCTCTCTCCCATTGTCAACTTGAAGTATGGAAAGGAAACAAGAACTGATTAATGGAAATCCAAAGGCCAACTGGTTGGTAATCAACAAGCAAAAGGAAGTAAATAGAAAACTGAACAAATGAAGGTGTTGTGTATTAGTATAAAACCTGGATAAATATTTTTTTCTCCATTATAAATGTCTAGACATATATATGTTAATGAATAAACTCTAATGGATTATCATAACTATAGCCTAAAATAATATGTAATATTTATTGTGTAAACTTTATTTTGTTATACTTATATGTGTTTGTATAAAATAAATATTGATTTGCTTTATTGTTACTTGGTTGATTCTCTCTTTTGCTTGTAACTATATCACAGTAAATTAATCTTTTAAATAATTATATGTGTTGGGTAAACATGCCAAAGACCCTCTTTACAACTGAGAAGAAAAGGCATCCATGGGATATTTCAGGCACTGGATTGTAAGTCTGTCATTCAAAGCATGCTGATTATATAATCTATAGTTGGCTGTTGCCTGAGGTTGATCCTCAAAACAAATTAATTGCTTTAAATGGCAGGGGGTTGAATCCAGCAGTTGAGATTGGGCCATGGTCAGGGTGTTATGCTTTATATAAATTGATGTGACCATGGGTATCATTGGTGGCTATGCTATCAATGGTATTCTCCACTCTGCTTGAAGGGCCAGTACTAAAATAGTTTGTATTAAGCATTACAAGTTAAGCTTATTGTTGATATTAGACTAGTTAAAGTAAATTCTAAAGCTTAATAAAGTTTAGATTTCAAAAGTTATTATATTTATAAAAAGATATTTAAACCCAGATACACAATCATTTTATAAACACAAACCAAGAAATCAAGTCATATGTCACATAATCTAATTGAACAAGCTTGTATAAGTATAATCTTGTATTTGTATAAGTGTCAAATAAGAATCTTTCATTTGGTTTTTGTCATGGTTGAATATTGTAAACTTTAAGATTATTTTGAGTGTTGACTTTATTCTATATTATAATAAATTAGTGAAAGAGGTGAGATATGCTAGATTAATCTATTCTGTATATTGTATTTTATTATAATTTAATATAGAGATATTTTATTTTTTATTATGATTTCGCATTTGAATATATAGGGTTTTTAAAAAAAAGTTCGGAGAAATGCATGTTAGGAGTAACAAGAAGAGATTGAAAATGCAATATATGGGAAAGAGAACAAACAGGTGTTTTTGACTTCATTGAAAAAATTAAAAGGTTGAAGTGGAGTTATGCTGGACATATTGCTAGAAGAGATGATAATAGATGGACAATTAAAATCTTAAACTGGATTCCAAGAGATTGTAGAAGACCTGCAAAGAGACCACATGTAGATGGATGGATAAGAAAGTGTGTAGAGATGATGTGGAGAAGAGAAGCTAAAGATCAGAGAAAATGGTTTGAACTTGGAGAGACCTTCATCCTGCAGTGGATTGATAATGGTTAATGATGATGAAAAAAGAAAGATTTTATATATTTTATTAAGAATGATTTACTATAAATAAATATATATGTTAACAAATCATCATTAAGTCTTTCATTTGATTACAAACTGATATATCTAATAAGGCCATATTATGTTTTTGAGATAGTACTGCTTTGTTAGTATTGTCTTTATTTTCATTTTTATTAGCATTATTTTATTCAGTTATAACTGGTAATTAATTATTAAGTTTGACTTTACTTTGTTGCCAACGATGTCTTAAATGTGTAGGTTATATTCAAGTCTTATATTTCCTATCCATATTACTTTCATTCTGTTACAAATGGCTTTCAAATTCGTAAGGTATATATAATTTTGAAAAAATAAAATCTATTGATAAATGTTGCATAATTGGTTCTTTATTGATAAGAATGTTTATATTTGAATCTCATTAATAATAAATAATAAAGAGGAGGCCAAAAATGACAAATTTAAATATGAAAATTAAAATTTGTATTTAGCAGTTCAATATTGCTACAATAGCACAATACATTGGTTATAGAATATCAAAGAGTAAAGAAATATTGCTGTCTATTCATTTTATGAAAAAAAAATTACAAAATTCAGTTTGTTTTAATGATGTATCTAACCACTTCAGCTTCACCTATTCATATATAAAAGTAGGTTGGGGGTAAAGAAGGGTTCCTCTCTTTTCTTCCATAGAGTAAGCTTGTGGTTATGACCTGTAGATGTCCCTACCTTTGCATTTTTCAGACGTATATTCTGAGGTTACAGCCTTAGTAAATATTATTTAATATAATAATGTGTTTAAAATAAGTTTATAATTACAACTTTAAATTATCATAATAGATTTCTTACTATAAGATCTTTCCATTGACTCATTGTAAATTGAAAGATTTCACGAGTAATAATGTATAATAGAAATTGTGGACTTAATCAGTGAAGTATTGAATAGCTTCACGCTCTTAGATCTAACCGCTTCAGCTTCATCTATTCATATATAAAAGTAGGTTGAAATAAAGAAGGTTCCTCTCTTTTCTTCCATAGAGTAAGCTTGTGGTTATGACCCGTAGAGGTCCCTACCTTCGCATTTTTCAGATGTATATTCTTGAGGTTACAGCCTTAGTAAATATTATTTAAAGTTATATAGTTATAAATATAATTTACTCATCTAAAAGTAATGCTTCCATAATTGAAATGTTTCCATTCTTCACTAATCTCAGTGCATGCCATTGGCAAATTGTAAACATTTTTTAGCTCCTAAACTTTTAATGATATTTTCAAAATTGAGCTTGCTTTTTAAAATTAACAACAATATCAGAAATTTTTTTCAAAAAAAGATATATATAAAACTAAAATTGGAAGTACAATTGCCACTTTCCAAAATTTAAGTCTAAACTGAGTGAATCTTAAAAATTTTCTTCAGATAGCTGACTCAAATGTAAATCAATTAACCATCCAATATTGAGCAGCAAATGAGTATATATCTACTATTAATGATATGGTATAGCTTCTAGATTATTTTTCGATTGGTTATATATGTGGAGGTATTCAAAAATAACTGGAATCATTCTCTGGAAAGTAACACATTGTAGTAATTATTTCTGCCATTACATGCCTTTTGCAGGGATCTCCTAGAACCAGTCTGCTCATTTGGGCATCAACAGAAGTCATCTTATAGTGTAATAAATATATTTATGAAGTGGGTCTTACTTATTTGTAAATTTCTGTAATGGCTGAAAAGTCAAAACACTGTGAAATTCTGTTTTCTATTAGGGGTATGGCAGAGCAAATAGTTATAACATATGAAACAGCTTAAAAACAAGCTGTTTTTGGGAAAACACAAGTTTACAAGTAGTTTAATTGAAGTGTCAAATTCACCACATTTCAAGAAAGTGTCATGAGTGAAGTACAATGTAAATACAATAATTTTTTAAGATGCAAACAGCATAATTTATTCAGAATTCATTCATAACAATAAGTCATTTTAACTACAAGTCCTGAAATGTTTTAATGATGAGGTAAAATGAAAGTGCCTCAGTCTGTGCCCAGGGGAGTATAAGCTTTACCATGACAATGCATCCACATGAAAAGCCTTACATGTGATACTAAATTAAATTTAGTACAACCCAATTTATCCATCAGATTTATATATGATTCCATTCTGTTTAAGTTCTTTTTATTCCCTTGAATGGAAAAATGCCTCAAAAATTTTTCTGTTGTGGACATAGAAGTGGTAAAGAAAAATAATCACACAGATGTTAAAAGGCTTCATATTGCAAGAGTTCTATCACAGTCTAATTGGAGAATTCCAAACCAAAAATCATATTTAAATGTGGAAACATAATACTCACTGGGATTCACTGTATATCTAAAGGTTAGAAACTAAATAAAAAGAATAAAAAAAAGTAATAAGACCTTTGAATAGTGGTTTTAGCAATGCTTTTTGAGAGTTTTAGAAGTCACATAAATAAATAGGTACTTGGATCAGATCAATCTTAAATTTTCACTTGAAGCACAGATGACAATATCATAATTGTTTTATTTTGATCGTAACATGAGATGAGCCAGTTCATTAGAAAAATGTGTAATACTAGGAAATGTTTGTATCAAGTAATAAGATGATCAACAATAAGTTTGTTGGACTCTAAAACCACAAACATGTTTAGAGCAGTGATAAAGGGTGGACTCTTAATTTGATGAACCATGAATTGCAGCCCTATTTATCACACCTGAAGCTCAAACTTTATATGAATTTGAGTATGAACTCCTAAGCAATTAAACATTCAATCATTGATATGAAATGACTGTATATTTAAGTAACAGACAATTCAAGCATATAACAAGCAAAAGCCAAATATGATATGACTTGACAGCATGTAATGATGATAATGATAATAATTTTAGCATTTTTTAAAGACCACATTATTATGAAGCCAATAAAGCAATTATTATGTTAATAATTTTGTTTCTGATAATATAATAAATATTGATTATCTATTCCAGTTGAATTTAAACTTATTTTAAATTCTTCAATTATTCCACTTTTTAAAATCGCTTTTAAGTACGTTTTTTTAAACAACAAGATGTATATCATCATCAACAGTATTATGTCAAATGGACAAGTCCCTAGAGCAGTCACATCATTAATTCATCATTTCCATTCCATTCTCTTCATTGCTCAGCTCTTCAATTCCATCTAACTCTTCCCATCTCTTATATCATCCAACAAGGTCAATTTCATCCTTTCTTTTTACTTCCACTCACCATTGCCTCCAAAATATCCTTTATTAAACTATAATTTTTTCTTAATATATGTCTAATCTAGTTTCTCTGTCTGTCTCTCTCTCTCTCTGATTTTGTCAATCAATCTTCTTTTTTCATTTACTCTTTTCAAAACATCACTTGTTATTTTATTCACCCAACTGATTTTCTCCATTTTTCTCCATGTCCATATCTCAAAGGCTTCCAATCTGTTCATAATTTTATTACTCATTGACCACATTTCACAACCATACAGTAGTATGCTCCACACAGCATTTAATTAATCTCTTAATGTATACTTTAATTCAATGCTTTATTTTTACATTTTAGTTTAATATTTTTAAAATATTATGCTTATATCTTTAATTTATGATTCATAATTAGAAACATTTTCCATTTATAAAAAATTTTCACACATAATTAATATTTTTATTATACAGACATTTGTATCAATTATACTACTACTTATTATTGATCTAATTTTAGAGCACTTTTTATATAATCCGATTTTTGCTGAAGCAAATAAATAAAATAATAACAGTTAATATACAATGCAAATTCTAAAGATATTTTATAAATAACACATTTTTAATGAGATTCTTATGGGTATTTAAATATCCTGTGAATAATTATTTATATAAATAGATTCAATATGATATTTTTGAAAAAAATCTTTAAATTTTTTGAATTGTATTACTAATATAACACTGTAATAATAAGCATTTCTAAATACTTAATAGATGGAAGATTTAATATAGGTTTGTATTTATTTAATAATTTGAAATGCAAGATTGAAATTAAAGGCAACATAACTTAGTGCTGGAATCACAGAACTGTTATAGATTGTTGCTAACTAATTCTGCGTTGTTAGCCGAGAGGTATCGCAACCGCCACGCAAGCAAGTAGTTGCTTGCAGACGGTTGTGGGTTCTCGTTCCGGCCAATGCTATGACACATGGAAAAAAAAACTAATTTTTATTAAACAAGATAATAAAGTGTTGTGCCTTGTGTGGTTTAGTACAGTGATAAAATGTCAGACTTCGGAGCTGTAAGGTCTTTCTGAAAAAAGAATTTCTTACATAGTAGTATATTAAGATTAAATTTTATTATGCTGAATCAAAAATAAGTATAAAATGTAATTAGATAGTACTATTTTTATAAATATATAAAAAAATTAACACATATTTTTTTAAATTCATGTAAATGAATATACGATAAAAGGCAAATGACCCCCAAGATGTATTAATAATAATGGTCATTACTATATTTATCTAAAGTGTATGATGTCAAAGATGTAGGTTGAGTTAATTTGACACTTTTTTTTCCTCATATGTCATAGCATCGGCCGGGAGGCGAACCCGCAACAACCATCTGCAAACAACTGCTTGCTTGCAATGCGGCTGCGCTGACCTCTCAGCTAACAATGCTTAACACTTGTATATCAAAATGTAATTATTTAATACAGGTAAATATTTTTCATATAATAAAAATATATGTGAGGAGATAGTGACCGGTACCAAGTGATAAGTGCTGGTTCATCACCAACTGCATCTTGGGGGTCATTTGTCTTTTATTATATCTTTATTTATACGAATTTAAAGCAATATGTGGTAATACTGAGTTTATTTATTATATTTATAAAGATATTACATGTAGGAAAAAGAAATGTGAATAAATCCATGTGTTTGTGTGTTTAATTTTAAAAAAAATCAGCTATATTAATATTTAATTGAGTTTTAAAGTTTATATCTGTGCTAGAGATAATCTCTAGTTTAGTAAATGATTAATAATAATCATTACTATATTTATCTAAAGTGGATGGGGTTAAAAGTGTGGGTTGAGTTAATTTGACACTTTTCTAATAGCACTTTGTGTAAAAATCTTTTTATAGTCTCATTTAAAAATATTTTCATTTTTACCTTTCAGCTTTCTTAAAAATGAATACAAAAAAGCTCAAGTATTTTAAAGGTTAGTCTGATTCTTAAACTGAAATTTAAAGTTGACCAACCAAAAGGCTATAGTTTTTTTTTTTTTCATGTGTCAAATGCTTTGACCAGGAAGTGAACCCTGACCATCTGCTTGGAAGGCAGCTATGCTAACCACTAGGCCACCAAATGCTTGACCAAACATATTTTTGTTAAAAATTTAAAATGCAAAAATTAAAAGAATCTTCATTCTTTCTTTGATGATTTCAGATAGGCTAAGATAGAAATAAATAAAATAAGCAGTTTATTGCAATTCTTATATATAGATATTTACTGGTTTTTAAAAAAATTATAATGGGTGTGTAAGCAGTATGTATATATACTTCAACAAAAAACTCCGACAAAAGAACTATTGTAGGTTAATGAGAAAACTGACTTAACATTGGAGAATTGTCAATTAGTTGTAATTGATATGTTCTTGACAACATCAAAAGTTATAAATTACATCTGTTTACATGCATATAATCTCATTTCTATTCTTTATTATAACTATCATAAGAGTACAAACTCTCCATATAGTAGTGCCACCAAGTGCAAGCTTTTGTAATCAATAGATGCAAGAAAGTTTGTGCATAAAATCCCTATCTAGTGCCTACTCATCCAATATCCTCAGACTAGTTTCTAGCTTGTGTAAGTTGCATCCATTGAGTACAAAGGTTTGCACTTGGTGGCATTATTGTATGGAGAGTTTGTTACTCTTATTCACAGCACATGTAATGATATGAAATGGTGATCATATGATATTTTAATGGTATAATAACAATCAATGGAAATATTTAATTCAATATATATAGTGTGCATATTTATAGATTTCCTATCTCAATTTATAATTAAAAAAAATAGAAATAGGCAGTCATAAGTTGAATTCAGATTTCACAAATTAGACATAGGATTTTTTTCATTAAATTTAAGTTTCTATTATAAGCACACACACATACACATTGATATATATATATATATATACGCTTAAAATAAAACAGTTAATTATAATTATAGTTTCAAAAATATAAAAAACTAATTCATTTCAACTAATAAATTTATTTTAAAAAATTCTATTACAGAAACAAAATTTAATTAAATATAACTAAAGGATCATATTAATTTAATTTTTTTATTTTATAAAATAATAAATTCTTTAAAAATGGATTTCTTTTATTAAGCTTTGTTTCATATTTTGCAAATGTTTTAAATTTCAATTGAACATATTTTTTTAAGGGATTAAGATAGTTAGTTGTCATGTATAAATATGTTTGTCGTTTACATATCTAAGGAATTTTGTAAATGTGGGTAATTCAAAAATAATTACTGGCTTGTTTAATTATATCAGAAAAATATGTTTTGTAAAATTAATAATTGTATAAATGACAGACTTAGAAAATAAATTTTGTTTATAGTCTTTGCTTGCTATCTCTAGTTATATGATGTGATACATAGTGACTTCTCCTTATAAGGAATCTCTCAGCAATTATGCTCAGAGAAACCTATTAGCCATTTTACCTTCCCTTTCCATTTCTCACCTAAGTTTCCCCATATCCTGCTCCATCCCATTTCCACAACATAATCTTTGTCAATTCTGTGGCCTTTATATCTAAATCCCCTTTATCTTTTCCCAAACCCAGCATAAAAACCAATAACCCACTTTCTGTATAATCACTTTGTTTATATTTATTCTTCCACAACTTCATTATTTGTCCCCTTTCTGCTTTCAGGCATTTACATTCAATTAACAGATGACTAATATTTTTTATACATTCCTCACACAATTTGCAGACTAAATCACCCACATTTTTCTATTTATATGTATATTCCCTTATTGCTAAAGATTCCATTTGAGCCTTAAATAGTAAACTATTTTCCTTGCTATTATCATAAATTAACTCACACCCAACATTCCATTTACTTCTATATATATTTAAACTCTTTTTACTTACCATACTAGTTCTCCATCTCTCTAACTCCATATTCTTTATTAATGCATCCATTCTTCTATCCCATTCCTTACCACTATAACACTCAATAATTCTCCTAACACAATAATCCCTCCTGTTGTATAAGTATATTGACATAAATTCTTTATCCAAATCTTCTGCATATTGTTTTATCTTTCTCATCTATCTAGTTGCCTGCTTTTTTATTCATAACCCAATCAAATACTATTTTTGTTATTCTTTTATTATCCATAAACTGTAATCTATCGAATATTTTCATTTTGCTTTTTGACCATCCCATTTATCCTTGAATTGCCCTTTTGCTGTCCACACATCTGCATCTAATGCATGTCTCCCTACTTCTCTTTGTACTTTTTTTAAGTAATCTAATACTCATCTACTAACACATAATGCATCATTATCATATGTTAGCCCTGCTACTGCCACTCCCATACAATTTTAGCTATATTATATTTATTATATAAAAACACTGTTAATTTCTTTATCAATACCTTTCTTTCCTTTGCTTCATTTATCAATTTTTTCTCCCATTATGTGATGATGTGATGTACGATGACTTCTCTTAAACAGAGTCAGGAATCTCTCAGCAACTATGCCCAAAGAAACCTGTTAGCCATTTTATCTTCCCCTTCCATTTCCCACCCTAAGATTTCCCATAATCTGCTCCATCCCATTTCCACAACATAATCTTTGTCAACTCTATGGCCTTTATATCTAAATCCCCCTTATCTTTTCCCAAACCCAGCATAAAAACCAATTCAGTATAATCACTTTGTTCATATTTATTCTCCCATAACTTCATTATTTGTACCCTTTCTGCTTTCAAGCATTTACATTCAGTCAACAGATGCCTAATATTTTATATATCTTCCTTACACAATTTGCAGATTAAATCACCAATATTTTTTCATTTACATGTATATTCTCTTGTTGCTAAAGATTCTATTCAACCCTTAAACAATAAGCTACTTTTCTTACTATTGTCATAAATTAGCTCACGCCCAATGTTCCATTTACTTATATATATATATATATATATATATATATATGTAAATATATATATATATATATATATATATATATATATATATATAAACTCTTTTTACTCTCCATACTAGTTCTCCATCTCTCTAACTTTCTATTCTTTATTAATGCATCTATTCTTTTATCCCATTCCTTACCACTATAGCACTCAACAATCCTCCTACCATTCATTAGGACTGTTGCTGCCAACATGAATTACTGGGCATCTCTAAAAACAATTGAACTAATAAGCTTGTGCTGTTAAAAGCTACTGAAGAAGTTCGTTCTGTGTATGGATCCCATAACTAAAGTTCCTAACTCCAATTGCTGAATTAAATCCAATACCATGCCAACCAGCTTCATATATATATATATATTGTGTGTGTGTGTGTTTCTCGACAGTGAAAATAAACAAATTTTAAGATATATATATATTAATTATTATTTAATAAAATTTAAAACAATTTATCCAGATAACTTATTAGTAACAAACTATTACTAACTTAGGCCTCACAATAAAATTTCCATCCAATCAATTTATCCGGGATGATTTATTTCATTGCTTAAATAGCTATTCCTTATCAATGTGTAGACCTCAGTAGTGGTATCCTGATTTAACGTACAAAGACCTTCCATTATAAATCTCAAATCCAAGATGGATTTAAATATGCAATAAACATGACATGATGTTCTTAAATATGTAAATGTTTTAAGCCAATAAACACCACATGATCACCATTTCTTATGCTTGCTCTTAACTGGTATTAAAACAGGCAAAACTCTCTATACATATTGCCACTCAGTGCAAGCCAGAGTAATCAATGGATGCCAGAAGGCTTGTGCATAAAATCCACATCTAGTGCCTACTCATCCAATATCCCCAGACTAGTTGCTGGCTTGTGGCCTTTGTCAGTGAGGGGCCTTGGAGGGTTGCATTAGATCCGAAGATCTATGTGCATGTGGATTTTATGCACAAGCCTTCTGGCATCCATTGATTACTCTGGCTTGCACTGAGTGGCAGTACGTCTAGAGAGTTTTGCCTGTTTTAATATGTAAAGGTTATGAATAGTAGTTTAAGGCAGAGTTGATAACAACTATAAATTATTCCCTTAAAATGACAATATGTAAATGCATATTTGCCTATATATAAATGTAGCTACTATAGTTTTATTATTCACTTTTATTGTTTTAATTAAATCTTACTAAACACTATTTTTGTGTAAATTTGTTCACTATTATTAATAAAAACATTCCTTTAAAGCTGTGGTTGTTTTTAATTATTGATCATTAAAGAAAAATAAATTATATTAAAATACAAGCTTAGTTCTTTTTTTTTTTAAAAAAAAAAAACTTTTCTTTTTCTAATCAACTTTCAAGTAAACAATTAGAAATTTAATTTAAAACACAATGAAGACTTTATACAATGTGTCAGAAGTTTTTGTTATATGAGTGTGTGAAAAATGAATTACTAATAATTTTATAAGTAAAAATAAAAAATAGCAACGAAAATGATTTTAATTCAGTTTAGTTATTTAACATATTTCAAACACGATCAGGTTCATATCTACATATAAGTTTACGAATATATCATTATTAATATTAATATAAGCTGAGCTTTGATTGTGTATATGTTTGGAGATGATAATCTGGACCAACTGATGAGTGCTGGTTTAGTACGAAATACGAATATTGATGATTATTTTTTCGACATGTGTGTGATCAAGTGTATCAGCAGTATGAGATAGCATAGATGGTTGAGGGTCGTGGGAAAGTCTGAGTTCAAACCCCTATATATTACATATATGAGTGCAGGTGTGAAAAAGCTTGTACTGTAGAAAAAATTCATATTTCATCATTAATATTCTAAAAAAAATAACAGGATGAAGATTTCTCTAAGTTTAATGCAGTTTTCCAATTTACAGTTTCTTATCACATCCATCCACAAATGATTTCTTTATAGATTTTTTACAAACTCTTAGCATTCAGTTTAAATCTTCAACTATCCATTTATTATCATTTTTTTCTAATATCATCAAAAATATTCTATTCCATGGACAGTTCCAGAGAGTAATCACATCATCAATTCATCCACTTTCCCATTTATTCTCCATATCCCAGCTTTTCAATTTCATTTAACTCTTTCCATCTGTTACATCATCCAAACAATGTAATCTTTTCCAACTTTCTTCCAGAGTCCATTCACCAATTCCTTCCAAAACATCTTTCATTAAATTATAATTTCTTCTTAATATATGTCCAATCCAGTTTCTCTTTCTATTTCTAATTTCCTCGATCAATCTTCTTTCTTTATTTATTCTTTTCAAAACTTCTTCATTCGTTATTTTATTTATCCAATTGATTTTTTCCATTTGCCTCCATGTCTACATCTCAAAGGCTTTCAATCTGTTCTGAATTTTATTACTCATTGTTCACATTTCACAACCATGCAATAGTATACTCCACACATAATGTTTAATTAATCTTTTTCTTCATTGTCTCTTCAAAAACAATTACATTAAAAAATCCACAAAATATTTTCTTTCTCTTAATAAATGTTTCCTTTGCCAATGCTATTATTTTTTAAACTTCATCTTTACTTTTTCATTCCTCACTCAATTCAATTCTCAGTATTTTGCATTCTTCCCTATCCATAAACACATAGTTTTCTCAACACTAATCTTCATTCCATATTCTATACATTCTTTCTTCAATATATTCTGGAGACACTTTTCATTCTCAGCTATAAGAGACATATCATCAGCAAATCTTATCCTTTTTATTATTCTACCTCCAGAATTTGCTCATACACAGTCTAAATTATTAACATACTCAAAATAATTCCATTTCAACCTATAAGTGATACCAGTTTGTTGTTATTCATGTATTTTTGTTTTCATTCTATCCTTGTTAACCTTCAAAATACATATTTCCATATTTTACTGATAGTCTGAAGTTTCATAAAGACTACTCTATTAAATATCCAAGTTTTGTATTTACAAATAACAAAAAAGAAAATGCATACATTAAAAGATTTTCATTTCCTAGCATGTGGATACAGTATTTTATTTTTATCTGCATTATTTATCTGATCAAAGTATTTATATTTAACTTCTAATTCAGTGGCTCTCAACCTTCCTAATGCCGTGACCCTTTAATACTGTTCCTTATGTTGTGGTAATCCCCAATCTTAAAATTATTTTTATTGTTACTTCATAACTGTGTTTTCCAATGGTCTTAGGAAACCCCTGTGAAAGGGTTGTTCGAAATTTAAAGGGGTCATGACCCACAGTTTGAGAACTGCTGTTCTAATCTATTTATGTCAATACAATTTTTTTTAAGTCACTATGCATTACTTTATTAGCATTTCATTTTTATTTCTATTCTTTTTTGTTTTCTGAAGGAGTAGTTATAAAAACAAACACATAATATAAAAAAATGTAAAAAAATTAAGTAATTTCTATTTATTTTTATTCCCTTAGATTTTTATTATAATTTGCAAAATATCTTTCCTCAAAACAGCTATAAATATTTAGAGATATGAAAACAATCTACCTACATTCTTATCAAGGTTAAGTTTCTCAAAATCACTATGCAGTCTAATCACTGCTATTATATTTTGCTAAATATTCCTCAGAATTTGACAATAGTCTTTTTTAATGTTGTAAAACTTATCACCCAATAGCATTTATAATGTTAAAAACTTTTTCATAATATACAAGTTCAATGCAAAATGATAACTTCTATTCAAAGGGATTGCTTTTATAATTTATTTGGTTCTTATATCTTCTCCTTTACTTATTTTTGCATTTCTTTTCATATATTCATATATATTAATTTTTTTATCATATCCTCATATATACTTTAATGCAATCTTTATTTTATATATTTCCTGTTTGCTTACAGTTATATATATATTGTAACAAGTTGGATTACATAGCATGCACTAATATAGTGTGTGTGCATAAATATATATATATATATATAAAGTTGAAAGGAAAACTAGAAATAAACACAGACAAAAATTATTGTAGATATTTTCTGCATTCACTGAAATAAAAAAAATAATAAATAATAACTCTGATTTAAAGTATTGTTTTATAAATTAATATTTAAAAAAAGGGTCTGAATAAATATAAATATTGTATTATTACTATTATTATTCTGATTGTGAAATGTAAAAACACAATATTTGTTTTTAAAATTTTTTTAATTAATTAAAACATGTATGTTTTTAAAGAGATTAGAGAGATAAAGATAAAATTCTGTTTTCAATCAAGGTGTTGTTATCACCTTAGATGATTCTATAAAAGGGCTGATAACAAAATTAGCTCCAGTCTGGGTAATAGTTTTTTGTAAGAAAGGTTAGCTGAAAAGTTAGTTATAATATTTTGTTGCAACTTGTTGAAGTTTGCAACAGTTGGTTTTAGCTGACTGGAGAGTTGGCAAAATAGCTACCATGAAATAATATGGCTGAAGGGAGGACAGTAAATTCAGGAACTGCTACTGTTTTTCTGGCAGGAGTTTCAATTCACATGGAGAAAATGACCCACTTCTTTGTGCTGAAATTCATAGCTTTAAATGTGGAAAAGACAGTTGCTTGCCTGAAATATATTAAACCAAGACAGCTGCTTGCCTGGAACAGTCCTACATGGATGGGAGGCCAACTATGGACCAACCTTATACATGGATTATACTTTTACCTGATGATGACAATCACTAACACTAAACTCACCAAGAAAAAAATCTTCCAGCTTGCTGAAGAATTAATTACACGTAATCTGCCTCAGATATATGCAGAGAAGCACACCTAAATGTATATATAGCTGGTGAGTTATTTTGAAATAATTCATATAAAAATAGACATGTAGAGAATAATATTATTTTAAGTCGATTAAAAATCTATATTTAAAAAGAATATAAAGTAATTTTGCTCGAATTATAATTAAGAATCAAGAATAATTCATTGGCCATCTGGTTTTAAAGGCAAAAAAGATGTTTTGAACAATAATCCTCTTGGATATTATTTTAAAAAATTTATATTAAAAAAAAAGGTAAAGAATTGATGATTCAATAATTTAATTTAAAAACGTTGATAATTAATCAACAAATACCGGTCAAAAATTGACTATATTTTTGAGAACTTATAAATTGAAACTAATTTTAAATTATATCTATATTTTGTTTATACACATATGTATATGTGTGAGATTTTATGTATATTCAAAATGGAATTAATAATTATAAAGATTATTGAGTATTTGTAAACTATTTACTGTACAACCTGTGTTGGCGCTGTTTCTGTGTAAAAACACAGAATTATACCGCTTTTGCAGCCAAACCTATGGCTAATATACGAGTGATCATTAATATACGAGTAGATCGTATGTAGTGGTTATAATACGCGACCAATTCTTCTGCGTTCAATAACACTACGTCTACTAACAATACTATGATCGTGTAATTTGCCATTGATTTCATTGCGGGTTGAATTCCTGCCATTGATTTCATTGCGGGTTGAATTCCTATGCATATTGACAGAATTTGTATTGTCACTAGAATTTAAGATGAGAGTGTGAGCATTGTCATCTTTTTCAAGTGTTTATTTGTTGATGTTTATGATTTTCTGTATTTCCCAACTGAAAGATTTTTGCGTACTAGTAATTTTCAGCGTATTATTGATATTTGTCAAAATTTTTTTTTTGGCTAATTTTGGCTTTTTTGGGGGTCAAAAAAGACAAAATAAAATTTCTCAAGCTCTCTGGCAGATGATGGGAGTTGTTTGCGTAAAAATACCGTTTCTGTCGTGACTCAAATGAGAGTTGAAAAAGAAGATCAAATTGTCTACCACGTTATTATATTTGTCAGACATCCCAAGCAGAGAAAGTGAGTCAGTTGCATTTTTGCATCCTGACATTCATTACAGTTAATTTAGTTCAATCATATGTGGTTAATAAATTTATTTTCTGGAAAGAATTTGTGTTTTGTTTGCGATTATTTTTATCTGTAAATCATGTAATTAACACCCAGAATGACAATGTTAAAAAGGGGCAGCATAGTTTGTTGGATATCTCTTGATTGATTGATTTTTTTTAAAAAAAAAACTTCTTTTGACATACCTAATCGTTCCGTTTAAAAGCAAAAAGAGGTTTTTTGTTGTTGTTTTAAATCAATAAACAGCACGTTAAGTAGATTTTAAAAATGAACCCGAGCTAATTTTTGTTGTTAAAAAAGAATAAAAATACCGGATGTTTTATTTGTTATGAAAACAAAAAATCTTTAACAAACTTGTACGACTCTTAAAAAAGATAAATAAAGAAATCCACAGAATGTAACAAAACCGGTTAACATACATATTTTTTGTGTTAAAAAAAACAATACCGCAATTGACTTTTTGGTTTTGGTTTTTGACATTTTATTTGTTATTATTAAAAAAAGCAAAAAAATCAAAACCCACTGCCAAAAAAAACCCCCCGTATTTATAAATCTAAGAGAAAAAAGAAGTCCTGTTTTATTTATTATTCTTAAAAAAAAAACAAAAAAATCATAATCCTGTTTTATTTGTTATTATTTAAAAAAACAAAAAAATCAAAACACGCCACCCAAAAAAAAAACCCCGTATTTATAAATGTAAGATAAAATACCAAACAATTCTTTTCGTTTATAAGCAAATACGGACATCTGAGGCGGAGTTTGTCGGACAGGTTTGAATTTTTTTTGCTAAATCAATCAACAGCAAACCCCCTCATTTTTAACATAATTCAAAAAGAAAGTGTCGATTCTAATTTTAAATAACAACAACAAAAAAAAGTCGTATGTAAAGCAAATTGTGTATATTTGAGATATTCCAAAAAAAAGTTAAAACTGTCCCTTATACTTTGAAATGTATCGAATCCAAAACAAAAAAAAAAAAGACGTCTGTAAAAAAGAAACAGTAGATTTAGAATGGAAACCCCCCCCCCCCAATAAAGGCATATGTCAAAAATTATGTACTTTTGAGATCCAAAAAAAAGGTCAAAGTGTCCTTTATAGTTTTAAATTTATCAAATGAAAACCAAAAAATAATTATGTCCAAAACAAACAACAACAATATATTAAATATTAAAAAAAAAAAAAATTATGTCCAAAACAAACAACAACAATATATTAAATATTAAAAAAAAAATTACAGCTGTATGTCAAAATACGATCTGTTAGATAAAAAAAATCTAGCGGCCCAATAATGTTATAACGCTCTGTTTTTAACTAGAAACAGCGCCACCAAAGGCTGCACAGTTAATAGTTTACTAGAACCGATTATTGTTATTTATTGTTTGACAAAATTAAATTTATAAATAATCTATACACACATATATGTTAATGCTTGCCAAATAGGACATATATGCAAATTTTAATCATTTTGTTATTGAGTATTAATTGTATAGTAGAAATTGCGAGTCTGTGTGCACATATATGTAAATCTACATAAAAATTTTAGTGTGTATATAATTATGTAAACTTTTCAAAATCAGAACCCTTATAAGACCTTAATCCTTTTTTTTATTGTTATTAATAAACTTATTTAATTGTTAAAAATGGTTTCCATCATCTCTTGGTCACATACAGTAATAGAGCTTATGTTCTCTGAGCTAGATTTGTCCATGGGATGAATATATAAATGGGGATGTGTATATTAGTGCTTTTGGGGCATCCAGAGATGATCAATCATCATCCTGGTTGGCACAAAAGAGGATACTCTTTAAAGCCCATGCACTATATTTTATTTTAGTTCAGTCTTGTTAAAAATTTAAGTTTATAGTTGGCCAGTACATTAATGATACTAAGTGGCCAGAGCATTGATGATGATCAGCATGTTTTAATGTCCCAGCATTGTTATTTAGATTTTCTGCTTGTGTATTTTAATGAATGGGCACTAAGCTGATGCATCCAAGTTATGTGTAAATAATTGCCCAAGCTGGCAAAGGCTAAATAGTTAGCCTGGTCTACAGAAGGCCCATTTCCAATCCAGTCTCCAGATTGACTGTTGATTTACTGTACTGATTTTATACTGATTTATTATATTGTGGATCATTCATGACAATGAATGGTATTTTGAGTAGTACTCATATTTATTTTGACTTATTTATAATACTGGTTGATATATGATTGATGTATAGTTTTTTAAGTTGCTTTTCTGAGTTAGCTGGCTGATCTCTCAATGATCTCTCAGAGACTTTGTATTTACTTGGGGTTGATGATGTTTTGCAATCACTCCATACTTCTTGATACTCCCATCCCATTACAATATAAAATAAGTTATATGATTATATGTTTAAGCATTGTAGCTCTGATGAAGATTGCAGGACAGTCAAAATTGTAAGCAAAATAAAGAAGGAAATATATATATAAAAGATTGCATTAAAATGTAAGTGAGATGATTAGAATATTTTAATAATTTCTTTTGATATGTAGATGTGATTGATCATGCTATAATTATTTTTAAAACCAGCTTGATTTTTTTTTTTTTTTGGTTGTTTTAAATCAAAATTTTTCATTAAATGTAATATCATTACTGCATTTTCTAAATTTCTGGTGTATATTTATCATGTATATATTTAAACTTAAGAGCATGCTATAACTCTAAACAAGCTTTTTTATTATTATTATGATAAATGCTACTACAAGAGAAGGCATTCAAATCATCTTTATCTTAGATTGTCCCCATCCCCAGACCGGTTTCGACCTATGGGTCTCTTAAGTGAGGAGTTGAGTGAGGAGTTGGGACACTAAATTCAAAAATCCAACTCAAGCTACGCATTTATCTAAAAGGTATTTCTCAAGAAGAAGATCTAAACCTTTAGACATCTGCATGTCTTTAAAGTCAGCTCTCCAACTAAAAAAAATATATGGGTCTGAACTTAATTCAGATACTCCATATATTAATAGGCTTAGCCATTTAATTTAGCCAAAGCCCCAACAGCAAAATAATAATAGTAATAATAAAAAGTCAGATGTCACATGACTTATATATAGCTTGTATTTACCAATATGTAAACTTAAGAGATGCTATAACTCTAAACAAGCTTTTTTTTTTTTTCATTATTATGATAAATGCTACTACAAGAGAAGGCATTCTCTCTTTTTTCATGTGTTGTCTTTAAAATGTATTTATAATTTTAATCTTTTCTATTTATAATATTAGGCAATTCAAAATATATTGTTAAAATTATACAGCCTACTTTGTTTTCGTGTTGTGTAAATCTTTGTATACATTTTTCACATAATTCATACTGCCTTGCAGAATAATAGTAACTTAAGAATAATGGTAGAAGAATAGAATCCTGGAAACAAACTATGATTTTTTTTAGCAATAATATGACTTTTAATGGCCAAACAACTTTCTTTATACATTGCTTTATTTAAGTTGAAAATTTATTGAAGAATTGCTTATTTATGCCTGCTATTAAAGTGGCAATTTTCAATGGAGTATTACTTACCTATGTATTGAACTTATTCAAATGTATGCAATTATTGAAAATTACTATTTTAAAAGAATTTGTCCACACTTAAATTTATTGGGTTGTTTTTGAAGTTTAGAAATATCAACTGCTAACATTATCTTTCTTAATAACTACTGTTCTTTTGCTTTTGCATTAACAAATATTTAACTTTCTAGTATTTTCCTGAAGGATTATGATGATGGTATTTAGTTGTATTTATATGTTGGACTATTTCCATCATTTAGTATGAGTATTGAAGATATTTAGAAAAGTTTAACTTTATTTAAATATTCTAAATACATTCAACTGTTAATAATAGCACACAGATTAGTATATGCACAATGTTTTGAGAGATATTATTTTTTTCTCTTCCTCGGGTGTTGCTGCCTGTCCAGTCACAGTAATGGGAATTGAACATGGACCCTTAAATTCTTGAGTATTGAATTTTAAGGTAATGCTCCAGTCAACTGGGCCATCCTGCCAAAGGCAACAGTCAGTAGAAATTTCAAGAAGTGAAGATATCAGGAGGAACCTCACAAATAAGTATATAAATTTCTACTGACTGTTACCTTTGTCAAGATGCTTAGTTGGTTAGATAGTTACCTTAAAATTCAATACTCAAGAATGTAAGGGTCCAGGCTTGATTCTCATGCTAGTCCTATCACTGATCAGGCCAGCAACACATGAAGGGAGAGAGAAGAATAATACCTCTCAAAACATTGTGCATATACCAACCTGTGTACTATTACTAACAGTTGAATGTGATTTGGAATATTTAAATAAAGTTAATTTTTTTGTAATGATATTCAATACTCATACTAGATGATGGAAATAGTCAAACATATAAATACAACTAAAATCTAACTTTCTAATTCATGACCTGTTCCTGAGTGAAATCTATTGATTATATTACAATCTTCAAATACATATTTTCTGTTGATATAATCATAGTCCAGTCCTAATGTATCTTCATTTGGCTGCTTCAATGCTTATTTCTGCTTTGGATTTTTTTCAAAAATTCATAATATGCAGTTTTTCTTTTAAAAAACTACACCATCATAAATCTTCTTTTATTTTATTTACATATTTAAATTAACTAACAATATTTCCCCTCATTTAATTGTTTTCTAATTTTAGCATTATTAAATTTCCTTGATAATTTTTAAATGTTACCTAGACCAAAAAAAAAAATCTGACTAAAGGAAATATATATTAAAAAACCAATCATAATTACGTGTCTCCATAGTTGCTTTTAATATTTCAACTAGAGAACTGGTTTTGACCAATCTTCTGGTTGAAATATTAAATACAGCTGTGTAAATAAGTAATTGTATTTTACTATAATAGTCACATATCCAATACAATTTATTTGTCCACAATCTTGTCACAAATACATAAATAAATAATCAATCAAAATAAAATTGAAATAAACCACTATTAATAACTATATTATATTTATCAAACCAGTTTTCATCTCCATTCTAGATTCAAAATAACACGGAATGTTCAGAGAAGGATTATTGAGATCTCTATGGAGATGAAAGTTGGTTTGATAAATATTATAATATAGTTATTAATAGTTATTTATTTCAATCTTATTTTGATCGATTATAATTATTTATTTATTAATTGTATTTTGTTTATATATATATAATAATTAAAAAAGCAAATCATATATAACGTGACATTACTTTTAACAAGCTTGTAGTTACAAAAATGCACATAGAGAGCACACCAATAGCTCAATCAAGCTTTTAATTTAAGTTAGATAGCTGGATTTAAAGACATTTTTATGTCCGAAAATTTCAAAGTTTCTACTTAAATATACGTATGAAATAAGTGCTGGTTTTTTGAGTTGATATTTTAGGTCTAGTGTCCGAATACTCTAGCTCTTCACTGACGTGAGCCATAAGCTCGAAACCAAGTTGGTCTGGAGATAATGTCTTTAAATCCAGCTATCTACCTTAAATTAAAAGCTTGATTAAGCTATTGGTACACTCTCTATGTGCATATATTTATAGTCTACTTCCTAGAAGTTTATTATTCTTATATCTTCTCCTATACTTTTGTTGCATTTCTCTTCATATATTCATATATATTAAATTATTTTTATCATCTCCTCATATACACTTTAATGCAATCTTTTTTATATAACTCATTTTTATTTTGCTTACAGTTTTGACTGTCCTGTAGTCTTCATCAGAACTCTATAAATTTCACTTCTCTGCTCTGATGGAGACTGCAGGGCAGTTGAAAATGTAAGCAAAATAAAAAAGGAATTAAATAAAAAAAGATTGCATTAAAGTGTATATGAGGAGATGATAAAAAAAAATTTAATTGTCTACTTTATTAGAATGATAAAAGTAGCCATGATTACAATGAACTTCACTGAAAGTGCACTTCTTTAGGTGTAAAGAAGAAAACAATCATTTTGTTATGCAGACAAACATATGCAAATTTGAATTACAAATACAAATGGTTGGAAAAATCAATAGTATAAATCTAAAGTAAATGCATTTCTTATACACCTGGGTCTCATTTTATGCAACAGATAGGTTCCTCAGAAAACACGCGCAAATGAGATCGTGCAAAAATAGACGTAACTTACCTTGAAAAAGGGGGAATACAGAAAATATCATGTAAAAGCAAAGCACCAATGTAAAATTACTTTAAAATTCATGCAAAAAAAAAAAGGAAATAAAATATGACTAATAAAAAATTTCAAATTTGAAAAAAATTGATGCAAGACAAACTTTTTTTAACTATAATATTTAATTTTATTCAAAACAATATATTTTTATGCATAATTTACAGTACAGTAATTGACATTTTTTATACATGTTTTAATTATTATCGCTACTTGCCGATAAACAGGTTCGTTTGCAAACTGGTAAAAAATCAGATTCTTCACCAGAGGAAATATAACTAGCACCAACTTCACTCTCATGCTGTGTTAATGGTTTTCTGGAGACAACATAATTAGTAATTAATCTTTGAGATGATGATTTTATTAATTGTTTATGAAGCTTGTGATATCCAGACATACAACCATTTAGCTCTTGTTGAAATTTAAGAGTACATTCATGATTAGTGTCATTAATAAGAAAATAATTAAAAATAAACTTGCGGACACTAAATGATTAATAATTGATTACGTTCTTTTTTAAAAAGCAAAAACAAAATGAGATTTAAAATGCAAAATTAACACGCACAATGTTTGAACAAATTTACATTATAATCTTGTAAAATTTAATGTGTGTATACATAAAATGTGGAAATCATGATTTTAATTTCATTATTGTATAAAATCTTACTATTATAAAGCACTGAAAATATTGAAATTACTAAGATGAAAGTCGAATTCCAATAATGTGATATTACTTTCAATATGATGTAAGTGTGCAAAATTTATTATTTAAAGTAATAGCGCATTATCGGAGTTCGACTTCCAGAGAAACATGAATCACGTAACTTCAAAATCGCGTTAAATAAATCCGTGTAAAAAGAGACCCAGGTATATATGGTTTAGTTAAATAATTGTTCATCCCACTGCACCACTTTGATATTTTATTCTTTATATTTAATAAATTTTATATATATTGTACATCCAATATTTATGTTTTTGTAGTATAGTCCAATCCACTTTTTGAATCAGCTATTTATGAACATTTTCTTCTTACTTTGATTACAATGTCCATTTAATATTGGGCAAGTTTTCTCCAATTTGTGCAATTTTTCTTGCCTAAAAGTAATACAGAGTTGTAAACAGCTAAATAAAAGTTATGAATTTATAAACTATGTTTAGAATATACATTTTTTACTAGATAGTAAGAGCATTTACATACCATTCATACATTTATTCTTTCCTCAAGCAAAAGATATCAAGCATCTGAGAAAAAAGACTGGAATTTTCAGAGATAAAATCCTTGAATTGATCATCCTGAAATAAAGCATGGTTTATTTCAGAATGATCAATACAAGGATTTTATCAGCCAGATGGAATATGGCACTTAAGAATTATTAAACTCATAATTAATTATGGAGACAGAATGTCACTTTTAACACATTGATTGTAATAATTAAATAAGATTTAATATGTAAACTTTTAACTTAAACATATCTCCTTGTAAACATAGCTCCATGTATATATAAACAAATGGAGCAAATCACCATTCCCCTGGTTATGAATTAAAAGCACTCTAAATGTTGAACAAAGGATTAAGAATACAATGAATCTACTATTCTTGGAGCTATGATGTGTATAAACAATACTTTAATCTTTTGTTATTTTTATTACAGTATTCTACTTACTTTGTAATGCCATCTTTTCCTTTGATTGCTAAAACCATTTTTTTCAATATGATGCTATTTGATACTTTCAATATATTTGTTCTCTTTAACAGTTTTTCTTGGCACTTTAAAATTATATTTATGTCATCATTAGCTTATTTTTGCATTAGTTTTTAGAATATCAAATACTCATTGTTTTATGAGTCATTTAATATATATTTTTCTTCATACATTTCTTTTCTCATTTAAAAATTCATTGAAAAATTGCAACTTTTCTATCTGCTATATCTATAGCAATTCTTAATAGCGTGCTCATTGTTCTCAATTATCTTTTAACTACTTCAAAATTACATGATTGCCATCTCTTATACTAGCACATAATTGTTTATAAACAAGGCAAAACTTTCTATACAGTAGTGCCACCCTGTGCCAACCAGAGTAATCAATGGATGCCATAGTTTTATAGTTAAGCAGAGATAAAAGGTGGTTGTTGAAGGGTTGCATTAGATCCTAAGATCTAGGTGCAGTTCTCTCAGATTCAAAGCTCCTCACTGATGAAGGCCACAAGCCAGAAATTAATCTGGGGATATTGGATGAGTAAGCATTAGATAGGGATTTTATGCACAAGCCTCTGGCATCCATTGATTACTCTGGTTGGCACAGGGTGGCACTACTGTATGGAGAGTTTTGCCTTGTTTACTTCAAAATTAATTAATATTTTAAAACAACTTGCATGTCCTGATTTAAATTTATTGAGTATTTCAGAAGGATAATTGATGCTGACTTTTTATAGCTTTTATTTCTTTGGCTTTGCATTAATATATACTCTTAACTTTCACTGAAGATGATCATTTCTTGTGTTGAATCACAATTTAGAAATCTGTGTTTTTGATTTGTCAAAATATAATCATACTCTGATGTATCTTCTACTTTTTTCTTAGATTTGTGTTTACAAAAAAAATTTAGAATATACAGTTTTTCTTTTTTTTTTTGTAAGTTTTACAAGTATATAATATGTCTTATTAATAATTTTATTAGTCATTTATTTGACTAGAAATTATCCATTTAATGAATAATATTTCTATAGTGTAATTTTCACTACATTATTCTCGTGCAAGGTAGGAACTGGTTTCTCTTCACTCTTAAAACCTTGTGGGAGGGTATAATCGTAAATATGTGACCAAAGACATGTGAAACAGATTTATGATCCCCAAGATGCACATTTCATTCTGAATCAGCATTTATCAGTTATCTCAGATCACAATCTTTTACACATACCATTTATCATTGTTCCATATATTTAGATAACCAATTACCATAGCTAATTAATATGTGTCAAACTTACTGCCCTCACAACTTTGACACAAACCACTTGATGGAAGTATATTAATAATTTTTATTAGTCATTCATTAGACTAGAGATTATCCACTTAATGAATAATATTTCTGTAATGAAATTTTTACTAAACCATTTTCCCTGTGATTTGAGCCAACTGATGAGTGCTGATTCAGGATAAAATTTGCATCTTAGGGATTATACATGCTTCACATGTCTTTGATCATATGTTTATGGTTACATCCTTCCACAAGGTGTTAAAAACAGAGTTCGAACTTTCATGCGAGTGGGCAGTGAAAATTACCACAAAGATATATTATTCATTACAATGTCTTTTCTCTTTTATGCCTCCATAAGATAATTTAATCATTACACATTCATCTTTTAATTGTTTAACAATTCTAGCATAAAAATCTTCCTTGACATTTTGAAAATGGTGTTTAGGCTAATCAGAAATATTCTATACATCTAAATAAAAATTTACTTTATTATTGCAAGGAGAACTTGTTGAGCTTAAACTATATTTACATTTTCCATCTTTATTATGTTGAAAAATTAGTCAAGCCACTCGCTAGTTATTCCATTTTTTAATTATGATGAATACCATTCTATTTATACTTCCAATCAGTGATCTCTTTTTTTTTCTAACTGTACAAAGTCCGACATTAAGAATTTGTCACATCACTTTCACATTTTCCAATTCATTCTTTCAAGAACAGATATCTTGACTTATTCATGTGTGTGTGTGGCTGCAAAAAAGGAAGTTACTATTAGCTGAAAGGAAACTCTTTAATGTCTTTTTGAGACCCTAAAGAAACTGGGCAAGATAACTTTCTTACTTTCAATCTGTGTGTTCTTGTCATTACATCTTGTATTATCATGAAATTCTTCACAATGAAAACAAATATGGATAGTCAACTTGCACTTGAAATTAATTAAATAAAATGTCATAATGAGGTAGCAATCTAAAATTTGAAAAGGCAATTTCTTTCCCTAACTGCTATTTTGACTGTTGACTTTATACTCTCCAGAAAATGAGAGCCATGATTTAATTTTGTATATCATGATATAAATATGCATTCATTTATATTACTTTCACTAATACAACAGATCTCTATCCACAACATTCCTATCCCTAGACCAACTGGTTTTGAGTTTATGGCTCACCTCAGTGAGGAGCTAGAACATCCTGTAAGAGAAAATATTTAAAATCTCTCTCTATCTGGAATGTTCGCATCCCCAGACCAATTTGTTTCAAGCTTATGGCTCATCTCAGTGAGGAGCTAGAACATCAACAGATAAATATTTTAAATATTTTTTCTTACTGCACTTATGAATTAAGAGCTTGTTCAAGCTATTGATCTGGATGTTCTAGCTTCTCATTGAGGTCAGCTATATGCTCGAAACCAAACTATCATGCATCTGAAATAGAATATCATGGCATTTTCTTGGTTAAATTTAGAAATAAAAGATAACAAAGTAATTACATTAGTGATGCATGTTGGTTTACTAAGTAAAAATATATGATAATAATAACAACTGCAATAATAAGAACTATAAATTGGACATAAGGAATTTATCTTTTCACTTTCGTCAAGACTTCATGAAGATTCAAAGAATCTGCTTTCACATATATATACATGTAAAGTTGTATAGGAGCATGGAATATTTTTATCTAGACAAATATTTATGCATATTCTCACATGATGCATATAGATAAAGTATGCATGCACATTTAAATATGATAATAATTAATGAAGACAATGATAATTACATTAAATGAAAGATTTAAACAAGGCAAAACTCTCTCCATACAGTAGTGCCACCCTGTGCCAACCAGAGTAATCAATGGATACCAGAAGGCTTTGTGCATAAAATCCCTATCTAGTGCCTACTCATCCAATATCCCCAGACTAGTTTTTGGCTTGTGGCCTTCATCAGTGAGAAGCACTGGATCTGAGAGCACTGCACCTAGATCTTAGGATCTAATGCAACCCTCCAGCACCCACCTTTTATCTCTATTTAACTACAAAACTATGAGAATGAAATTGAAAACACAATAATATTTTCAATCTAAGCTCAATAACTTATATAGTCATATGGATCTGAACTCAATTCAGCACCCATATATTTTGGTGTCTTCATCATGTGATGTTTAGTGGTTTAAATGAAAGATATGAGGTGAAAAAATATTTGAATTGTAAAAATGTTTAATTATTAAATCACAAATCATTATTATCCTATATGATTTGTATTCATCAATTAGTGGATATGACTTATGTTGTAGTTTGGAACAACTACCTACCATTTTTATAACCAAGGTTCAAATGCAGATTTAATTTTTTTTAGACTTAATAAAATTTAGAATTTATTTTTCATGTAGTGGTACAGAGATACCCCAGTTAATCTAATAGTACTTGGTAAATTGATGTCTGGACATTTTTAGCTAGAAAATAAAACAAAAAGATAAAACCTTCCCCAGTAGTTACGACAAACATTTGTTGTGTAATCTCTTATATTCTATGAGAAGCTGCTGCAGATGGCTTTTGTTCTGCAATGGCTTTTTGAAGCTTATTTTACTATTTTTTTAATTATAGTTTTCATAATACATCTTTTTATTGCAATTTTTTTCTATCCCTCTGTTTTATTAAACGTAAATTTTAAGTTATCACTTTCAATTTCTTATTAAATATTATAGTACTTAGAACGTTCAACATTAAACAAAGGCAAAACTCTCCATTGAGTAGTGCCACCCTGTGCTAACCAGAGTAATCAATGGATGCCAGAAGGCTTGTGCATAAAATCCCTATCTAGTGCCTACTCATCCAATATCCCCAAACTAGTTTCTGGCCTGTGGCCATCATCAGTGAGGAGCCTTGGATCTGAGAGCACTGCACCTAGATCATAGGATCTAATGCAACCCTCCAGCAGCCACCTTTTAACTCTACTTTACAAAACTATGAGAATGAAAACACAAATATATTTTCAATCTTAAGCTCAATAGCTTATATAGTCATATGGGTCTGAACTCAATTCAGCACCCATACATTTTGGTGTTTTTGGCTCTTAAACAACCATAGCCACCACTATCCTATTAGACAGGATTGGTGTTAGTTCTGTAGTAGAGTTAAAAGGTGGCTGCTGGAGGGTTGCATTAGATCCTAAGATCTAGGTGCAGTGCTCTCAGATCTAAGGCTCCTCACTGATGATGGCCACAAGCCAGAAAACTAGTTTGGGGATATTGGATGAGTAGGCACTAGATAGGGATTTTATGCACAAGCCTTCTGGCATCTATTGATTACTCTGGTTAGCACAGAATGGCACTACTGTATGGAGAGTTTTACCTTTGTTTACAACAATTATGTGCTAATATGAGATGGTGATCATGTGATGTTTAGTGGTTTAACGTTCAACATTCATTATTAATACCCCCCCCCCTTCTTTTTTATTTTTTATTCAAAATGTCAGGTCAGCTTCTAAAGTATTATTTTTCTCCTCCTCTTCTATTTTATTCATTATATTCCATAAGACGTAGCAATTAGCTTAGTTTTTTTTCTTTTGAAGTAGTTATCTATTTGCTTTTTTTTTTTTTTTTTTTTTATAAAAAAATAAAAATCACAATTTAAATAGAAAATTTGGTTAAAATAAAGTAAAATAAAACATGAAACTCGTAGCAAAAAGCTTATTAATATACAGACATTCATTAGAGCGTGTCTTTTTTTAAAGTTAGTTTTTTCAAATATATGATTATACTTTACAGCATTCTGTTTAGTAATTTTCTTAAAATGTTTGTATTCACGATTTAAATAAAAAATGTTACTAAAGTAAATTTAAATTGCTAAGGAATAACGACTCTGTATTCATGAAAGATTTAAAATCACTTATATAGTATATGTAATTCACATTTTTTACTGATATTTAAAAAAAAAAACATTTATAAATTGTATTATGGTTGACAATGCTTATTGAAAATATTAAAAAATGTTTGTTTTATGATTATTACTGTTGATGCAGCTTTTATTAACGCCAGGATTAGTATTATTATTTTATTTCTATTATTAAAATTATTTAATGTTTTTTTCCCATTTGTTTTATAAATATAAATCTTTTACATTCTTTTGCCTATATATTGTACATTTCTCCCATATTTATCATCATCATCATCAACCACTGCCAATCTACTACAGGATGAAGGTCTTTCCAAGTTCAATCCATCTTCTCCGATCTTTAGCTTCTCTTTTCCATACCATCCCTGCATACTTTCTTATTTCATCCATTCATCTCACATGTGGTCTCTTTCTGGGTCGTTTACAATCTCTTGGAATCCAGTTTAATATTTCAATTATCCATTTATTATCATCTCTTCGTCCAGCCCAACTCCACTTCAGTCTTTTAATTTTTTCAATGAGGTCAGTAACACCTGTTTGTTCTCTTACCCATAAGTTGCTTTTTCGATCTCTTCTTCTTACTCCCAGCATACATCTCTCAATACTTCTTTGAGTGATCTGAAGTCTCTGTATTGCTCTTCTATTAAGTGTCCAAGTCTCAGATCCATAAGTAAGAATTGGTAAAACACCTTTATTAAAAACTTTGCTTTTCAAACACATAGGCATATTTCCTTTTAGTATCAAGTTATTTCTACCAAAAGCACTCCAACCAAGTTTAATTCTATGATTAATTTCATTCATTATGTTTCAATCCATTAAACATTACTTTGGTCTTTTTAACATTTATCTTTAGTCCTACTTTCCTACTTTCATAAAAACCATTATAAATAATAACACTGTCAATTCGCAGTTGTAATAAGCTTATAATAAAACTTTTCTACAGATTAATTATTCATACAAGGTGGCAATAAAAACAAAAATTTAATCCCATGATGTCATTCATGACATCATCAGCAAAATTTATGAATATATTTAAATATATATTCTATTAGTTATATAATGAAACATTCAAATGAAGGTACAGCAGAATTGGAGTATATTTTGACTAACAGAAAAAACATATTTCAAGATTGTAACGTTTTTAATAAATTTAACACAGATGTAAGATACATGTTAATGCAAAACAAGAAAGACAAAAATTATTAAGAAAAACAATATTTACAGTTGATATTCCTAATCTACAGAAACATTCTAATGAATTTAAATTAGAACTTACAAATCGGTTTCAAGTATTAGTAGATTTTGAACATGATTCAGATTTGAATGATATTAACAGGAAAATAACTGATACACTTTTAAAAACTGCAACAAAGATAGCTGGTAGAAAAAAGCAGCAATTGACCAATCAAATTTCTACTGAGACTAGAGAATTCATGAAGAAAAAAAGGAAAATGAAGATATACAAAAATAATGCATTAAAAAGGATTGAATATCTCAAATTTTGTAAACTGGTACAGAAAAGAGTTGAATATGATATAAGAAAGTATAACTGTGAACTAGCAAGGAAAGCTGTAGAAGAGAATAAAAGTCTCAAGAGTGTAAAACAACATTTTGGTATTGGTAGGAAATTTATATCTGCAATAAGAAACAAAGATGGAATTATTATAAAAAGAGAGAGAACATCATAAAATGGGTAGAAGAATTTTATCAAAAATTATATAGTAATCTTCCAAATTGCCCAGAATTTTAAATGAAGAATGCAATTAAATGTATGAAGAAAGGAAAGGCTCCAGGTAATGATGGAATTATAATTGATATATTAAAAGAAGCAGGTGAAGTAATAGAATTTTTTTTTTAGCAAAGTTATATGCCAAATGTCTAAATAATAAAGATGTACCAGATGATTGGAAGAATGCAGTATTAATATTAATATTTAAAATAGGTGATAAAGAAGACATTAAAAATTACAAACCTATCAGCCTTTTATCAGTTTTATACAAATTTTTAATAAGATAATTACAACTCGTCCACAGAGAACATTGGATTTCCATCAACCAAGAGAACAAGCTGGATTTAAAAGTGGTTTTAATACAGTATATCATATCCAGGTATTGAGAGAAGTTATAGAAAGGACAAATAAATATGAGTTGCCATTATGCTTTGGATCGGTAGTTTATGAAAAGGCATTTGATTCTATAAACATTTCTTCGGTGATTAAAGCATTGGATCATCAAGGTATAGATCCAGGATATTGTCATATTTTAAAGAATATTTATAAAAATTCAACAGCAACAACTAGATTACATAATGGTACTAGGAAAGTGAACATTAAAAAGGGTGTAAGACAGGATGATTCCATATCTCCAAAACTTCTTACAGCAATGCTGCAAGAAGTATTTTGTGGATTAAAATGGGAAGCTAAAGGAGTGAAAGTAAATGGAGATTATTTAAGTCATTTAGATTTTGCAGATGATCTAGTTGTTTTTGAAAATAATGCATTAGAATTGGAGGAAATGTTGCAGGAGTTATCAGAAGAAAGTAGGAAAGTAAGATTATCAGAAGAAAGTAGGAAAGTAAGATTAAAGATAAATGTTAAAAAGTCAAAAGTAATGTTTAATGGATTTTTCTCAAAATATGAAAATAAAGATTGATTATGATGAGTTAGAAGAAGTTAACAGTTACAAATACCTTGTCAGATCATTTAATACAGATGGAAACATAATGGATGAAATTAATCATAGAATTAAGCTTGTTTGTGGAAGCTTTTGGTAGAAATAACTTGATACTAAAAGGAAATATGCCTATGTGTTTGAAAAGAAAGGTTTTTAATAAATAGGTTTTACCAGTTTTTACTTATTGATCTGAGACTTGAACACTTAGTAGAAGAGCAATATAGAGACTTCAGACCACTCAAAGAAGTATGGAAAGGTGCATGTTGGGAGTAACAAGAAGAGATCGAAAACACAATATATGGGTAAGAGAACAAACATGTGTACTGACCTCATTGAAAAAATTAAAAAACTGAAGTGGAGTTGAGGTAGACATATTGCTAGAAGAGATGATAATAGATGGACAATTGAAATCTTAAACTGGATTCTAAGAGATTGTAAAAGACCCAGAAGGAGACCACATGTGAGATGGATGGATGAAGTAAGAAAGTGTGCGGGGGTGATGTGGAGAAGAGAAGCTAAAGATTGGAGAAGATGGATTGAACTTGGAGAGACCTTCATCCTGCAGTGGATCGATAATGGTTGATGATGATGATGATTCTATTAATTTTAAAAATTGGCATAACTAAGCAATGACTCTTTTAAATTATCTTGTATTTAATTATGTTTAATTATGGAATTGTTAAAATTATTAAAATTTATATCTGAATGGTTATCTAAAACTTTCATCTTGTTTGACTGAAACTTTACAAAGATTTCTGCTAATAGAATGTTTCACTACTACAGAATTAATAATCAATTTAAATTGAATCATATTTCTCTGGCTGGTGATAAGCATTGTCGCAAGAGAGGATATTATTGGAGATGTAGTAAAATGAATTCAGTAAGTTTAAGTTATAAATAATATAAATAAATTATGAAATGGCTTTAGTTTCAAATAACAATTTTATTCACACCTTAAGAAGATACATATAAATATCATTTAACATCTTTCTTATTATATGTTACATGCTTACAATGTGCAGTGGCTCTACAATGAAAACAATATATAAGAAAACTAACGGTAAAAAAAAAAAAAAAAATTACATAAAAATAAGCTACTTAGGAATTATTTGGGTCAATTAGTTGGCCACCAAATTCAGAGTTTTAACAATAAATAACAATTAAATGGAAAGGACTGGATTATATTAATGTGACAACTTTTAGACTCTGCATAGGAGTCATTATGGGTTCAAATACCGGAAGTGGCAACATTTTGCCTGATCATGTGACTTATTTTTATGACCTGCGTATGAGAAGATTATTTCTTTATAAATATTAAATACACGTATATGATTTTTGTGCACAATTGTTTATATAAAACAAATTAAAATTACACAGAATACACGCACACACAAATATTAACTTACCTTGGCACTCATGGGATTTTCTGGAGATTTTTAAAAATATTGATGTATAAGTTACAGTCATTATAGTCAATGGCAATCCATACATTGTTACCATGCAATACATGTTATAAAGAATTTCATGAAAATCAGTAGGGAAAAAGTTAAACGTAACACATTGTATGAACGCATCATGGTCTGGATGCTTTTCTACATGAAAAATAATACTCTGAAATTAAAAAAAAACAATATGAATTTATAATTTGCGTTTGACAATAAGTAAAATAAAACGAATTCCTCTATTTATATTTTACATAAAGTAAAAATTAGTATAGTAAAGTATTAAAGGCAAAACAGTCTTTAAATTGCCCAATGTACAGCAATGGCTTCTTCAACAGCTTGTCATAGAAAAATAACAAAGAAAAAAGAAAGTCATCAGAATTGCTAAATCCTAGGTAATGAAAATTTTAGGTTTATCATTCATGTTTCATTCTCTAGTTTAAGGATAGTCAAAAACTATTTGATGACACCAGAATTTTAATGTAAATTATGCACATGGCAAATGTAATCTGCCATCTTACCATAAAGTTTTATAGAAATCTCTTTCCCTCCCTCTCTATCTATCCTCCTTCCCTCTTCCCCCCGTCTCTCTCTCTCTCTCTCTATATATATATATATATATATATATATAATACACTAGAATAACTACAAAATTAAAAATGCCTATATAAAATAAAAATGATCCCTTTGCTATAGCCAGCTTATGGCCTTTTGTGCCATCTTGAGTAGCAATAATCCATTAATATTTAAATCTCCTTAACTCACACAATAGTAACATTCTCATGTGAATAGCCAACTTTCCATAAATTGTGAATACTAATGTATCACTTTATATATAACATTACTTTTGTTGATTTTATCAATATAATCTTTTCCATTAATAACTAACCTTCCAGTATTTGAAGCAATTTTAAATGCAATATTAAAATCAACAGATATTCTGCGGATAGCTACAAATCTGTTTTTCAGAACATACAGTGATTTGTAGTGGAGATTTTTGCCCTGATAATGTTTTATTTTGTATGTGGAAAATGATTTGAAAAAAAAAAGAAAGTAAGGAGGTATATAAAAATAGTATGAATAACGTGTTGAATAAACAGTGTAATTGTGTTAGTATTCACAATTTATGATAAGTTGGCCATTCACGTGAGAACATTACTGTTGTGTAAGTTTAAGCAGATTTAAATATTAATGGTTTATTGTACTCAAGATGGCAGAAGAGGCTGTAAGCTTACTATAATAAAGAAATTATTTTTGTATAGGCATTTTTAATTTTGTAGAGTTATTTTAGTGCACAATATACTTTGTTTATTATATTCATATTATATATATATACAATTTATCCATATTACTTGATAATATATATATATATATATCAATAGTTTATTTGGCATATTGAGCATAAATTACTTTTACATAAGTTTATTATTTTATCATAGTTATCTTTAATCTTATTTTCTCATACTAATCTGCAATAAGAATCGTTATTAGTTTGTTTGAAAGAAAAAGAAAAAAGATAATACTTAAAAGTGACACAAGATCTTTAGTACTTAGCTCTGTTGATAGATAAGAGATAGAAATCTTTTAAAATACTTATGTTCCCCTATCATATTTAAAATTTATTTTCAACCTGCGTACACGTGTATTTAACTGAAATGGATGGCGTCAAAGTTATGAGTGGAGGGAGTTTGACAATGGTAAATGAAAATGTAACAATTGAATTACTCAATAAATTGTTACTTATTTTAGAAATTTTACTTTGGGGAAAAAAAAACATTTATATGCTATTCTTCAATAAGAAAAAAATCAAAAATAATGTACACAGTTTATTAAATCAGATACGGGGAAACGTGATTGCAAAGCAATAGTTTCAGATTCAAAATGTAAAGAAATAGTCAGAATATAAACATCCAATATTCAATGAAATCTAGTGAAAATGGATGATATCTGTAAGATTTAAGATATAAGTATTTTTTAAAAAATACTAATGCTAAAATGAAAAATTAATTGAACATAAATAATGTAATTTTTTTTTGAGTTTGTAATGCCAAATAAGGCAAAGTAATATTAAAATAGGTAATGAAAATAGTAATTTAGTTATATATAACAGTGAGGTATTCCTTATGAATATTTTAACATTCACAATTGTAATAAGGACATAATTTTATTCTCATCCCATAGACTCATCAGAATATGATAGGGAAGAAAAGGAGGTGCGATTACAATAAGTGATTCCTTACTAATCAGGTTCAACATTAAAAGAACATGCATTCAATAAAAGATAAATATTCATTTCTAATAATTACAAAAATAAAATGGCAAAAAAATTAAGTTAGATGTCACATGACCTAATTTAATAAACTTGTATTTACAAATGTTATATATAGAGCTTGCTTTGAGAATATCCCCAATCCCAGATCAGTTTTTTTATTTTTTGTTATTAAGGCTTTGGTGATTTTATATTGATAAAGCTATTAATGTATGGTGTATCTGAACTTAATTCAGTCCCATATGGCTACTTGAGTTAAATAGCTGGATTGGAAGACATACGGATATCTGACAATTTCAGATTTTCTACTCAATTGTTATACATTAGATAAAGTGTTGGGGTTGTCTTGGTATTTTTAATCCAATACTTGAATATCCTGGCACCTCACTGACGATGCCAGTAGCAGAAACCGATCTGGGGTTGGGGATATTTTCAAAGCTTGTTAAGAGCTTATTTTTCGAGCTCTATATATAACATTTCTAATAATATATCTATCAAAAGTTGATGTTCATTAAGAATTCATCTGTTAATTAAAATCCTAGTATGCATATCAAATGAGAATAATAATAATTATAACATAAATTTGAAAAAAAATCAAGTCTCTTTCTCAGCTAAGTTAATTGAAATATTGCATATCAGATTGCCAAAATGGTAGTAAAATTTTAAAGTATATAATTTTTGAAAAAAATTATAATTTTTTTAAACTAGAGCTAGTTGACTATTCAAAGAAGTGTAACATTCTAAAACACATATGTACATTCACAAATATAAGATGATAACATGTATTTGATTCATTTTTGTTTAAGAGAGTATCAATTTACAAATAAAAAATGGATTTTCAAAAGTTATTCTACTATAAAACAGTAGTCAATTGGTATAACTTTAAGCATTAGAATCCTGTGACTCAAAGAAATATTAAAGAGAGATTCCAGTTTGTGATATTAATTCAGTACAGAAAAGTAATTTGAAAAAGTCTTCTAAATAGGGAGGAAGTTATCCCCAAATATTTTTGTAGTAAAACTACACATTCATGGAGGGACTTGTGCTTAAAATGAAAAAAGCAACAGTAAATGAAATGTGAGCCGCCATGTTTCACTAATTGCAGTCCAGAACCGAACTATAATGGATATGACTGTTGTAAATATTATCAATTTGACAAATTAAATCATCTCTGCTGATTTTATAATTATTTCAAAACCTAGTCTGTATAAACTAGCATATCCTCCATGACAAATATTCATGATTTATTGTTTGTGAGTTCAAAAAAAATTTGGGTACTGAAAGTAACAAAACAGAGTTGCAATCTTTGGTCTATGAGCTCCAAATTTTACCATTCATACAGGACATGTCTCAGAAATCATTATCTATTTAATGACCACATTTTAGTTACTAGATATCACTGAAATAATTCATAATTAAATTTAGAAATATGGTGTTTTTGAAAGGTCTTCAATAATGACTATAAAATAAATTATATTTTAAAAACACAAACAGATTTGGCAAAAACTAACCAGCTTTTAGTTATCTGTGCTTTATCTATTCCTTTTCAACTTATTATAGACCAGAAATTTAGAAATAATTATTTTTATTGTCAAAACCTATATGATCAGACTCAGGAAAATGATTTGATATTTTAACCAGAAACAAAATAGATTACCTAATTATGTAAGAAAATGCTATTTGAAGAAAAAATGATCACAAAAGGCAAAATTGTTAGCCAAGAGGTCAGCGCAGCCTTCTTGCAAGCAAGTAGTTGGTTGGAGACGGTTGTGGGTTTGCCTCCCAGCAGATGCTATGACATATGGAAAAAAAAGGCAAAATTGTAATGACGAACAATGTAAAATTATTAATAAAATCATCAAAACAACACAAGATTACCATTTCAAATGCTTACACATGCTGTTAATAAGAGTATGTGATGTGATGCACTGTGACTTCTCCTTAAACAGAGTCAGGAATCTTTCAGCAGTTATGCTCAGAGAAACCTGTTAGCCACTTTACCTTCCTTTTCCATTGTCCACCCTAAGTTTTCCCATAATCTGTTCCATCCCATTTTCATAACATAATCTTTGTCAACTCCATGACCTTCATATCTAAATCCCCCTTATCTTTTCCCAAACCTAGCATAAAAACCAATAACTCACTTTCTGTATAATCACTTTGTTCATATTTAATCTCCATAACTTCATTATTTGTACCCTTTCTGCTTCCAAGCATTTACATTGAAGTAACAGATGCCTAATATTTTCTATGCCTTTCTTACACAACTAGCAGACTAAATCACCCATATTTTTCCATTTACATGTATATTCCCTTGTTGCTAAAGATCCCATTCGAGCCTTAAACAATAAACTACTTTCCTTACTATTATCATAAATTAATTCACACCCAATGTTCTGTTTACTTCTATATATATTTAAACTCGTTTTACTCTCCATACTAGTTCTCCATCTCCCCAGCTCCCTATTCTTTATTAATGCATCTATTCTTCTATCCCACTCCTTACCACTATAACACTCAACAATCCTTCTAACACAATCATCCCACCTTTTGTACAAGTATACTGACATAAATTCTTTATCCAAATCTTCTGCATACCGCATTACCTTTTTTGTTGCCTGCCCTTTACTTGTAACCCAATTAAATACTATTTTGGCTATTCTTTTATTATCCATAAACGGCAATCTACCAAACATTTTCAGTTTGCTTTTTGCATCCCTCATAAAAACTTGACCATCCCATTTCTCCTTGAATTGCCTCCTTTGCTGTCCACACCTCAGCTTCTAATCATGTCTTCCTACTTCCCTTTGTATTTTTTCTAAGCAATCTAAAACCCCTTTACTAACACATAACACTTCATTGCCATATGTTAACCCTGCTACTGCCACTCCCTTCCATACAATTCTAGCTACATCATATTTATTATATGAAAACACTGTTAATTTCTTTATCAATCCCTTTCTTTTCTTTGCTTGATTTATCAATTTTTTCTCCCATTCATCCAAGCAATTTTTCTTATTACTCAAGATGATTCCCAAATAACTATATCTATTACCACACTTAACTTTATATCCCCCAATAAGAAATCTTCGTCTTCTCTTTCCCCAGTATTCACCATCATTATATTTGATTTTTCTTCACTAAATTTAATACCCATATCTTTACCCACCCTTGTGCATGTCCTCAGCATAATTTCCATATCTTCTCTTCTTTCTGCACACAAAAAGATATCCACAAAAAAAAAGACCCGACAATGTATAAGCTCTTTTGCCACCTATTAACGGTATCTCTATCCCTCTTCCAAGATTTTCTATTGCTCTCTCCATTTCACTCAAATACAACACAAACAAAATAGGTGTCATAGGGCATCCTTGCCTCAGTCCCACCACATTTTTAACTTTAACTGATTCTATATCCCCTAATTGATATGTATAGTAATTATTTTCATATAATTTCTTAGTGACACCCACTAAAGCTTCATCCATTCCCAGATTTGCTAAACTTATCCATAATCTACTTCTATTCACTCTATCATATGCCTTCTCTATATCTACAAAACTCAATAACTGTTTACCTGAATTTCTACTCATATCTATGAGTTGTGTAACTACAAATAAACTATCTCCTATACGCCTATCTGACCTAAAGCCTCCTTGCATTTCCCCCCTACATTAGTACCAAGCTCTGCATATAGTGGTGACACCAAGTGCAAGCCTTTGTAATCAATGAATGGAGGAAGGTTTGTGCATAAAATCCCTATCTAGTCCATACATTGATTTACAAAGGCTTGCATTTAGTGGCACTAGTAACTACTCAGGACCAACAACAGTGATACCATCATCATCAGTAGAAACACAATGAGTATGACCATTACAATTTCAAATGGAGAAAAAATATATACAGAAAAAAATTATTCTAGATGACTTTTGTGATTATTATATAAACTATTTAATAAATTACAATTATGTCCACCATATAAAACACATTGATTCATTATTCTGATTTTTGATATTTTGTGATACTATATTTTAATTTCTACAGCAATAAAAATTTTATTTCTAAAAGATATCAACATCATATCTAATCATAGCTCACAATTGTATTCCATTAGCATCTATATCTTAAAAAAAAGCAATCAATATTATATCTCTTTTGAATGTCTTTAAGACTGTTTTTATAACTTAAACATGGTTCTGTCTCTTTCACATAAATCATATTAAAGTTTATTATAAAATATTTTTTTTGGAAATTTGATATTGTTTATTCTTACAGTACATGTAATTAAATGAAGATGTGATTGCAAAATAGTGTAATGTGTATATACATTCAGCAATCCAAAGAACACATCTATTGGTCTTATATTCTTGCCAATATATTTTTACATTTTACAAAGCATCCTTAAATAAAAATTTTCTAGTATCTTTACATTGTTATTGAGAAGGTTCACTTTATTTAATAATTAAATAAAAAGAAAACAATTATATATGCAAACAGTCAAAATAAGAGTCATAGATCACGTAACTCTATTCTCTTAAGCTTGTAAGTTATAAACAATGAGGATTGCCAATTCCTCAACAAGTTTTGTGATAAATGCTTAGCCAGAGCCAGCATTTAAAATATCTGTCAGAAACCCCCAAACCTCTGATCATAGTTTCGTGCTTTGGCACTCCTCAGAGGTGCCAGGGTAGGTTCAGACACTAGATCTAAAAATACCAACCCAAAGCCAAGCACTTATCTAAAAGTTATCTATTGAGCGGAAAATATAAAATTTTCAGACACCTACATGTCTTCAAACCCAGCTATCCAACTCAAATAGCTATATGGGGCTGATAGATCTTCAGCCATATCATATATTAGTAGTCTTAACAATATAACATCGCATAAGACTTAAGGCAGAGACTATAAATAGTCAAATAACAAACAATTTATTAAAAACAGCAGAACATTAGAACTATGCTGTACCTCAATATTTAAGTCCATGTTATTAATTGAATATGCTTAAATTGGTGCACAAACATCCAAGCAAAAAGTTGCTGAATATTTTTCTTCCATTACTGAATGATAAAGACTCAATTTTTTCTGAATCTTAATTACTAACCAGAATTGTTATTCTATTCAAAACATTAAGTACATTCTACAAATTGCTTTGTGAATTGGTAAAGATAACACAATATTACACATGGGAAAGAGAAAGGTGAATAATTCTGTGTGTGTGCTAGAGATAATCTCTAATTTAGAAAATGATTAGTAATAATCATTATTGTGTTTATCTGAGGTGGATGGTACCAAAGTTGTGAGTGGAGTGAGTTTAACAATGGTAAATAAAAATGTAACAATATCATGATTCTGAAAATCCAGAAGCTAAAAAAATAAAGTTATTTTTGCTTTTAAAGATACGAAATAAATATTTATTGTAAAGCCTATATACCATCATGAATATCTGATTTATTAACTTGCCTATAAATAGTTTCAAATCTTTAATTATCACCAGTTTTTATTTTAAATGCCTGACCTTAAGTTTTGGTGAACAACAAATTAATTTCAAATAATGCCATAGATCTGTTCAATTAATTGAATCGAATGCCTTGACCAAATCAATAAAAACAGTGCATTAATTATTTATTTCTTTTAACACTTTTTTTTACATTTTTGTAACAACCAAAACTATGTTTCCAGTGTTTATTGATTCTTTAAAACCACACCGAATCTTTAGAATCTATTTGTTTATGAATGAAAACATTATATTTAGTAAAATCCTTAAAATACCTTTGCTACAATGGATAATAATGATATTTTATGATTATTATTTCAATCTTATCCATTCCTTTTATTTTCAAAAATTTGAATAAAATAAGTATGATTAACAATCAGCACCCATAACTTCAAGGCCCATATATTCCTAAAAAGTCCAATATTTCCCAAGTAATATATCATAATTATATTTTAAAACTTCTCCAGATATCTCATCAGGATTTACAGCTTCTCCATTTTTACAATTACAAACCACTATTTTATCTTTATTAAGCTGGATATTTTTTCCCAATTTAAATTTGGTACCATTTTCAATGATCAAAATATTCCATTTGTTTGAAATATTGTTGATAAGGTATAAAGAACTACCATTATATCAAAGTGTACCATTGAAAAATTTAATAAGATCGTGATACCACTTTTTAAAGTCAATATGTTATTTTAAATCCATAAAAAGAGATTTAAAATAATCATGTTTGGTAATGAATGTTTGAATCTCCTTTGCAATTTCAATTTACCATTCATTTTAAAGCAATCTTATCACTTGTTGAATTTTTAATTTAAATCTCTACATTAATTATAAAGTTCCACATTTAATTTACAATTCTTTCAAGCTTAAAAAAGCATGTTTCTTAATCAAGTAACTAATACTAAAATCTTTGTCAGTGAACTAGTGATTTTTTTTTATTGAACCTAGGAATATATTGTACCAATCGACTTGGTTATCTACATCCTATTTTGTCCTTAGTTGCATCTTTAAACACTTATTTGACATCATGAAAAAATACTAGAAGACTAATCGATAAATTTAAGATTCTTTTGATTTGGAAAAGGGATTTATTATAATACTATTACTACATCACATAATTTATAAATTTAATATGGGATTGAAAACCACTTATTACTAATCATTGACAAGACTTTTTTCAAACTTTTAATATTATTTGATTTTAACAAAATGGGAAAAGGGGGGGAAATATATAGTCAATTGTAAGTTTTCAAAGTTTCTTTAGATTTCTCTTAATACTATTTAATATTGACTTACAAATTAATTTATGTAGAATTTCAAAGAATCTATTCTTAGTTGTAATTGAAAAATTTGTTTGGAATTTTTATTCCTGTCTTCAAAAAATTTAAATTTCTTTTTACTTGATTTTTAAAAAATAATGGGGGAGGAGGTAAGAAGAAAAATATGCTCAATTGTAAGTATTGTCAACTTTTAGGAAAATAATAATTGTCAGCTTTATTCAATACATATTAGAAATAAAACAAACAACGAAATAAAAATGAACTGTCTGGTTTTGAAAGAACAATTAAAAAAAGATTAATATAAAATTTATATCATTTCTTTGGATTTTCATTGTGGTTGTTTTCTTTTTACCTTACAAGACTAAATAATATTTATTTTACAAAGTGCAGATGGTATTGAAATTAAACTGAGAGAATGCAAACCTCTCAAGCACTTATGACCATCCACAGCCAATCAGATCGCAAATACTGAGACAGAGAATTTAACAAGAAAAGAGTGGTTCCACTCTCTTCTTTACTTGTCTTTCTATATATCCAAGCCAGTCCAAAGTACTTAGAACTGAAAGCGTGAATCTTAAATATTTTCACCCTCAACTCACTGAGTTCAAAAAAATGGCATGACTACTTTGTACGGATTGAATAATTTGGTAGCAACAACATGGACAGATAATGCAAAATTGCTCTAAACTTTCCCCTAGGGTTCTCTTTTCTATCATAATTGACCCAAGATCTCCATGAAGAACGTAATAAGGTTTATATTTCCTTTTTTTTTAAAAAAAAAAAATAATAATTTAAATGAACAACTCCAAGTAGAATGCTTCTCTTTCTTTTTCAAATAAAACCATTTTAACAATATCAATGAAAAACAGTTTTTTTAAAAAAAAAACTTCTAATAACTTTTGATCAAATTTTATGTCTGGACAAGTATATCTTTTAAAGTCTTTAAAAATTATCTTTTAATGAAGTTAAATAATGTTGTCCAACAAACCCCATTTTTATCTGAATTCTGTGAATATTGTCGTGTATTTAAAAAAATCTTCACTCCATTTTATTATTTACAACCCTATATAGGTTTATTCAAAACATAAAATATTCTAAGAACAAGTTACTTTTAAACAAATTACACTACAATATGTATATATATAAAAAGTCTTTTTATTTGCTGTGTGATGTGTTTTCACACCTTGATGGATTTACCTGTTCATTGGCTCAATTCTCTCGTTACTCCAATGGTCCATTCTTCTGTAGTTCCGCCAATCAATGCATCCTCACAATTTTCTCTATAGTTCAGCTTGTTATCAATTTCTGTAGCTGTAATCCTTTGTCTTCCATAATCCATTTTATATTTTTTCATTCTGCCATTTTAACAAATAAATTATATGTCCGTAATTTCACTTCTGAAATATTTGTTTTTTTTTTACCAATCATTTCACTTCCTTCCCTCACTTCAGAAGTAGAAATATTTCCATTACACATAGTCTTTGAATCGTTCCATTACACGTCTATTTCTTGTGGACCTGGGTGACTTATTCTGGTATTGTTCTTATTTGTCTCTGTCTTTTTCACTATTTGCTTCTGTCACTATTTGTCTCTGTTCTCCCTCTTTCCCTGTACTAATATTTTTATCCATTTCAGTGTCAATCTTCTTCTCACTTGGTCTCCAATCCCATTGCCATTCATCTGATATTCTTTTTTGCATGTGGCTTATGTGTCTTCTATATATTTTTTCATTTGGATCATTTATTTCATATATCTTGTTTGACATCTGTTGTTTAATCATTCCCTGTATCCATGTCTTCCTTAATATGTCTCTAAACCAGAATGGTTCTTGATTAGTAAATTCTTCATCCATTTTGTCATGTTGTATTATGTTGCTCTCCTTCGGATACAATGCAGTTAATTTTGTTCTCAATTTTCTTCGCATAGTATTTCTGCTGGTGATTTACCCATTGCCATTGATGATGTTGTGTGTTGAGCCATCATGAACAATTGTAGCACTTCTTGTATATTTTTTGTTTTTGTTTTCTTCAAGTTTTGTTTCACTTGTTGTACTGCGTTTTCAGGTATGCCGTTTGATTGAGGGTGGTATGGTGGTGACCACACTTGTTGTGTATCATGTTCTTCACAAAAATGTTGCATTTCTGTTCCGATGAATGCAGTGCAGTTGTCTGATACTAAAACCTCCAGGTATCCATGAATCACAAAATGTTTTTAAGGCATTTGATTGCTTCATTCGCCATCATGTCTTGTACTGTATGTGCTTCAATCCATCTGGAATGTGTCTATGAGTATCAACAACATTTTCCCATCTACTGGTCTGGCATGGTCCATGTGTATGCTCTCCCACAGTTTCTTTGTTGGATGCCATGTGGTCAGGTTCTTTTGCAGCATCATAGCATGTGTTTTGCATGCAGACCATTTCTTGATATAGTATTCATGTCTTCATTTACTTTTGGCCACCATACGTAACTACGAGCCAGAGATTTAGCTCACATTATTCCTGGATGTCCTTCATGTAGTAATTTCAGTACTGCTTGTCTGCCTGCAGTTGGTATTAGCACTCTATTGCCCATTACAATACATCCTTTGCATATAGGTAACTGTTGTCTATTTGACAAAATCCCGTTCGCTACATAACTTGGTTTGCTTTCTGGCCATTCATTTCTAATCCAATCTATTAATTTTTTATATCTTTTCTTCTCTCATCCACCTTTCCACACTTTTACTATTTAATCTGTTTGACTTCATTACATCAATGTAATTAATTTCTAACTCTTCCTTTCCTGTTTCCTCTATGTTGGGCAATCTTGATAGAGCATCGGCATGAGCTATTTCTTCCCCTGATTTATAAATCAGCACATAGTCATATGCAGCCAGTATTTTCTGCCATCTTAACATGCATGGGCTTATATTCTGGAGCCCGCTGGTCATTACCTAATATTTCTAGAAGTGGTTTGTGATATGTAATGATTCGAAAAGGTCTACTGAAAATAAATTGATGATATTTTCTTAGTGCAAAGATTATCGCTAAAGCCTCTTTATCTATCTGACTATAGTTGTGTTCTGCCTTTGATAATGTCCTTGATGCCTATGCAATCGGTCGTTCACTGTTTTCCATTGGGTGTGCCAAAACCGCTCCCACATCCATTTCAGACACATCTGTCGTAATTCTTACTTCTAATGTGTTATCGATATGTGTCAATAGCATATATGCAGAAAGTTGTTTTTTCAAATGCTTCTTCATGTATTTGCATCCATTCCCATTTTTGTCCTTTTCTTAACAACTGATATAATGGATTTGCTACCATTGCTTTGCGTTTTAAAAAAATTTCAAAAAAATGTATAAGACCTAAAAAGGCTTGCAATTGTTTTATATTTTTGGGTCTCTGCACATTTTTTACTGCTCATACTTTATCTTTTATCGATCTTTTCCCGTTGTTAGAAATCACGTGTCCAAGAAATTCTAATTATTGCATTTTCCATATGCATTTTTCTTTGTTCAGTTTGAGACCCATGTCTTTTAATTTATTACATACTCTAGTCAATCATTTATGTAGCTCACTTTCTGTTGTGGCTGTAACCAAAATATCATCGTAATATGGTGTCACTCCCTGTATTCCATGCAACAATGTGTTGAGTTTTGCCTGAAAAATATTGGGTGCTGTTGTCACTCCGAAAGATAGCCTATTGCATTGAAACAGACTGAAAGGTGTGGTTAGTGTTAACATTTGAGCTGTTTTATTAGTTACCTTAATTTGATGGTATGTAGCATTTAAATCTAACTTTGCAAAAAAATTTTCATTGGCTAAACCTGCTAAAAGCTCGTGAACATTTAGAACTGGATACACCCCTTTGGATAAAAAATTGTTTACTGTTACTCGGTAATCCCCACAAATTCTAACCTGTCCACTTGGCTTTGTTACTATTACGATCGGTGTGGCCCATTGTGTATCTTCTACCGGTGTCAAAATTCCTTCGCTTACTAATTTCTGAATTTTTTGTTTTTCTTTTTCATGCTGTGCAAATGGAATCTTTCAGGGTTTGCATACAATTGGTCAGGCTTTTTCACATAAATCTATGTCTACTGGGGCTGATTTGAAAAAATCCTACTTGTTCTGAAAAAAGTTCTGGATATTCTTTAATGTATTATTTTTCAAATGACGTGTGTTTTATAATTGTTACAGTAATTCCTAGCTGTTTGAACCATTCTCTTCCTATTATCAGGGCTATGTTTCATTTTACTATATAAGTAGGTAGGTGCAATATTTCTTCTTTGTACCTAATTGGGATCTTGGATTTTCCTTTTACTATTACTGCATTTCTGCTGACATCTTTGACTCTAATGTTCATTTTCTGTATTATGCATCCCTTATGGCCTCTGTTAATATTGTTCAATTTTTCTTCTGATAACAGTGATATTACCTAGCTACTATCGATCTCCATTTCTGTATCTTTTCCACATACGTTCAGTGTTATCATGAATTGTTTTTGGGTTTGTGTGCACACATTTTTTTTTTTACTTTATATTCTGTATGTCATTTCTTTTGTATTTCTGCAGACTGCTACTAGATGTCCTTTCCTTCCACAATTATAACAAGTATATGCACGCCATTTGCAGTTTTTTTATATGTGTCCTTTTTTTCCACAACAGAAACACTTTATTTGATTTCCTCTGTCATTCCATTCTTATATTTCTACTCTGTATTTTCCCTTCTGTTTTATGTATTTCCCATGACTGTTCATTATTTATCTTGCCTCTGAAACACATTGCTTGTTCAATTACGAGCTCACACACTATCCCTTTCCTTATTGCTATGTTGTAGGTCAAATCTGGTTCCATTAACAAATTCTAACATAGCTAATCTTCATTTATTCCCCATAACAACCGATCCAGTAGAGCTTGTTCAGCAAAATCTCCAGACTGGCAATCTTTTACTAATTGTCTCAGACTTATGTCAAAATCTCTTATGCTTTCCCCTCTGTGTTGTTTCCTATTCTGCAAGGTTAATCGAGACATAAACTTTGATGGTCGTGGACTGAAATAATTAGATAATTTGCTTAAAATGTTTTCATATTCTGTTTCATCCGTTATTGGTCCATTCATTAGATTATGTATAACTTCTATGACTCTTCTTCCCGAAAGGCATAACAGTGCTGCCACTTTTTTATTATTCTCTATAATGCTATTTAGCTTAAAAAAATGTTCGAATTGAGTGACATATAGCGGCCATTTTTCTGCATTCCCAACGTCAAACTCCGAGATACTTCCTTATCCTAATGACATCTTAACTTATCCTTCCAAACTTTTGAATTAAATCATTTACTCTATAGATTCAAAATTTCACAGTGACTGCACCAAAAGATTGTCATGTATTAGAAAAATCTTCACTCCATTTTATTATTTACAACACTATATAGGTTTATTCAAAACATAAAATATTCTAAGAACAAGCTACTTTTAAACGAATTACACTACAATACGTATATTAAAAAAAAGTATTTTTATTTGCTGTTGACATGTCTTCACACCTTAACGGATTTACCTGTTCATTGGCTCGATGCTCTCGTTACTCCAATGGTCCTTTCTTCTGTAGTTCCTCCAATCAATGCGTCCTCACAATTTCTCTATGGTCCGGCTTGTTATCAATTTCTCTAGCCGTAATCTTTTGTCTTCCATAATCCGTTTTATATTTTTTCATTCCGACATTTTAACAAATAAATTATATGTCCGTAATTTCACTTCAGAAATATTTGTTTTTCTTTTACCAATCATTTCAAATATAACTCTGGAACATATACTCTAAACCATTAAATTTTCATTGGCATAATAAGGAATTCTAAGAATATAGAAAAATATAAAAGTTGTCTAATCTATAAAAAAAGATATTACGCATGGGAGAGAGAGAGAGAAATGTAAATAGCCGTGTGTGCTCAAAATCAGATATTTTAATCTTTAAGTTGGATTAAAGCTTATATCTGTGCTAAAGAAATGATTACTAACAATCATTATGTGTTTATCAAAAAGTTGATAACATAAAAGTTGGGAGTGGAGTAAATTGACGCTTGAAAATAAAAATGAGACAATTTGCTCAACATAAATACTCTTCATAAAATAAAGATATATATGAGAAATGATGACCTGGACCAACTGATGAGTGCTGGTTCAAGTACGAAATGCATCTGGGGGTTGTCTTTTATCGTATCTTTATTTATACAAAATTATTTATGAAATAAAAAAATAATAATCGAGAAATATAGAAGTTGTCTAATCTATAAATTAGATTTTACAACAAATTTACATAATGAAATTTCTTTTGCTGATTGATTTGGCTTTACAATTTTTTTTCTTTTTTATTAAATTTCTTTCCTATAAAAGATAAAGTTTATTACGTGGTTATATGAATCTTAAATAATGCTAACTTTATTCAGATCTTAAGGAATTTACATCAAGTAAAGTTAAAAAATTTATTTTTCAATATAAAACATATTTTCTGTATTTAAAAGAAAAGATTATTTATAATATGCATGCTTTTGATTATTTGGAGACATTTTTAAAGTTAACATTGCCTCTTGCTTTGATGCTATTACTTATAATGTGATAATTTCGGTTGTTTTAGTGAGTAATCTGTCAGACATGACAATTCAGCCAAATTGTGTGATTCATATCCTTCTAGATCATCTTTTAAAGTCTCTTTTTACTTCTGCAATATACAAATGGATTCTAAAACAGAGCTATCTAAAAGCTAAGTTAAAATTCCTATGCAAATCCAATTTTAATCTGATTCATTAGTGGTTGTAATACCTGGGCAAAAATCGCATATAAGAACTATCAATCGACTAAACCTATCCCCAATCAAGCTTTTTCAATTCTCAAGAGCTTTGACATTAAAAAAAATGGAAAAATGAATTTAAAGTCAGAATTGCTGTGAATATAGTTAACAATGAAAATTGCTTTTACAAATGCACAAACCCACTGACACAATTATTATAGATAAGAAACTAATAAGTCTCATGATAACTGGTGCTAACACTAACTTAAATGACTAAAGACAATAAATAAAAAAAACCTTGTGTGGAAACTATATGCAGTTTTTGACAAACCAACATCTTGACGGCCAAGGCAGACAGTCTTGCTTAAGCACTGTTTTTGGACTATTTGCTTTATTTTTTATATTTGAGGATTATTCCAATCACAAGGTATTCAAATAATCTTTTTATTAAAGGATATAAAATAATATTTACATTTTAACTGATAGTCTACATCCTTGTTATATTTTTATACATTATTAATACATTAAGTTAAAAAAAAAAACCACATCTTTAAGCAAAACTTAATATCTTCTCAGAATTTTGCTGTTTTCATAAATACTCATTTACTTCTTAAAACCATTGAATTAAATTACATAATTAAATTCATTAATATCTTTCAATTATTATGATTATATATGTAATCACTAGCCAAAAACAGACTTGCTCTTATTACTACATAAAATAAAACTTTTAAGTACCAGATTCTACGATTATTTGTAGATTTTTAAATTGAAGTTATTATCATTTTCTTACAAACCTAATTTGACTAAAACATTATAACCACAGATGTCTTTTCTCTAATGATTTCATCTTCACTGATACAAATATTATAGTCATCATCTTTATGATCACAGGTGAATGAAGCTGATACAAATTCAACGTACAAAGTTTGCATTTTTATTTCTGACCTCATTAAAATATGATTCAGTTTCTTTATTTTTTGTCTCAGAATTTATTTCGATCTCATAATTTAACAAAGTACTTAATACCTATAGAATCTTCATATATTAGAAACCATACAACTCCTTTTGTGTATTCATCAGACACTTCTTTTAATTCATACTTTATAAAATTGAACATCCTACTAAAAATCTCAAAGATAGGTTCAATAATTTGTTTGATGCAGTACAGCAAAATTATTTTACATCTAGAGCACATAAACTAATCCCTTCACTTAACAGATTGCTTATCATTTTTCTAATGTTTGAATACTTCACACTTATAGAATTTTACCATTTCCCAATAAAATAGTACAAATATTTCCAGTTTGTTTGTTGTCCCTCTTTTTTACTGCAATATAGGATAGTGCTTTAGTTTTAATACCAGACAAAATATATTAAGTTTAAATATATAAATAAGTCATTTTAACGTGATCTGATACATTTTGGAAAAACCAAACAATATTAACTTAATTTAACTGAAACACACAGGAGTATTATATACATGTGCCTATATATATATAATATATAGGGTATATGAGCACAGACTTTGAATATCTTTTCAACACATGTTCAAGTGTATCAGTGTTATGAGATAGTGTGGAGAGTGGTGGGTCATGTGAAAGTCTGTGCTCATATACCCTATATATTAACTTAATTTAGTAAATCAAAATGAAAGATAATGTTAGCATCATATGCATTAGAAAGGTTTGTTATTCATTCTTATTTTTTCTACTTTTAATGTAAAGATCTTACAAATTTTAAATATGATTTCTGTTATTTTTAAAAAAATATGTTGTACTCTTTTATGTTGCAAATTCAAAGGAATATGTGTAGAATTTTAATTTGCAGTATATTTAAATACGACTAATGAATATTCATCATTACACATTTGACCTCACTACATGTTTATGAAGCAATTATTTTGATATATTTTGATGTTTCTTGATAATTGTATATTTTGGATAATGTTTAAAGTTCCATTTTTTTTTTTTAGTTATGAGCACATGGAAGCAAGAATTTAAAAAAAATATTGAAAATGAATTAATATGATGTGATGTGATGCACTGTGACTTCTCCTTATACAGAGTCAGGAATCTCTCAGCAACTATGACCAGAGAAACCTGTTAGCCACTTTACCTTCCCTTTCCATTCCCCACTCTAAGTTTTCCCATGATCTTCTCCATTTCATTTCCACAACATAATCTTTGTCAACTCCATACCCTTCGTATATAAATCCCCCTTATCTTTTCCCAAACCCAGCATAAAAATAAATAACCCACATTTTGTATAATCACTTGGTTCATATTTATTCTTCCATAACTTCATTATTTGTACTTTTTCTGCTTTCAAGCATTTACATTAAATTAGCAGATGTGATATGATGTGATGCACTGTGGCTTCTTCTTATACAGAGTCAGGAATCTTTCAGCAACAATGCCCAGAAAAATCTGTTAGCCACTTTACCTTCCCTTTCCATTCCCCACCCTAAGTTTTCCCATGGCCTTCATATCTAAAACACCCTTATCTTTTTCCAAACCCAGCATAAAAACCAATAACTCACTTTCTGTATAATCACTTTGTTCATATTTATTCCTCCATAACTTCATTATTTGTACCTTTCTGCTTCCAAGCATTTACATTGAAGTAACAGATGCCTAATATTTTTTATGCCTTCCTTACACAACTAGCAGACTAAATCACCCATATTTTTCCATTTACATGTATATTCCCTTGTTGCTAAAGATCCCATTTGAGCCTTAAACAATAAACTACTTTCCTTATTATTATCATAAATTAACTCGCACTCAATGTTCCATTTACTTCTATATATATTTAAACTCATTTTACTCTTCATACTAGTTCTACATCTCTCCAACTCCCTATTCTTTATTAATGCATCTATTCTTCTATCTCACTCCTTACCACTATAACACTCAACAATCCTTCTAACACAATAATCCCACCTTTTGTACAAGTATACTGACATAAATTCTTTATCCAAATCTTCTACATACCACATTACCTTTCTCATCCAGCTTGTTGCTTACCCTTTACTTGTAACCCAATTAAATATTATTTTGGCTATTCTTTTATTATCCATAAACTGCAATATACCAAACATTTTCATTTTGCTTTTTGTATCTCTCATATAAAAACTTGACCATCCCATTTCTCCTTGAATTGCCTCCTTTGCTGTCCACACCTCAGCTTCTAATCATGTCTTCCTACTTCCCTTTGTACTTTTTCTAAGCAATCTAAAACCCCTTTACTAACACATAACACTTCATTGCCATATGTTAACCCTGCTACTGCCACTCCCTTCCATACAATTCTAGCTACATCATATTTATTATATGAAAACACTGTTAATTTCTTTATCAATCCCTTTCTTTTCTTTGCTTGATTTATCAATTTTTTCTCCCATTCATCCAAGCAATTTCTCTGATTACTTAAAATGATTCCCAAATAGTTATATCTATTCACCACACTTAACTTTATATCCCCCAATAAAAAATCTTTCGTCTTCTTTTTCCCCAATATTAATCATCATTACTTTTGATTTTTCTTCACTAAATTTAATTTGCCTCTCTTTACCCACCTTCGTGCATGTCCTCAGCATATCTTTCTTTCTTTCTGCACACGAAAAAAACATCATCTATAAATAAAAGACCCGACAATGTGTATACTCCCTTGCCACCTATTAATGGTATCTCTACCCCTCTTCTTATGGGCAGCAAGGTATACAAGCTCCCTCAAGGTGGGATTCTTATGTACTAAATATAATCTACTAAGCATGCTTTCAATACCTTATAGCAATATTACAGTCATAGTGATGCATCAACACACTTTCATTAATGCATACCTTGTTAATACTAAAAAAAATGAAAGCAGTTTCTTTTTAATATTTATTAACTTATTCTAAATAGCACCCAGAAAGTTAACTAAATTTGTACAATTCAATATTTGATTATAACATCAATCACATGATAGACTCAAACTCTGATTTAAGTATGGTCAGTGAGAGTTGGTGTATATACAAATATGCTCTAAACTTAAGTGATTCACTTAAGTTTTTTAAACTCTTACTCGTGGAAGAGTGTGCAGAGATTTATAATATTTAAGAGATAGCACATTATTGAGGATTGACTTCAGCTTTAATAATTTCAAAATTTTCAGCACTTTATAATAATAGTTGTATAAGTCTAATCGTAGGTGGTTAAAAATGAGACACTGTCTTACTCCTGCGATAGGTTAACTAAATTTGGACAATTCAACATCAGTCACACGATAGACTCAAGCTCTGATTTAAGCATGGTCGGTAAGAGTTGGTGTATATACAAATACACTCTAAACTTAAATGATTCATTTAAGTTTTTTAAACTCTTACTAGCAGAGGGATTTGCAGAGATTTATAATATTTAAAAAGTAGCACATTATTGGAGCTTGACATACACTTTAATAATTTCAAAATTTTCAGCACTTTATAATAATATATTTATATTTATAAGTCATATAAGTCTAATTGTAGGTGGTTAAAAATGAGACACTGTCTTACTCCTGGATAAGTTTACTAAATTTGTACAATTCAATATTTGATTATAACATTAATCACGTGATATATTTAAGCCCTGATTTAAGCATGGTCGGTGAGAGTTCGTGTATATACAAATACACTCTAAACTTAAGTGATAAATTTAAGTTTTTTAAACTCTTACTGGTGGGCGAGTGCGTGGAGATTTATAATATTTAAGAAATAGCGCATGATCGCTTGACTTACGCTTTAATAATTTCTATCTAATTTAAATAAATTGAACTACTATATGATGCTATAGTTACATTAATGGTATAAAATATCTTTCCAGTTATACAAAGAGAACTTTATAAACCTTTCATACTTTGATTCTTTTTATATATTTCATTATCGTTTTACAGACGTTTGATATATGGAAACTTGAGATAGCCATGTATTTGATAAGATTCATGATTTTATTGATTTGATGGTAATTATTTTTTGTTTTACTTTATAAATAAAAAATATAAAAAGTTGAAAAATATTATTAAATTATACTCTGAATATAATTATATTAAGACTTTTTACATAAGAAAATATTAAGAACATTCCACGCAGAGTTTTATTTTCAAAAGAAATTATTATTAAGTCGACGAAAATGACATATTTTGCATAACAAACAATTATTATCTAAAAACAATTTTTATAAAAGATCAAATATTGTGTAAAATGATATGTTTCAAAATCTACTTGCTGAAAAATCAATGTAACTTATATTCTATTTTATTTTATATATGGCATAGCATCGGCCGGGAGGCGAACCCACTACCGTCTGCATCCAACTATTTGCTTGCAAGGCGGCTGCGATGACCTCTCGGCTAACAACGCTTGACAACTTATATTCTACTTTTTATAAATAAAATTATGTCCGAATTACATTGAATTAATAACGGCAGATCCTATAAAAGATAATTTTAAAGTGATTAAATATAAAGAAAAATATATTAATTAATAAAAAAATATGTTTTCAAAAGCGACAAATTTTTTAAATTTCTTTTTATATTACTGTCATCTCTCTTCATTAGCTGTGGCAATGAGATTGTTATGTTTATTTCATCTCTCTTCAGATTCCATTCTATTTTTATGTTTTTATCTTTTTCTTCTTTGTCTTTCTATCATTGTTTTTTTTTTGTTTTCTTGGAATTGGAATAGTCGTGCTTCTTTGCATGTGGATACTAATATATGATCAAAATTACCCCAAATTTATAACTCAGCCAGACTAGCCAAGAAAATAAACTCTAAAACACTACCAATGGTTTCACTACTATAAGCAGACTTCTCAAGTGTAAAGAACTACAAAATAACAACATATTTAAATTCAACATTGCCCACAATTCCACTTACCTCCCATCCACCCTTAACATTAATTTAAAAGAACTTTTAATAAGTTAGTTGCTTTAGAATCATAAATTTTTAATAGTAAAACTTTTTTAATTCTTTTTATTTCATTTCTTTCGAAGAAGATAACCTTAGGTCAGAGTAGTTTGAGCTTAAATGAAAAAATAAAGGTATATTAAAGTAGGTTAGTTATATATATCTTAGCTCTGCCTTATATATCCATGTAAAAGATACAGATATATTATTAATTTTGATAAAGCTAAAGTGACTTCTTTGAGAGAAATGAAATAAAAAGAAGAATTAAAGAATCTTTATTATTAAAAATTTATGATTCTGAAGCAGTTAACTTATTTAAAAATTCTTTTAATATTAAGGGTGGATGGGAGGTAATTAAAATTGTGGGTAATGCTTAGTTTAAATTTGTTATTTTGTAGTTTTTTTACACTTGAGAAGTCTGCTTGTAGCAGTGAAATCACTGGTAGTGTTTTAGAGTTGTTTTTTTTTTTTGGATAGTCTGGTTGAGTTGGAAATGTGGGGTAAATTTGATTATTTATTGACTAGTTTAGCTTTATGCTTTTAATGTTTAATGTTGATGATAATAACACAAATTTTATTTTTAATTGATTTATCTCATTTATAATCCTACATTAAATTCTACCGTCTTGTAAGGTAACATATTAGTTTATCAAAGGCTGAGAATTATTTCCAATATAAGTCTTTCTTTCATCTGTCTGCAGCACATTTTTAAATAAGTTTTAAAAATTATTTACTTTATAAAAAGAATTATCATTATTTTGTTTGATAGTCTAACACTCTTCTCATAATATTACTTGAAGATTCAAAACAAAACAAAATAAATATATATATATTTTAATTGGTTTATTTTTTTCCAGCTCTAACTAAAATATTCGGGGTAAGCAAATTACATATTGCCTTGAAAATAGATTACATCATGGTAAAAGTTCAGTCCATCCCTCTTTTATTAATATATATGGTTATATAATGGTCTGATAATATGAGGGTTATATTAATATAATGTCTACATGGGTATGACCACAATAAGTGCTTTGAACATTCCATTGTCAGTTTTTCAATTAAATGAACAGTTGAATAATTGGAAGGGTGAAAAAGTTGAAGTCTGTCCAGTAAAGTTTAAGGAATTGCTATCTTAATACAAACTGAGCATTGATTGTATATATGTGTGGGAGATTATGATCTGGCCCACTGATGAATGTTGGTTCTGCATAAAATACATATATTGAGGATCATCTATTTTTTTTGCATGTACGTGGTCATATGTATCAATTTCTTGAGATGAAGTAGAGGATAAGTATAGACTAATAAATCCTAAGATCAAATCCCTCTACTTACATATAAAACATGTTTTGTAATTATTCAAATAAGAGTAGATGTTAATGTATTTCTAATATGTTTAAATCGTTTATTGCTTATGTCATACTTTATCTAAAAAGTTATGGGTCATATAACACAATGGGTTACTTCTTTATATAAATGAACTACGTTTAAATGCAGAATGGAATTACAAAAAAGTATGTAGCTGAAGAAATCTCAATACTTTTAAATCTCGAAGATAATATCCCAGATTTTCATATTTTGTCAAGCAGTTTCTAATTGGTGTTTTTCTGAAAGGTTGATGTTTTAGTTGTATTTATTGTTTGGACTATTTCCATCATCTAATATGAGTATTGAATGTCTTTAGAAAAATTTAACTTTATTTAAATATTCCAAATACATTCAGCTATTAGTAATAGCACACAGGTTAGTATATGTGCAATGTTTCAAGGTTTATTATTATCCCCTCTTCTTCAGATGTTGCTGGCCTGACCAGTTACAGTACTAGCATGGGAATTGAACCTGGACCCTTAGATTCTTGAGTATTGAAATTTTAAAGATGGCTTAGTTGGTTAGAGTGTTACTTTAAAATTCAATACCCAAGAGTCTAAGGGTTCAGGTTAGATTCCTATGCTAGTACTGTCACTGGTCAGGCCAGCAATACCTGAAGAAGATGGGAGAATAGTATCTCTCAAAATGTTGTGCATATACTAACCTGTGAGATATAATATTACTAACAGTTGAATGTATTTGGAGTATTTAAGTAAAGTTAAATTTTTCTAAAGACATTCAATACTCATATTAGATCATGGAAATAGTCCAAACAATAAGTACAACTTTCTATTTATTTATGATGTGTGACTATTGCAATTGTTGTTTCAGATCATAGACAACAAAACATGCAAATTTCTTTATAATTGAATCCATTTCTGGATTTTTTTCTCTATTTTACATTATGATTTCTTATGTTTGAGACTTTTCCATGATTAATTTCTCACATCATTTTTACATAATATTTATAGGACTATTTCCATCATCTAATATGAGTATTGAATGTCTTTAGAAAAATTTAACTTTATTTATATATTCCAAATACATTCAACTGTTAGCAATAGGACACAGGTTAGAATATGCACAATGTTTTGAGAGGTATTATTCTTCCCTCTTCTTCGGGTGTTGCTGGCCTGAACAGTGACAGTACTAGCATGGGAATTGAACCCGGACCCTTAGATTCTTGAGTATTGAATTTTAAGGTAATTCTCTAACCAACTGAGCCATGTCAAAGGCAACAGTCAGTAGAAATTTCATATACCTATCTATGAGATTCCTCCTGATTTCTCCACTTTTTCCTAAGAGCAAAGTTGATTAGTGATTTCCATACATTATGTATAGTCACACTAGGATGACTTATGGAATTGTTTGTCAGAGAAGATAAAGAGATAAAAAAGAAAATTTAAAGAAGCTGCCCACAAGATAATAACAAACAATCCCATAAATCAACCTAGTGTGCTCTATTCATAATATATGGAAACCACTAATCAACTTTGCTCTTGGGAAAAAGTGGAGAAATCAGAAAGAATCTCATAGATAAGTATATGAATTTTTCTATTGATTGTCACCTTTGGCAGGATGGCTCAGTTGGTTAGAGCATTGTCTTAAAAATTCAATACTCAACAATCTAAGGATCCAGGTTCAATTCCCATCCTAATACTATCACTGGTCAGCCCAGCAGCACTTGCAGAAGAGAAAAGAATAATACCCTCAACACATAGTGCATATACTAACCTGTGTGCTATTACTAACAGTTGAATGTATTTGGAATATTTAAATAAATTTTACTAAAGACATTCAACATACATATTACATGAAGGAAATAGTTCAATATATAAATACAACTAAACCATCAACCCTTCAGGAAACATGTAAAGTTTGATTATTTTGTAATTTCTGTTACAATATCAAACTTTTATTTTTTGTATTTAATTTTGTTTCTTTGATTTTTGATTCTCTTTTACTTTTCTCTTATGCTTTAGCAGATCTTTTTTTACTATTTTATCTGTGATATTTAAATACAAGTATAATTTATGTAGAGACAAATCTCTCTATACAGTAGCGCCACTCAGTGCAAGCTAGAGTAATCAATGGTTTGCAGAAAGGTTTGTGCATAAAATCCCTATCTAGGGCCTACTCATCCAATATCCCCAAATTAGTTTCTAGCTTGTGACTTTTATCAGTAAGAAGCCTTCCTGCATCCATTGATTACTCAGGCTTGCACTGAGTGGCTCTGTTATATGGAAAGTTTTGCCTTTGTGTAAACAGCTTGTGTAGGCATATAATTTTATCTTGGAGTTTTTAGATATAATTATGCAGAATTTGAATACAGACCTTCAATCTCCTTCAGCTATTCACTCTATCTCATATAACTGATAGGCATGACCATATATATGTTTAAAAGGTAAATTATCTTCAATCTACATATTTTGTACTGAACCAGCACTCATCCGTTGGTTTAGGTCATCATCTTCCGGACATATTTAGAATCAGTGCTCAGTTTATATTAAAACAGCAAGTCCTCAAACTTTAACGGACAGGCTTCGATCTTCTCTATCCTTCAACTCTTCAGACACCCATACTACTGAAAATCTGATAATGAAAAATGATGATCATGTGATGTTTAGTGGTATAATTTATATATTTGAAGTTTTTAGATGTAATTGCAAGAATGTGAACACAGACTTTCAAGCTCCTTCAGCTATCCACTCTATCTCATACAACAAATACACATGACTACATACATGTGAAAAGGTAAATGTTCTCCAGTATGTGTATTTTATGTGGAACCAACACTCATCAGTTGGTCCAAATCATCATTTCCCACACACATATATAATCAATTCTTGGTTTATATTAAGATAGCAAATCTTCAAACTTTAATCGACAGCTTCAATCTACCCTATCCTCCAACATGTATGTGGTTCTGTGTATGTATCAGTTGTATGAGATAGAGTGAATAGCTGACGGGAGCTTGAAAATCTGTGTTTAAATCCATAATTATTTTATCTATAGTATTTTTATTTTTATGAATTATTATGAATTTATTTTAGATTCTTGAAGGATTTTTGTTTTTGCATTCTGTCTTATGAAATTTTGTTTATAAAAACTCCAAGAATAAAAAACAACAACAAGATAAGTAAATTTAGAAGTTAAAAAATAGTCCCTTTTGCAAAAAAACAAGTTTACAAATACAGGTAGACAAAAGAAAAGAATATAAGTTAAAATGATGTATATTTGTTTGTTTTAAAATTATTTATAGCATAGTTATAAAAGAAGTAGCATATTTTGTTTAAGAAAATGTAAAAATGGATACATTTATAAAATTGATACAGTGTAATTTTATGTATATTATTATTATGGTTATTATATTTATTCTTACCTAATTCATAATAAAATCAATTTACTCTTCAACTTCATTTGAGATTAGATTGTCTCAATACATGGATGGTTAAATGCACATGCAAAAAAGGATATATGGATGAGTAGATCAGTAGGTAGGTAATAAGCAGGAAAGCAGTTATGCAAACAAGAAAATAGACAGGGAGATTGATAGATAGATGAATCAATGGATTTATATATAGATAACAAGATAAATAAATTGATAAATGAATAAAGATGAAGATATTGGTAAATATATAGGCAATTATTTGCAGATGTGTGTATATATATAAATAAAATTAGTTCTACAATTTTTTAATATATCAATTTATAAAAAATAAATAATAGCTATGTCTAACTTATGGTATATACATTTTACCATCTATTGTTTACTTTTCAGTTTTTTTGCTTATATTGTTCCAATAAATAAACTCTTATTTTCTAATTTCAATCTCTAATTTTTGTATTTTTCATTGTAGACATGAAACTAAACAATAAAATTAGACTAAACATCAAAATATGTAGTATGCAAATAAAACAAGACTAATAAACAAAAACAAAATAAAATAAACAACTAAAAACATACTTCCGAAAGAATAAATAATGATTATTCCATAATTTTTTTTTGCCTGTATTTATTTAAAGCATAATTTTAAATAATTAAAACTCATTTTAAAAAAATTAACACTGAATGTATAATTATTAAAAAAAACAAAGAAAATATTGGAAGAATCATTTTGCCAGTTTTTGATTGCAGGCAATTAAATTTTCTTTAGTTTCTGTCATGAGCAAAATTGGTACTGTTCTATTAGCTTGTGTCAGTCACTTGGTGGCATTATTTATATGCAAGAACATAAGTATGCCATTTATGCGGCCACCATCAGCCTTATTTCTATACAAAAGCACAGAAAGAGGCCATTTTGATGTCATTCTCTGACGGACAGCCTGTTGCTTCATGTTATGCACTTTATCCCAATGCTCACAGTTCAAAGTTCACTACAGTATCTGACATCAACAAAATTTTACTTAGTTATGACTAATTTGCTTTAAAATGTTACAAAAATTCAATAAAATCAAAATATAAATGGCATCTACATATTTAGAAATGAAAATTGAATAATGTTATGAAAATAAATAATAAAGAGCTAAATAGTATTTATATAAACATTTCATTTTCACATTATAAATGTATGAAAATGCAATGTAGACTATTAACACTTTGCCAACTTCACTTAATATTTGTCAAGCCTTTATTTCCTTAAATTTACATTAATTGAAGATACTTTCTTTTTTACATTTTACCCTCACTAATTCATGACATCTAGCTATTATACTTAGAAGTAATAGTTCATAAAATTCACTACTTAATCAAATTTTTTTATCACTAATCAAAACATACTCCTGCTATGCACAGCAGACATTTAGCTCATAACACTATAGTAACCTCACACGGAAATTAAGAAATTAAAAATCAAAATCCTATTAAAATGACACAATACTAAAATTTGTTGATTAAAAATATACATACCTACATATAGAAGCCACTTATAAATGAGTACTGTCATTCCTACCCCAAGAGAGAACCAAACTGCATTACAAATGAGTTTTGCTACACATATACCAAACCAATCTGTGATCTTCTAAAATATCTATATATAGAAAATTCTGGTCCATTTTTCTGTTGATATTTTGTGATGCTGTCTTTTAACTAATTTCTTCAGCTGCAAACCTTTCTGAAATATTTCAACACCATTATGTTATATTCTCTTCTATATCTTACCAATGGAAATATTCGATATTGCACTTCTGTAGAATGATTTTGAGATAAGTCTTATAACAGGGAGTCTTTCTATCCTATGAAAATCATATTCAAGTTCATCATTAAACACCAATTTTAATAATCTAGCATTGTTCCTTTATTTTTACATGCTCAATTCAATGAAGGTGTGGTTTTATACTAGTGGACTTTATTGTACCACATCCAAAAAGTTGAAGAATATATTGATTAGTTTATGATTATGCCATAGTAATTTTAAAATTTTATGGAATTTGACTAAATGAAACTTTTCTTATGCCTTTACATTGCATTAGTAAGATATCCAAATCTCATTTCCATGTAGTAAATTAGGTAAAATAATAACTCCATATAAAATTATTTTATTTGCAGAAGTTATTCCCTTGTGGTGAAATACTCTGTTTTTTAACTTGATTACAGCAGCAATTGTGTATTACAATCTGCATTGTACTTCAATATTCAAGACCTTCCTACTTATAAAATGACCAAGATATTTAAATGGGTTTACATTCTCAAGTTGGAACTATCCAATCTATATATTAGAGGACTTTTATTTTGTCACTGGCTATCCATAAATTGTCTTTTGGACTGGCAGAAATTTCACAATCATTAATATACTGTAATCCAAAATGATAAAGTTTTTCATTGATTTCGATTGATTCAAATTAAAAATTCCACCATCAAACCTACATCACATCTTGATTCCTATTCCATAAAGGTGACCATAAACAGCTACCAAAGCAATTGTCATACAAATTGAAAAAACATAGGAGTACACCTTCTTATTTAATACCAGTTTTAGTTTCAAATGACCCAGATTTTTCATTTATAGTAATACCTAAATTTCATCATGCAAAAGCTGTATACTATGAGTACATTTTGGTGGACAATCAATTAAAGCAATGCCGTAAATCTGTTCAATAAATTGAATCAAATATTTTCACCAAATTAATAAAAGCAATATATAAATCACTTCTTTGATCTTGAAACTTTTCTTCTATTTGCCTGGCCAGGAAACCCATATTTACCACAGTTCTTGATTCTTTACAATCACTTCTGGAAACTATTCATCTATGGACGGAAGCAATGTATTCATCAAAGTTTTTAAAAATACTATTTCCGCAGTCAATAATAATTATATTTTATGACAATTATTGCAATTTTGTTATGCATTGAAATTTATTTAAAAAAAATATGGTAATGACTTTTAAAAATCACATCTATCAAAGGGGGAAGGGTTGGTTCACAAATTTGACAGTTCAACTTTGCCATTATTATTATATAATGATATATTACCATATGCTGGTATACTATGAGAAGAATATTATAAAATAGTTTTGTTCAATTTGGTATTAAATATATTTAAGGTATGTTAATGTATCTATTATTGAATTACCAGTTATAATTAAACATCTTGTAGCTAAATTAAATGCTATTGATGATTTGAAATAGTTTTGCATTTCGAATGATAATTTTTAGAGTATAAAATATCTTACTTTAAATTTATGAAGAAAAAATAATAGGATTAATTGTGATGTTTATGCAACTCATCAATTTAGTAGATTTATTCCTCCTTGTCAAAAATTATTATTATCAAACTTTTCTGTATATTCTCAAATACACTTAATGCAATTTTTATATATAATTTCTTTTTTATTTTAATTACAGTTTTATATATAAAAATTGCATTGAAGTGTATATGAGGAGAGCATACAGAAAAGTTTGATATATATGAAGAAAGATGCAAAGAAAGTGAAAAGAAGATAAGAATAATAAATTCTTATTATACAAAAATAGCTGGATTTAGAACATTTTTAGTTTAAAAAATGCTATGAAAATTTCAAACTTATCTGTTATCTGACATTGGAATATTATATATGGCACACAATAATATAGCGTGTGTGTGCGCGCACAAGTACATATAAAGTTGAAAGGAAAAGTAGAAATAAACACAGACAAAAAATTTTGTAGATATTTTTCTACATTTCCTGGAAGAAAAGTAATAGGTAAAAAGTTAAATAACTTTGAATTTAAAATAGAATTTTATTATAAATTAAACAGTTAAAAAAAGTCAAATAGATATTATTTGTAATTCTGACTTTGAAATTTAAAAACAAACATGTCTACTGATAATTGTAAAAATATCTACTTTTGAAAATCTTTTAATTAATGCTTGTATACATTTCTTTATCTATTTTTTAAAATCTTTGTAGATTAAAAATTACAAAAGTATTATAGGAATGGATAAAATTCCAAAAATAGATTTTAATTAAAAGTGATTTGAAGAGAGTAAAATCATGTGATCACACCTTTGGTAAAATTTCAAAGTAGCGATGTGAAAAGAGTAAAATTGATTTTAATCAAGATGAGAGATTAGAGAGATAAAAAAACAGTTTTCAATTAAGGCGTTTTATCACCTCCAAATGATTCTATAAAAGGTCTGATAAAAATATCAGTTCAGTTTGGCGTGTAGTTTTTGTAAGAGCTGGCCAGAAGAGTTTGGTTTTCAGTTTTGGACAGTTCTTGTCTTAATATTTTTGTGAAGCAGTTGGCTAATAGGTCAGCTGCCAAGTTGGTTTTATATGGCCAGAGAGATGGCTAAGCTCCCATGAGATGTAGCTGAAGTCAAAGCAGGAAATCCAGCAGCAGTCTATTGGTTCAACAATGGAGTTTGAATTTACATGGAGGAAAATAACCCACTTCTTTGTATTGAAATTCATAGCCTCAAAATTGTCCTGGAAAACAGTTTGCTGGCCTGAAGTTCATCAAATCCTAGATACTGGGGAAACTCATGGAATGCCAACATACCTGATTACACTTCATCAAGAGAAACCATCAGTTACTGAAGAAGCAATTATATATATATGTTGATGTATTTAAAGGCAGAGAAGCACAGACAACTGTATATACAGCAGGTAGTGAGTAGCATTATATATAATAATGAAATTTTAAATAATTTTCTTAGTAAAATGACATTTTTATAACTAATATATATATATGAAATATTAAATCATTTATTAAAGAAGAAAAAAAAAGATTTAAATCTATATTTTAAAATGAGAAAAAAACAACTTATGATTAAAAGTTGACCTGTGATGACCATAGCTATATACAGAAAGAATTATTGTTTTAAAGGGAAAAAACATCTCAAAAATCTTTTAGACTAAAAAAAGAAAAGAAAACTAAGACATTTTAAAATTAAAATCCTGTTGATAATTAATTAATCAAAACAATTAACTGAAAAAGAAAAAAAAGACTATATTTTTATGAAAAAGAAAACTTTTTATGCAAGTGTTTATAATTAATTTATATCATCTATAATTTTATTTATACTTGTCAATAGTGCATTTGTATAAAAAAATAATTTTTAATAACTTTATTTTGACAAAAATGAAATATATGATGTAGACTTCTGTACGTGTCTGCAATTCAATATTCATACACATGTAGGTTAAATATGTTATCAAATATGATAGAAAATGAATTTCATTTATATAATTAATCAATTATTGTAACACACATATGTGCACAATTATATATACGTGTTTTAGTAAACCTAGCATAGGTAATTGCATTATTAAAAATATAAGTTAAAAAGTTTAATCATGTATTATTGTAGGACAATTTAAATGTTTAGAAATTACACACACACATGTATGTGTCCATATATATATATGTGTATATATATATGTCTATCTGACATACATTGGTATTTCCAATACAACTGACATTATATATATGTCAGTTGTATTGCAAATACCAATGTGTGTCAGATAGACACATATGTAAAATTTTAATCATTTTGTTATTATTAAATGTCAATTCAAACATGTTGATTTTGTATCAATCTACATGCCTATATGATGAACAGGTTTTGAGTAAACCTAATGTATTAATCATGTAAATCAATGTAATAATTTGAATTTTGTATAGTAATTTTGTAAATCACAAATGTGATAATTTTTTATGGTATATTAATCAAAATCAGAAGGCTTAATAGATATGTACAGCCTAATTCTAGACCTTAATAGCATTATTTATTGTTAATAAATGTGTTCAATTATGAAAATTATTCCAGTGAAAATTAATTCTAGATATTTTTAGAATATCTGTTTCTATCATCTCCTAGTCACATACAGTAATAGAGCTTGAGTTCTCTGAGCTATATTCATGCAATAACAGGCTGCATATGTAAATGGGAATGGATTTTAGTGCATATGGGCATCCAGATGATTGATAATAATATCCTGATTGGTGCAAAGAGAATATTCTTTAAAGCCCATGCACTATACTTTATTAGAATTTAATTTTATAGTTGACCAGTGCATTAATGGCACTAAGTGGTCAGAGCATTGATGATGATCAGCATGTTTTAATATCCCAGCATTATTGTTCTGATTATTATGTATTTTGATGGATTAGCATTTAGTTGGTGCATTCAAGGTATGTTTAAATAATTGCCCAAGCTGGCAAAGACTCAATAGTTAGCCTGGTCTATAGAAGACCCATTTCCAATCCAGTCATCAGATTGACTGTTTGATTTATATTTTTTATTGTTCAAATCCAGTCACAAGATTGACTGTTGATTTATTGTATTGATGTATTTTATGATTGGTCATTGACAATGATGAATGGTTATTAGATGGAGTATTATTCATACTTACTTTGACTTATTATAATGCTGGTTGGTGTATAGTTAATCATGGTTGCTCTAAGTAGTAACTGGATGATTTCACAGAGATCTTTTGATCTCATGCTCTCTCTCTTTAATTTATAAAATTCCTTATATATACTTCTGGATGTTAAACATTAACATTTTCTTAATAATATCTCAGTTTAAAATTACTTTAATATTTACTTATTATATTTGGAATATTTTTGGCATCATTCCAGGGATGACCACCCCATCATTCCCATCCCATTACAAATAGTGCCTTTATTCTGATGTAGTTTGATTGATGGATCATTCATGATAATGGATGATTATTTATTTTGAGTATTACTCAGTAAGTACTCCTACTTTTTTATAAATGCTGTTTGGTGATGCTCTAAGGAGTAGCTGGCTGATCACAGATGTTGTGATCTCATGCTCTCTTTTATAAAATTGCTTAATATCTTCTCATTTAATATCTTTATTATTACTCTTTTCCACCCCATTCTGTTACAATAAATTAATGAATGTAGGTTATAAAATTAAAATATTTTAAATATGTTATTTGAGTTTACACATAGATGAAGAATGAAAAGTATTGAACAAAAATGGATTTCATTAATGAACATAAATAATAGTGTGTGACATTATTATATCAAATATTTCTCCTCTTAGAAGTATATTCTTATTTTTCTCCTTTTACTTTCTTTGCATTTCTTCATATATTCATATATATATATATATATTGCTTACAATAACTCCCCTTTATACACTTTAATGCACATTTTTTAATGATTCCTTTATTGTAGCTCTGATGAAGACTGCAGGACAGTCGAAACTGTCAGGAAAATAAAAGAATTATTAAAAAATTTTTTGCATTAAAGTGTATATGAGGGGAGTTCTTGTAAGCAATATATATTTCTTCCCTTTTTAATATTGAATTTAAATTATCAACATTAATAGATTAATTATTAGAGAAAAGATTGCTGTTAATAAAAATAAACAAATGTGAAGTTATATATAAATTTAATAGTGCGCATGTAAGAGTGAAATTATATTAATGAGATAAAATGTGCATTAAAAAGAAAAACATTTGCAAAACATTCATTTAATTGCAAGAAAAGTTTTTGATTTGACAATATATATTTTTTTTAAACAGAGCAAAACTCTCCATACAGTATTGCCACCTGTGCTAAACTGAGTAATCAATGGATGCCAGAAGGCTTGTGCATAAAATCCCTGTCTAATGCCTACTCATCCAATATCCCCAGACTAGTTTCTGGCTTGTGGCCTTCGTCAGTGAGGAGCTTTGGATCTGAGATCACTGCATCTAAATCTTAGGATCTAATGCAACCCTCTAGCAAACACCTTTTATCTCTACTTAACTACAAAACTATGAGAATGAAATTGAAAACACAAAAAATATTTTCAATCTAAGCTCAATAGCTTATATAGTCATATGGGTCTGAACTCAGTTCAGCACCCATACATTTTGGTGTCTTTGGCTCTTTTACAACCATAGCCACCACTATCCTATTAGGCAGGATTAGTGTTAAACCATTAAGCATCACATGATCACATTTCCTATATTAGCACATTAATTGTTGATAAACAGAGCAAAACTATCCATACAGCATTGCCACCTGTGCTAAACAGAGTAATCAATGGATGCCAGAAGGCTTGTGCATAAAATCCCTGTCTAATGCCTACTCATCCAATATCCCCAGACTAGTTTCTGGCTTGTGGCCTTCGTCAGTGAGGAGCTTAGATTGAAAATATTTTTTGTGTTTTCAATTTCATTCTCATAGTTTTGTAGTTAAGTAGAGATAAAAGGTGTTTGATAGAGGGTTGCATTAGATCCTAAGATCTAGATGCAGTGCTCTCAGATCCAAAGCTCCTCACTGACGAAGGCCACAAGCCAGAAACTAGTCTGGGGATATTGGATGAGTAGGCATTAGACAGGGATTTTATGCACAAGCCTTTTGGCATCCATTGATTACTCTGTTTAGCACAGGTGGCAATACTGTATGGAGAGTTTTGCTCTGTTTATCAACAATTAATGTGCTAGTATAGGAAATGTGATCATGTGATAATATTTTTTTTTATTTTGTGTATAGAAAATGATTTGGGAAAAAGAAAATCAAAGAGCCTGATTTTATAAAAATATGAACAATTTATTAAATAAGCAATGTAATTGTATAAAATATGCAAATTATAAAAAAGTTGAATATTTGCATTGGAAAATTAACATTGTCTAAATTTAATAAGATAGTGTTTTTTAATTTCTGATTGTAAATGTTATTGGAGAAAGAAAAAGTACTGCAAGCTATCTATAACTATCATTATTTGTTTATATATTGGTAAGATAAAAATTGTAGAATTAATTTAATTCCAGTATTTTCTTTTATTATATTCTTATGATTTATATATATATATATAGAGAGAGAGAGCTCGCAAATAAGCTCTTAACAAGCTTTGCAGAATATTCCCAATCCAGACCGATTTCTGCTATTGGCTTCCTCAGTGAGGTGCTAGGATATTCAAACATTAGCAGAAAAAGGTCTGGGATTGAGGGTATTCTACAAAGCTTGTTAATAGCTTATTTGTGAGCCCTATATATAGCATTTGTAATACAAGCTTATTAAATTAGGTCATGGAACATAGGATTTGATATATATATATATATGCAATCATACTATGTATTAGATTTCTGCCCAGAGAAGTTATTCTATCCAACATACAAAGAATCCTAAAACCTCCAAAAATGTCTTTATCTACTGAATCAGAAAATGTCTTTGCTGAATTATATTGCCAACATTTGCATACAATCATGTCCATTTTTGTCGAGGCTAAGTCTGTAATTAAGAACTGTTATGTCTTAAGTTATAATGAGTTTGTGATTGCACAATGATTGAAAAATATCCATTATATGTTTATTAGATGTTTGTGAATTAACAAAAAAAAATTGTATTTCTTTTTGATTTACAGTTAAAGGACTTATTAAATCTGATTTTAAAAGACAGACAGAAAATAATGAACTTCCAAAAGACTGGAATATGCTGCATTTCACCACATTCATTTACACTTTTTGGCCTTTTTAAAATTTAAAAAAATGAGATGAAATACAGCATACTCCAGCCTTAGGAAAGTCCATTATTTTATCTATGTTTCTAAAATCAGTTTTAATAATTCAGCTGATTGTAAAACAAAAGGAAATACAATTTTTTTTGTGAATCCACAAACATTTTAATATATATATGAACAACCGTTTTTTAATTCACATACAATCAAAATCTTATTATCAATGGAACGTAACAATATTTCATTACATCTTTAGCCTTAATAAAGATGAATGTTATTTCACCAAAACATTGACAATCTAGTTCAGCAAAAAGATTTTCTGTTTCAGTAAATGGATATCTTTTTGGAGATTTTAGAAACTTTAAATAGGATTCTTTGTGTGCTTGAAGGAATAATTTCTTTATGCAGAAAACTTAATACACAATACAACCCAAATAAGATTTTTATTTACATCATATGACCAAAAAAAAATTTAATATGTATATATCATTGGATTGATATAAATATTAGCATTATGCTAACATTTAAACTAGATCATATCAACTATTATCTAGTGTTATAGTAAGACTAAATGAAGAATTTATAGGGACTATAGTCACTAGGTAGATCTCTTACTGGCAGATCATCCTCCCCACAGCTCGCACAGAATGGCTCTGAATAGGGGGCTTTGCAGCAGTGAAAGATGCCTTTTACATTCATTTGGCCTTTTAAAGGCCTTAATTTGCTGCTAATGTGATCTTTCATTCATAGTGCATTTTTAACACAATTTCCCTATTTCTATCTTGTGCTTATAAGTAATTTACTACCTCATACCCCCCTCCCCATTTGGTGGGTGATTCAACTGTTCATAAACCATAAAGGGTTTTATTCCCTCTTAGACTCATAAATATTTCTCCTACTCTATTTTCCCTGGCACTCAGAACTTGTTTATAAAGTTTTTTGTGTGTTGTTCCAGTTATTTAGGCCATTTCTAATATCTTTTTTTCAGACATCCCCTCCTCTGGGTTAACTAATTGCCTAAAATTCTACTTAATTTTCTCATTACTCAACTAAAATTATTAATAACAAGTTTTCCAGTGTTTTTTTTTTGCTTTTACATCAAAATATTTAATTTTTCCATTTTAAAAATTGTTTTCTTTATATTACTTTTCATTCTTTCAAATGGTTTAAAGATAGCCACTGTCCTTATTAGCAAAAATGTGCACAGACCTAAACTACATGATTTAAGATCTTCAAAATTACCCAAATGTTATCCAAATCGAATTTCAAGCAAAACTTAACTAAAAACATCATCACCAAAGAACTTATTTCAAAGTCTCCATCTTCTTGCCCTCTGGATTTTCCTCCCTTTAGGCTGTGGTTTGCTCTATCAATGGTAAATAGTTAGTCAAAATGAACATGACCAATCATAATGCCACTCCAAGTACAATGGGAAAAACTAAAATTCCTCATCTACAAAAGACAAATATCAGCCTATTGCATCTAAGTATAATTCAGAAATCTCCTCAGCCATCCCTGAAACCTCTAAAGACTCAACATATAGCAATTCCTCCAAAGTTAATGTCATACATGGATCCTCCGATCAATCCACCAGGGCCACCAAGCCTATCAACATTGCTCCTTACCCAAGACTCTTCTTTGCCTGGACTACACATCCTTTCCATATCGCCTTCCCTTTTCATATGTATTCCCTTCCCTGTCATCGTATTGTACTTGAATTTCACTTTGTCAAGTAATCATCTTTTTGTAAACCTTTTTTAACTGTTGTGTATTTTGTCTTTTTGATGAATAAAAGCTTTCATCATTGAGGAAAAAAAGAATTTATGGAGACTATCCAAAATCAGACATAATTTTTACATTATTTTTAAATGACTCAACTACCTTACATTAATTGGATTTCTGTAATTTATTCAAACAGAATATAGTTGCTTTTTTCCCTATAAAATTTTAATAATACATATATGTTAGAAACAACAGGGAAAAACAAAGTTAAATGAAAATTTGAAATTTGAAGTTAATATAAAATTTTAATAACTGATGCAGTCTGGGTCATTTAGAAATTTTGGGATCTTTTGCAACTGTTTTTTTTGATAATTAAGAATATACTTTACAAAATTTTAATTTTAGCAAAATCTATATAAAGACCAGTAGATAAATGTAAAAAATGAGTACTGAGGATGTTGATGGCCTTGATCACATACCACATCTTGCGTTGCAAAATATGTCCATATGAGACTTTGAAACCAAACACAATATTTTATAGATTATTCGAATTTTAAGAAGAATTGAATCTTTATGTTTAATCAAAATGTAAATTATTTTCCATGTTTATGAGTATTGTGTCGATTTTGTATTCCCTAAACATGAACCCTATTCTGTCTGTAGTTGTTTGCATATAAAAACAAGTTTCATATAACTAGATTCATATCTCTAATTGTGAATCTGATAATAAAATATCACGAATATAAGATGATGATAATAAAGAGTCTTTTAAATATTCATTAGTGTATATAATTATTTTGAAAATAGAAAACCTCACATAATTATTATATGTTTTAGAACATGAAAGATAAATCATAAAAATTTTTCATTTTCACTATAGATTTGATCTGAGAATAATGGCTAATTATTAATGTACTTGAAGAAGTTTTTATTTATTTTTTTGATGTGACCATCTAAAAAATGTGGAGTCAATATGAGTAAGCCAAATGTACAGTTATTATTTGCTTGAATCAAGAGTTTGGATTTCTAGTTTTTTCTATAAATAAATAAGAAAAAATTTCAAACTAGATCAACCCATCAGAAATTCTGAATATTTGTATTTTAAGATGGCCATTATTTTTGAAACAAAATCTAAATAAAAAAAGTCATACACTCCAAAAGATTACGATGATATGATACAGAATGAAGTCAAAATTAACAAAAATATTACTGGCTGAAACTTTTAAATCATTTAAGAATTTGAAAAAGAAAATTGAACTACAGCATACATATATACAAATAAAATGTTTGTTAATTAAAAGCGATTGCAATAACAATAAAAATAATAAATATAAAGGTAATTAAGTATTATATACAATCTTTCAATTCACAGAAGTACTTTCAGTTAATTCGTTAACCTTCCTCAACTGATGTTTTTTTTTTTTTTTAATTTAACAGCAGTTGATAAGAGGGTTAAGGAATTAATCAAAAGTACTTCTGCGGATTGAAAGATTGTATATAGTAGTTAATTATCATTATATTTATTATTACAATATATATATGATAACTACTTTTAGTTTCTTTTTTAATATCAAACTAAAAATAAAAGTTATAAATTCTATATTTTTGGACATGATCCTATATTGCCAATGTTCCTATATTAAAAATGTTGGTCTTACAATTAAAATTTTTAAAAGTCCCCCCCCCCCCCAGATTTTATCTTATATTAAACACAATTACTGTTATTTTCTTTGACATGAAATATATCCGTTTATTTTTTACTATGTTAGAAACTTTTCAAAATAGACCAATCTAATTAATCATTGCTACACGTGTTTCCTTTTTCTCTTACAATTTTTTTTGCATCACCATTTTGTTCTGTCATTTTTGTACAGATATTATTATAGTTAATATTGCTGTGAATTTATTTCATGAATTTCCTCTTTATCTCAACTTAAACGCTCTTCTCATCTTAATTTTGTCAACATTTGTATATTGCTCATATTGACAAATAATTTGTTTTCCAAAGTTTTCTTAATCTTTTATCCACTGGGCTATTCGTAAACGTAATATTTTACCTAGCATTTTTTCCCCTCCTGTGTTAGAAGTTCTGTGAGACTAATAAAGATCTTTCCAAAAGATTTTACCGAAAGATTTTAAAATCTGAATGTTCAAAGTTTAAATAATATATCAAAATTAGAAATCTAATATAAAATATAATATATATATATTATTGAAAAAATGTAACAAATATTTTGAAAAAATAATATTTCAAGTAAAAAAAAAAGTTATTTTAGATTAGCAAAAAATAACAAAAAATGTTTTCTTCTTAATATATATATATGCAAGTTTTTTATTTTTTTACATTTTTTATAGACTTATAGATATGAACATTGAAATGCAATATTTTTTAAATGTAATAATCGATATAAAATTTCAATCATATAATAACAGAATCGTATTATATTTCAATGGATAGAATGGATGACAGCTTGAAAGTCTGGGTTCAAATCCTCTTTAATTACATCTAAGTTAAGTATATACATTATACTTGTATTTCAATATTATATACACTATGTATATGATAATAGATGGATAGTTGAAATTGTAAAATGAATTCCAAAAGATTATAAAAGACCTTGGAAGAGACCACATGTGAGATGGATGGATGAAATAAGAAAGTGTGTTGGGGTGATGTGTAAAAAATAGGTTAGAGATTGGAGAAGATGGATTAAACTTGAAGAGACCTTCATCCTGCAGTAAATTGATATTGGATGAAGTTGATGATGAAATAAATAAAAATAGTCTTAGCATTATCACCATTTTTTGTTTGCTTGAGTAATCAGCGATTATTAGATAGTAGTTTAATTTAATCTCCAACCCAGACTAGTTTCTAGCTTTTGTCTTTATCAATGAGGACCTTCAACTCTTTTTACTCTCAAAGTAAAAGCATAAAATTGAAAAATTCTAAGAATTTTAATCCAAATCAATTTAGACCTGATATCAGGTTAGTAACTATATGATTTAATAATCTGGTTTTTTTCTAATTGTAGACACCTTATTTATCTGATGAGGATAATATATATAACACATTTCTGCTCTAGTGCCATCTAGTGTAAATATGATTAATCAGTGACTATATATATAGTAGTGCATTTTAATTGTCAAATATGATGCGATCTGATGGTTTATTAAATTACAAATTGTTAATTTAACCATTAAAAGAAAGAGGATACATATATAATACAAATCAAAACTATCAATTATATATATGATTTTAAGGGTTCTTTGAGTGGGTTAGCCGTATGTTGGCTGACGTGTTGTTTTCTTTCTTTATTGATGTAAAAAGTATAAGCATGATGTCAACCAAAATATGGGCTTTTGATAGCTCTCTGTCATGTGATTCCAAAGATGTCTACCTCAAAAAATCCATTGAAATTTGGATTTTTAGCAGCAGTTTTAATCAAGGAGTATTTAATTTCTTTAGTTTTTTGATAAATTTTGTAATTATCACAAAGCGATAAAAGACAGAAAATGTTTAATGGACTGCAAGTGAACATTTCTTGGGTGTTATTCACAAACAAGGCCTACAATGGAGCTTCAACGTAAAGACCCGTAAGTATAAAATTTTAATTTTTTTAATAATATTTTAATTTTTTTTTAATTTTTTGAAAAAAATTATCTTTTTTATTAATTTTAGTTTGTAGTTAGTGTGTGTTAATATAAATTATATATTTATTTATGCTCATATAGAATTCATATCTACTGTAATTTTCTAAAGTTCTAATCCACTTATTTTATAAAAATAATGATTTTCAAAAAGTTTAATTATTTATTATTATGTTTATATAATATGTTTGTGTTTATAAGTAATGAGTTACAAAACTAATAATCAAATGTATAGAAAGATTGCATATGAAGGCAAATAATTAAATTCTGATTCTTGTTTATGCCTTTATATTCATGCATTGGAGTCGCTCTGGTTTTGCTATATGTTTCATTGCATTATTTTCAAGTCTATAGCTAACAAATGGACTATATGCAAATAAATTATATTTATGAGATACAATAAATATAACAAGATAGCATCACTGGTGTGCATAAAGAATATAAACATCACTGATGTACACAAAAAAATATAAAATGAAGAGATGAAACTCATTTTATCAGTGATATAGACAGTAGCCTACAATTTCTAGTTTTAGATAGACAAGAAACCAATTGCTATTGTGATTTCTTTTGTATCTTTTATTAGGATGAATATTTTTCTTTACAGATGCCTTTAACATTTGGAACTTTTGGGGTACAAGATAAAAATGAAGAAATTCATATTCAACTTCTTTTGGAGATTGGAAAGCTATGGATTATCTCAGGTAAGACATATTATACATGTTTAGAAAGATAATTTTGTGAGGAATATAAAGAAATTATAACTGAAGATGTAATTAAAACTTAGTTCATGATAAATCACTAATTATGAACAAACAATACAGTAATAATTATGTCGGATGTTGAAATTTCTTTTTTTTTCCCTTATTTTTTAAATGATTCTCACTATTTGTTTTAGACTTGTTGTTTTCCTTAGTTTTTGTAGTTTCTATTAATGTAATGTTTTTGCTCTAACATAATTAAAACTGAAGTTATTGTGAAAATTGTGTCTCAGGTCAGCATTTAAAAAAATTCAATATGGCATTTAAGACCGAAGTAGTTTTAAAGAAGTTGGAACTTTTTTGTTTTGGAAAGACAAATTGTGTTGTTAGAAAAATGATAAATCACAAAATATTGCAAATTTTATTAAATAGCTGATTGAAGTTGGTTATGATAATAATACTATGGTCTGAATTAAAAAGAATGTCATCAACTTAATGAAGCAAAATATTTTTGCTAAAAAATGATTCTGATTCCTATCTTTCAAATATTTAAATTAAATTTATTAAAAATACATATAGAAATTATATAATGTTCCACCTGGAATGTTCTATCTAATGTTAATAGATTAGTGATAATTTTTCAAAAACATTATATCTAAAAAAATAATAGTGCATATCAAGTTATGTTTAAATGTCATGCTTTACATATTGGGGAATTGAGATCCATTATTAAAAAATGATCACAAGAATATGAGCTCTTATATAAATATAAACATTAATTATATAATATTAGTACCTGTTTTCAATGTTCACAAGAAAACATAATTTTACTTGTAATCTGATTAAAGCTAAAACTCTTGATGTGGAAAATTATCACAATAAAAGGAAAATCAGGAAGGCAATATTCCTATTTTTATTTTTAAATTAATGGAAAAGCAGAAATATTAAATTTTATAAAGCGTAGTTTATCACATGATGATATTTGTTTCTGGAAAACATATTTATTAACAGTTGAGAATAATTGCAAAAGAACTGAAAGTGCTTCTATATTTTATAAATGATGTTGTTGGCAATAATCTGTAATGGATGCTCTATAAAGTTTATACATATGAACATTCACACATATTATAAAAGAATAATATTAATATCATCTATATTCTTTATTACTTTTTATGATGCTTTTTTAAATCTACTATGACAGTTTCGATTGCCCAGCAATCTTCTTCAGAACTAAGAAGTTCTGAAGAAGATTGCTGAGGCATCAAAAATATCATAGTGGATTGTAAGAAAGCATTGTAAAAAAATTTAGTTCTGAAGAAGATTGCTGGGGCAATCGAAACTGTCATAGTGGATTGTAAAAAAGCATTGTAAAAATAATAAAGAATATACATATTATTAATATTGTATGAATTTGGTAATGCAATAAAAAGATAACATTATTATAAAAGAACAAAGTTGATCGTGATAGCTTTCACACTTTGGGGAACTCATAATTATAAGTAATGACCAGATAGAGTTCAACTGGTAGAGGAATCAGAAAAAATACCATGAATTTTACTGGCTACCAGAAAACTGAACTAGTTGAATTTAAGCACAATAAACTTAGATATAAATGTTTGATATTGTTGATTCTACCTGTTGTTGGATGAATATGTTAGTAAACCTCCATAAGCCTTTGTATGTTAATTGTTAATAAATAATAAACTAATTCAAACAATATTTTAAATAAAATACTGAAACATTTAACTAATTAACATAAATTTGAATACTCCCCCTCAACACTATCAACCGCACACAGCTATGAGTATGAAGCCATGGAGCTTTGAAAGCGCTAAGCTTTAAATAAATTATTAATAAATATAACTTCTTTAACGAGCATTAAAAGCACATAATTATTGGTATTATAAATAATAATAATAATATTAAACATTACATACTTCATTTTGTAGAATGCTTTTTACTATATATGTATGAGAGACTTGAAATCAGACTTTCTAACTCCATTTATCTATCCACTCCACAACTAATACACATGACCACATACATGTGAAAAAGATAAATGATCTCCAATATACATATTTTATACTTCAATCTTCTTCCCATGTGTATTAGTTATATAAGATGGACTGGATAGATATAGGGAACTAGAAAGTCTGATTTCAAGTCCCTTATAATTACATTAAGTTTAGTATTATAGTCAATATATACAGTATTTAAATATTATATATGTATATAGAAACAGTTGCAAAAACAACTAAAGAATTGAAACAGTACATTTAGGTTTAATTATACATATATGTGTAAGTTTAAACATCATTAATTAAAAAAGGAAGAATCACTGAAATGTTTAATGTGTGTGTGTGTGTGTGTGTGTATGTGTGTGAACATTTAAGTTAAAACAAACATTTCAATATTAAATAAACTTTGGTTGAACAAAAAATATATTGATTTTATTGTAATTAAAATAAAATCTAAGAGCAGAAATATTTAATAAAATTGAAGATCTGAAATATTTAATAAAATTTAATATTAAATATAAATATAATAAAAATATAATCTATTTAAAATAAAATATCAAAAACACTTAAAAAAACCTTCATTAAAATATTCGAGAATACAATTACGCAAATAGATGAAGTATATACATCTAAAAATATATATATTGAAAGTATTTCTAAAAGTAATCAGTACTGTTGCATTTTAATTTTTGTAAAAAATGGCGGTGTAATTTTTGATACATAAATAAGATTCAATAATTTCTTTAAAAAAATACTAACTATGGTATGTTGCAATTTAGCATTTCAATAAAGAGTTAACAGAAAAATTGTTATTAACAATGAAAAATGTATAAATAAATAAATTATATCTCCTTTTCTGCTAATGACACTACTTTGAATTATGCAATTGGAATTTTAAAACACGACTAAGTTTAGCAGCTGTGAATCATATAAAATGTATATATTTAATTTAAAATCCACAATTCCTCATATAAATTACCATGAAGATAAATATTAAGTTTGTTGTTATCCAACATAAAATGCAGATTTGTTATAAAGCAAAACCATTGCACTACGATTAGTTACAAAATGTCAATTGATCAAAAAATATCTGATAATTATGAAACAAAATAAGATAATGATTGTATGTTCTTAAATATTAGATTGCCATTTGTAAATATTGAAAACAAGTTTCAAAGATAATTTTATAATTATACAAATGTACAAATTTGTCATTTTTATTGGAAATGGTGTTACTTATGTACTATTTCTGAAATGAAGAAAAGATAGGAGGCCTTTTCACATACCCAATAAATGTGTAATCTTGCGAGCATCAAATAAACCCTGAAATGTGAGTGTCATTTCTCGTTGAAAAACGTGGTTCTAAATACGAGCATCAAATAAAACGTGCGATTTCATACTAAACGATATCAACAACGTTAAAAATGTCATCAAACTGCTGCAATTTTACACTTATTTATTTCGTTATTGAATTACTTTGTTGTTTTCTTTTATTTCTTTTCAAAACATATTGCCATTTGTTTTTAAAAAGCAATATAAAACATTTTTTTCCGACTGCATGAAAAATGAGAGAGGGGTAAGGGGAGATATAGATAGGTAAGATTAAAATATGAGAGAAAATTACTAGCAAATAATGATTAGGGAATATTTTAAAATAAACTGAAATAATTTACCAAACCATAGTAAATAACAAACATTTTCTGTCATTTATGTCAATTCATCAGTCAAATAAAAATTAGTCTGATGAATTGACATAAATGACAGAAAATGGTTGTTATTTATTTCATCAGTCAAATAAAAATTAGTCGTCAAGGGTTGTTAGCCGAGAGGTCATCGCAGCCGCCTTGCAAGCAAGTAGTTGGTTGCAGACGGTTGTGGGTTCACGTCCCGGCCGATGCTATGACATGAAAAAAAAAGAATAATTAGTCAATGAATTGATATTAATAAAAGAAAATGTGCATTGCTTACAAGTTAAATAAAAAGGATTTTTTAAGAATCTGATTTACGAATCATAGGTAATACATTGACATTTTGTTGATCTGTGAATAAATTATATGCTACATATTTATTAATCACTCACCATTTACAGATTTATTAAAAATATTAGACTAAAGAGATACGTTATAAAAAAAAAATTATCAAGAACTTTATGAAACTTTCAAATTAGTATAAAAAGTGAATGTAATTATTGAATAGACACGTGCAAAACATTACTTATTAATGAAAAAGAAAACCATAAACCAGCAATATGCTATAATATGGCATTGAGAGTTAAAGGTTTATATATATATATAGATCAAATGCCCAGAAATTCTGTTAGCCACATTAAACATTTTTCACTTTCTGATCAATAAAAAAGAAACTACTCTGGGGATTTGGTTACCACTAGCCAGCTGATATTCACTGACTATTCTAGCATGGAAAGATGCCTCTAGTAGAGGTAGATTAGGAATGCTACTGTTAATGCATATTATTAAATGTAAGCTAAGAGAATCATGTGATGATGATGATGTATATATATGTTAACCTTTTATTCAGAAATCAGGTATAATAATTAGGCAACATGATAACATCTCAACATTAGTAATAGTTCACTTCTGTGAACACAATTTACTCAGCCTCTACAGCATTAAAATAGACATGTATAGATATTTTCAAAGCAAAATGCTAAAAGATACGAAGTTTATATATATATATTTAAATATGAAACTCCACAACATAAATTTAAACAAAGCAAAGCAAAACTCCATATAGTAGTGCCACCTGTGCTAAACAGAGTAATCAATGGATGCCAGAAGGCTTGTGCATAAAATCCCTATCTAATGCCTTCTGGCATCCATTGATTACTCTGTTTAGCACAGGTGGCACTACTATATGAAGTTTTGCTTTACTTTGTTTATAAACAATTATGTGCTAGTATTGGAGATGTGATCATGTGATGCTTGCTGGTTTAACATAAATTTACTAATATTAGTATTGCACAGAAATAAAAAAAAATGGGTTAAAAAAAGCTCTTGAATTAAAAAAATTCTGATTATAAGATAAAATATTTTTAAAGTTTTTCTAGCAGGAATGGTCAAGTTCTTCACTAATAAAAGTCATCTATAATACTTTTCATTCATTTTTGGAATTAATTTTGGGTTGTTAAGAGCAATGCAGCCATTGAATGTTGGAACACTTAGCAATTATTTTGACGGATAGCATTTAAAAGCTAAAAATTTAAAGTTTCAAAATATCTATTTTTTACTTCTCTTTAATCTCCCCTAGTTTGTGGGGAGGGGGGGGAGAATAGATGTGAAAGGCATTGTTCTGAAAGATAACGGTAATAAAAATCTTAAAATTTATATTATTCTGAATTATTTGTTTTGTTTTCTTTTTTTTTTTTTTTTAAAAAAAAGATGTTTCTGAGTATTTTTTTTCGACACATGATGCAATCACGTGTTCATTGGGGAGGAAGGTTCATTTCAGGTATCCATTTTCGGTGTCCAAACGGTTTGAACGCAATTAATTCCTGTTATTTATTACATTATAAGTAGCATATATGTATATTTTATGTATTTTTATGGTAAATATTATTTAATAAAATTATTTTTTACTATATTATATACTAATAAGTGATTGTTTTATGCGTCTCTTATAATTTAGTGATTGTTTTATGTGTATAGGAGTTTATTCAGTACTTTTCATTCAATATATTTTCGGGGGCCGAGAAAATGTAGTTGTTTAAAATAAAAAAAATTTTCCTTTACAATGTTGGTTGTTTTTAATTATGCATTTATTCCTGCAAGTCATACATATGTTTACTTTTTTATTTAGTTTTAGTTGTGTGTGAACATGTTAGCTTTAGTCCTGCAATACGGTAATTATTAGACTTGCAGTAACTTTTCATATTTGTGTCAACCTGGTGATAACTTTATAAATCTTGTGAAAATATGTACAAGATCCGCCTACATGTTACTTTTTCGCAAATGTTGGGGAAAATGAATCGTGTACAAGATCCATGTACACGTCATTTTGGTCAGATCACAAAATTACAAAGTTATCAGCGGATTGATACGAATGTGAGAAGGCACATAATCTAATACCGTATTGCAGGAGTAGCACATGAGTACTATCTACAAGAAAAAAAAATGAAAGTCACTTTATATAATATATATTTAAAATCTCCACGACACAATTTTGAAACATATAAATAAAACGTCTGAAAAAATAAATGATCCTCAAGTTATATATTTCATCAAAATATTTATTTAAAATAATTGTTGTCAAAGTCGTGAAAGCAGAAATTTGACACATGTAAATCAACTTGTAATGATATATGTAATACTGAGGAAGAAATTATCATTCACACATGCACTAGAATTGACACACACTCCATCAACAATTATTCTAAGATCATAGGTGGACCACCTATGATTAAAGCCTATTCTTTAAATAAACTAACAATTATTGATCATTTATAAATTAGAATTGATATTATTAGCCTGATTATTAAATTGGCATATTACTTACACAAATTCAGTTTATATATCATAGGAAAAGAAAGTTTTTCATTTTTAACTACCTGTAACACTGAATCTTATTAGTTTAGGTAGGTGTAATGATTAATAATGTAGTAGATATAATGATTAATAATGTAATATTGTGGGAGGACCTATTCTTTACATGTGTTAGAATTAATATGCATTCTCCCATCATGTGATGTGATGTACTGTAGCTTCTTCTTAAACGAAGTCAAGAATCTCTCAGCAATTATACCAAGAGAAACTTGTTAGCTACTTAATTTTACATTCTCTAGTCTAAGTTTTTCCATATTCTGCTCCATCCCATTTCCACAACATAATCTTTGTCAACTCTACAGCCTTTATATCTAAATCCCCCTTATCTTTTTCCAAACCCAGCATAAAAACCAATAATCTACTTTCTGTATAATCACTTTTTTCATATTTATTTTCCCGCAACTTCATTATATGTGCCCTTTCTGTTTTCAAGCATTTACATTCAATTAACAGATGCCTAATATTTTCTATTCCTTCCTTACATAATTTACAGACTAAATCACCCATATTTTTCCATTTACATGTATATTCTCTTGTCACTAAAGATCCTGTTGGAGCCTTAAACAATAAGCTACTTTCCTTACTATTATCATATATTAACTTGCACCTAATATTCTGTTTATTTCTATATATATTTAAACACTTTTTACTCTCCATAGTAGTTCTCCTTCTCTCTAACTCCCTATTCTTTATTAATAAATCTATTCTTTTATCCCATTCCTTACCACTATAACACTCAACAATCCTCCTAACACAATCATTCCATCTTTTGTACAAATATACTGATATAAATTCTTTATCCACCTATTGTTAAAGTTTATTGCTTAAATAAACTAATTATTGACCATATCTAAATTAGGGTTTGATCTTATTATTAGCTTGATTATTAAATCAGTATATTACTTATGAAAATTCAGTTCATATATCACAGAATACAAACAATAGTAACAGTTTCAACTGTACTATCTGTGTTTAAAAATCCAAGACTGAATCATGCACCTTAGATAAAAATCATATGGATAAAATTGTATATGTGGAAAATAAGAAGAGTGGTTCCAGATGTAAGGAATCAATGAAAATAATTGAATAAATCATATAAAAAATTTAGTTAGAATGTTATATTTTCTGCATGCTATCAGATTTTACTTCATAAACATTGCACATGAATAAAAATGAATTATAGAAATGTAAATTTCATTTGAAAAATCAAAAATATATAAAGAATCAATAAACATGAAAATTAGGCAGAATTTGTAATTTGAGTTAGACATAGCAAGATTTTATTCACTGTCATTATCTGATGATAAATGTATATGTTTGCACGTGATTGGAATAATGTTGCTATCACCAAAACTTGCAACATCACTGCTGTCACAAAATAAATTAATGTTATTTAACTACAAAGTACTAATGACATTATTCAGTATTTGTTCTCATAGCCATTTTCCAAAAGGCTTACATATATTATAATAACAACTCATGCTATCTGTTAATATGTCTTGACATACTTTCAGTGTTCAGACGCATGTTGGGAGTAACAAGAAGAGATCGAAAACGCAATGTATGGGTAAGAGAACAAACAGGTGTTACTGACCTCATTGAAAATAAAAGACTGAAGTGGAGTTGGGCTGGACATATTGCTAGAAGAGATGATAATAGATGGACAACTGAAATTTTAAACTGGATTCCAAGAGATTATAAAAGACCCAGAAAGAGACCACATGTGAGATGGATAGATGAAATAAGAAAGTGTGCATGGGTGTTGTGGAGGAGAGAAGCTAGAGATAGGAAAAGATGGATTGAACTTGAGACCTTCATCCTGTAGTGGATTGATAATGGTTGATGATGATGATGATGATGGCAACATGTAATGACATCCAGCAGCATTATGTTTCAGAGAATAATACAGATATATAGTTGCTTCAGATTGGGAATAAGTAATATCTAATATGGTGTCACATATCCTGTGATAAATCAGACATTATCAGTCTCAATCTTCAGTAGATCCTGGTATTTAGATCAAAATCTTGTCTTAAAAGCACTTTTGTTATTTTATTTGGTTTAAGTTTTTTGTTGTTATTGTTTAAATATCCACTTTGAGTTAAAATTCTTTTATCCTTATTGTACTATTAACTTGGTACAAAGCATATTTAGCATTCTGAAAAAAGGAGGGAAGGGAATTGCTGAAAGAAAATATACACTTTTGGAAAAATAAAAAATTATGCTTCATTAATAAGCAAGAAAGTTATTGTTTAACCACCCAGATTAAAAAAATTTGTGAATATTTAAAAGAGATGAAAGTGCAATCAGCATAAATACCCATAGTTAGAGAAGAAGGGAGGGTGTTATACCTTTTTATATTTTTATATTGGACTATTTCCATCATCTAATATATGTATTGAAGGTCTTTAGAAAAATTAAACTTTATTTAAATATTCCAAATACATTCAACTGTTAGTAATAGCACATCAAATAAGTTAGCATATGCACAATGCTTCGAGAAGTATTTTCCTCCCCTCTTCTTCAGGTGTTGCTGGCCTGACCAGTGACAGCACTAGCATGGGATTTGAACCTGGACCCTTAGATTTTTGAGTATTGAATTTTTAAAATAATGCTCTAACCAACAGCCATCCTGCCAAAGGCAATAGTCTGTAGTAATTTCATATATTTATCTATGAGATTCCTCCTGATTTATTTACTTTTTCCTAAAAGAAAAGTTGATTAGTGGTTTCCATACATTATGTATAGTCACACTGGGTTGGCTTATAGGACTTTTTGCCATTATCATGTGAGCACCTCTTGAAATGTTGTGCATATACTAACCTGTTTGATGTGCTATTATTAACAGTTGAATGTATTTGGACTATTTAAATAAAGTTAAATTTTTCTAAAGACATTCAGCACACAGATTATGGAAATAGTCTAATATAAAAATACAATTAGAACACCATCATCACAAACCTTCAGGAAAAAACTGTTATATTTCTTCTTTCACTAATTAAAGATGGCTGATCAGAATGTTGATCAATAGCAAAGGTAATTAGAGGATTAATATAATTAGAAACTTAAAAATAAATGAAAATGTAGAAATATTGTAGGTATTAAATAGTTTTTTTTTAATAAGTACGCATTTCATTTGGCTGCCAAGTATATTACTTTTGCAGCCAAAACTTAGTACTCCATTTAGAACATAAGAAAATTGTGTATTTAATTTTTAATTAATTTTAAAAATAAATTGTAAGAAAATAAGTTTTGTGGAAGATTAAATTCACTGAACATCATATGATCACCATTTCTTATGCTTGCTCACGAACTTATTAAAACAGGCAAATCTCTCCATACAGTAGTGCCATTCAATGCAAGTCTCACTGATGAAAGCCACAAGCTAGAAACTAGTCTAGGGATATTGGATGAGTAGACACAAGATAGGGATTTTATGCACAAGTCTTCTGGCATCCATTTATTACTCTGGTTTGCACTGAGTGGCACTACTGTATGGAGAGATTTGCCTGTTTTACGATTAAATTCCTGAAGAAAGGAAAAAAACAAAGGTGTGACAAGGTACATACATGGAAGGCAGGCTATAGAATATAAAAAGTGACTTTGAGAACTTTTGCTAGTAAGTTTATTTACTTTTTTTCTTGTGATTGCAGTAGTATTTAACTACGCAAAGCAATGTTCACTACACTGCTGTTGGCTGCTATTGGAATTGCTGTAGCAAATTGTAGAGAAAATATCCAGAGATTGATACATAATGATTTACAGTGTAGCTGCCTTTACCTTCAGGGAGGCTGCACACCAAATATATTGCTAAGCCTCCAGTTATAGTCATCGATGCCTTCTTCCTATTCTGTTGTCCAGATGATGCCTTGATTTGAGCTGCCTTGCTTCTATCACACCAAGAATGCTAGCAAACTGATTAGTAAACTTCATCCAGAAATCATGGATAAAAGTAGTGTGCATAAGAAACCGAAAATCCATGACCATTGAATATAAATATATCACAATTAACTATATTAAAAGAAATATTCCCAGTAGGTTTTTAATAAATGTTGTCTTGCCAGTTCTTACTTATGAATCTGAGACTTGGACGCTTAATAGAAGATCAATACAAGAGACTTCAGACCACTCAAAGAAGTATGGAGAGATGCATGTTGGGAGTAACAAGAAGGGATCGAAAACGCAATGTATGGGTAAGAGAACAAACAGGTGTTACTGACCTCATTGAAAAAATTAAAAGACTAAAGTGGAGTTGGGCTGGACATATTGTTAAAAGAGATGATGATAGATGGACAATTGAAATTTTAAACTGGATTCCAAGAGATTATAAAAGACCCAGAAAGAGACCACATGTGAGATGGAATGATGAAATAAGAAAGTGTGCAGGGGTGATGTGGAAAAGAGAAGCTAAAGATAGGAAAAGATGGATTGAACTTGGAGAGACCTTCATCCTGCAGTGGATTGATAATGGTTGATGATGATGATGAAGATGAATGTGAGCTCTTTACAGTGATTTAATTTTTAATCGAAATATATAAATAAACTCTTAATAAACTGACTAAGCGGTCTAATACTTACGATTAACCAGAACTTTGTTATTACTATTAATATCCAAGATTAATTTTGTAGTTTGAAACATTTTATTCATATTTATTCTCAATAATGTACTATGTATATATTAGTAATGTTTAGTAAGGATGTGTATGAATAAATACTTTGTATTTTGATTATGTTATTTCTTGTTTATTAAATACTATTTTAAAAGTAAAATGCAGCAATCTCCATCATTTAATTTCCTAAACAAAAGCATGCTAGTATACTTAATTATTTCACCATATAAGCTTAGAGAAGGACCTCCCAAAAAAAAAAAGAAAAGAATCCTGAATTAATTAATCTTGGGACAGTATGTTCAGTGAAATGGTCCCGTGAACATTGACACCTATAAAAAAAAAAAGCTTTCGTAAGTTTTTTTTTTTTTTAATATACCTTTGATATTATAGAAAAGCAGAATATAAAATAATATCCAGGGTTTGGTTGACAATTATCAACTATTATGGTAATCAAGTTTTGATATAAACCGATATTTATTACTTTGCTGAACCAGAGTTTTGGTACAGTGTATCTTTATCAAAGTATGATTATAGTAAATATATTAGCAAAATCTAGCTCTGAAAAGTTAATAAATATTGTTTTATATCAAAAATTTATTACTGTAATAGTTGATAATTATCTACATGCTCTTGTAGAATATATTTTATTACATATTATCAACAGTATATATATATACACACACATATATATATATAGTATTCAGTTCCCAGTTGAGTGTTTGTGTGATTAAGTCAAAACATTGGAATATCTAATTAAAATCTTACACGGAAGAATCCACAAAATGTCTCATATATACACACGTGAAAACAGCCAACATTTCACCAATACCAATATTAATAACAATCTCAATCTGTTATAAAAATATATACAATGAGAAGTAAAGAGCAAATTGTAATATTGGTCTTGCCTTAATGATATAACTTTAATAACAATAGTTTTAATTACACTTAAATGACAATAGCAAATTAATTGTATTTTATTAACTTATTTGAGTCACAAGATACGATGCTGTTTAGGCTGTTACAAATATCTTTGAACAACTGCCATATCAATAGCAGCATAACTTTAAACTACATTACTTTTTTGAGTTAATTTAATAATTGATTCCAAAAAAGTAAAATACTACCCAATCTATATCTATATTTTTGAACTAATACCATACATAGTGGCAAATGGTGATATAACTTTTTAATACCGTATATATTTAACATCTTATAAATTTTATTCAAGGTTGTTTCCACAAGACATTTTTACATCAGTGTGATAAAATGTTGTCAGAGCAAAGCATTCTGAGATGGCAAACTACAACATTCAACAAATGTGTAAATAAATGCATTTTGTCTTTTTTTTTTTTTAAAGTTAATATACGATTATTTGATTTGGGCATTTTTCATGGGGAAAAAAGATTGAGACAACTTGTAAAATATAAAAATTATATAAGAAAGATGTTATTAGGAGTGGAACTAGCACTTTCCTTGCATACATGGAATGCAGCACTAACACATCTGTCCACCATGTATACGATTTGGATTTAAATCTGAACCAGATACATTTTTTAAATCTAGCTTATGATTTTTTATTCATATAGACAGTCCTTAACTAATTTATTCAGTAGAGGATAAATAAGAATATAGTAATGGGAAAATCTAGTGAGCAATACTCTTTTTCATTGTTCCTTTATGGAGAGGTTATTGGAACGGCTCGATCTGGAATCAGGAAGTTCCAGGATCGATTCTAGTTCTCGCAATGCGTTTTTTTTTTTTAATTTATTGGAAGGGTCTTTTATTCTATAATTACCTATTTAATGACAATTATTTTTTCACTTCAATCACACAATGGGATTATTAAAAATTTGGACTAAAGATAACTAAATTATGCATTTTTATGATGTTAACAGGACACCAAATATTATAGTGCAACTATAAATTCACTTGAAGCCATCTGTTTTTTTTTTATATAGAGAATTTAATTTGTAATAACATTTTTAATAACATTTGTTTCGCAAGTTAATAATCTCGATTTAAATCTACGTCTGGATGTTGATAATAAATAATTGTTGAAAAAAATCACTTATCTGAGTATGTCACCGGCTTATGATATTTTTACGTCTTATATAATAAACTGATATATTACGTGTAAAGAATGATTGATTAATGATGTATACAAGCTATTTAACGCAGTGTTTTATTCGAATAATATTTTATATATAATGAAAAGATGCACTTAGGAAATTAATAAGTCAGATCTTATAAAATTATATCCGGATTTAGATAAATTTACAATGTTTTGTAGAACCTTCTTTAAAGTATTCTCTTGTTACAGCAAAACTCTTTTCTTTTCCACACCTACACATTCTAATAATTATAAAATAACCACCATAGTTTTCCAAGAATCAACAAATTACTCGTAAAATTATTTATTTATTATATTTAATGATTTTTAGTTTTTTTTTATAGAAACAAATGCAAATGTTTATGTAATATATATGTATATGTAAGTGCGAGCGTGTGTATTTAAGTTTTCTATAGATATAAAGTTATAAAAAAGTTGAGATAACTTTTAATTTTTGTTTACTTTGAAATTAAAATAGCTACTTTGAGATAATTTATATTACTTAGGGAAAACCCACCACTGTTTACTTTGAAAGTAAAATAGCTAGTTGTTTTTTTTCATATTACTTAGGGAAAACCCATCAAACAATCAAATAAAATGTAAATTAAGATTGTATTTAATAAGCATAACTTTTACTTTCTAAAGCTTACTTTTTAAAAAGTAATTCAGCCTTTAAATAGCCCACTTTACGACAGCAGTCATCTAGAACACGTGATTTTAGACTTTATTGCCAGCTAATGAGAATTTAAATATTTTTCTATCCCTTATTTTACTTTTAGCTAAAAATAGTTTGACATTCATTTTTTGACCAATAATGGGTAGGTAGTTGAGTTAATCTAGGCTGTATTTGAACTCAGACCGTGAGCAAACAATCAGACACACTATACCATGAAGGTTTTTATATTTTACAGAAAATTTTGACAAACTAAAGCCAAAATACTAAAAATATAAGACTTTAATTTTTTAAGCAATATTACCAACTTAAAAATTCCTTACACTTAGAAATAAAAAGAATCACTATTATATGAATTTTTTGTAGGTATATGAAGAATGCCCGTATTTCAAATATATGTTACCTGACTATTTTTTTTTTTAATAATGTGCTCATTTTTTATTTTTCTAGGTTATAATAGAGATTTATTGATAACAAACACAATACCCCCCCCTCCCGCTGTTTATATTAGAACAGAAGTTCTAACATGTGAAAACAAAAGTTAATTGTATTACATTATTTGAACATTTCCCAACATAGTTTGAAACCATGATAGAATAGCAGACTTTCATTTTTGGCAAATCTGATGCTGGAATTTCTTATGAATTCCTGATAGTAAACTCTTCTACTATATTTTAATTGAATAATAATTTTAAACATCATATAAAATTTATATGCAAGCATGTATATTGTAATGGATAAATAGTTTCATACATAACTCTACTAGATGGTAACAATGCATTATGCGTTAGTAAAGGAGTATTAGATTACTTGGAAAAAGTACAAAGAGAAGTAGAGAGACATGCATTAGATGAAGATGTGTGGACAGCAAAACAGGTAATTCAAGAAGAAATGGGACAGCCAAGTTTTTATATGAGAGATGCAAAAAGTAAAATGAAAATATTCAGTAGATTGCAGTTTATGGATAATAACAGAATAGCCAAAATAGCATTTAATTGGGTTATGAGTAAAGGGCAGGCAACAAGATGGGTGAGAAAGGTAATGTGGTATGGAAAAGATTTGGATAAAGAATTTATATCAGTATACTTGTACAAGAGTGGGATGATTGTGTTAGGAGGATTGTTGAGTGTTATAGTGGTAAGAAATGGGATAGAAGATAGATGCATTAATAAAGAATAGGGAGTTGGAGAAACGGAGAACTAGTATGGAGAGTAAAAAGAGTTTAAATATATATAGAAGTAAATGGAACATTGGGTGCGAGTTAATTTATGATAATAGCAAGGAAAGTAGTTTAATGTTTAAGGCTCGAATGGGATCTTTAGCAATAAGGGAATATACACGTAAATGGAAAAATATGGGTTATTTAGTATATATATATATATAAGTTGTGTAAAGAAAGCATAGAAAATATTAGGCATCTGTTAATTCAATGTAAATGCTTGAAAGCAGAAAGGGTACAAATAATGAAGTTGTTGAAGAATAAATATGAACAAAGTGATTATACAGAAAGTGGGTTATTGGTTTTTATGCTGGGTTTGGGAAAAGATAAGGGGGATTTAGATATGAAGGCCATGGAGTGGACGAAGATTATGTTGTGGAAATGGGATGGAGCAGATTATGGGAAAACTTAGGGTGGGGAATGGAAAGGGAAGGTAAAGGGACTAACAGGATTTCTGGATATCGTTGCTGAGAGATTCCTGACTCTGTATAGGGAGAACCACAGTGCATCACATCACATTAACATCACTTCTTTCCAATAATAAATTGTAATTAAATATTGTTAAATATAAAACAAATACCAAAAAAAAGTTTTACTAACAAAGTCACAATTATACAAAAATGTTGGGAAGCTACAAATTATAAAATGAAATTCTTCCAACTAATAATAAATCTTGAAGTAAAAGACAAATTTACCTAGCATGAGTTACATTTGGACATCTATATTAATTTGACATATCAATATTTGATATTATATAATTCAAGTAATAGTCAATAATAAAAGAAACAAAATAATTTATTATCAAACAAAATAATTTATTTAAAAGAAATAAAATAAACATCACATGACCACCACCTCTTATGCTTGTGTATAACTGTTGTTGAAACAGGCAAAACTCACTATACGTATTGCCACACACAGCAAGCTAGAGTAATCAATGGATGCCAGAAGGCTTGTGCATAAAATCCCCATCTAGTGCATACTTCTGGCTTGTGGCCTTCATCAGTGAGGAGCCTTGGATCTGAGAGCACTGCACCTCACTAGTCTAGGGATATTGGATGAGTAGGCATTAGATGGGGATTTTATACACAAGCCTTCTGGCATTCATTGATTACTCTAGCTTGCTGTGTGTGGCAATACGTATAGTGAGTTTTGCCTGTTTCAACAAAAGAAATAAAATAATATCATTGTAATAGCTACCAATATTTAAATTCATATATAAAATTCAACAAATACTTGTATGATCAACAATCTGAGATATTTCAGAACAAAACCAATCCATCCTTGATATCAAAACCTAGTAACACAGTATCCTATAAACCAAGGGCTATAAGATTAAGCAATGGGTTAAATGCCTGTTATATATAAGATTAATTCTCTATGATAATATTCTAAGTAATGGTATAGAACAACAACTATTCTTAAAAACTTCATATATAAAATATTTAAATACTAATTCATCTTTACAGCCGTATTTATAAAGATATGACATTATCCCTTCTCATAAAAATATTTAATACAAAAATGAAATTATTATAAATATGGAGCGATAGAAAATTTATAACTGGAACTAATAACCAATATCGAGTTAAATATATCAACAATATCTCGCATATTACATACATACAGCATTGGCCAAATCCATGTACAAAATAAATATTTATTACCATTTAAACAATCATAAATATTATCATTAATTAAATAACATAGATTATATATTTTATAATCTGTATTGAAATAGGATGTGTATAAAATAAAAATAAACTATCATTTATTACATCTGTATTATTTTTAAATAGTACATTAATACATTTTGAAAATATTAACTTGCATATAGCTTTTATAAATACACACAGTGATCAATACACTATTTAACAATTGGTAATTTATAAAGGATTAATATCAGCATAAAAATATTTATATGAAAAACAATTTATTATAAATTAAAAAAAATTGTTTTGTCATTTTAATTTCTTTACCAGTAAGAAAATTTAATGTCTTTCAAATTTAAAGATATAGCAGATGATCACTTTCTTTATTATGACAGTTCATTTGAAATAGTAGATCGGCCTGAACAAAGTTGTAAAAAAATCATGATTTTCACAGCAGTTGATCATTATAAAATAATCCTATTTATGGTAGATGAAAATAAGAAGGAATAGCTTATCCATTTCTTGGTTCCCAAATTCTTGAGATGAAAACTGTTTATTTACAAGTTCATCTTGGAAGTTTATAATTCAATGTTTTCTTTTCAATAAAAAGCATGATGATCCTGTCCAGTGATCAAACAGTTTTTCTTAAATAAAAAATCATTCTTGGTTAATTTCCAATAAAATGGTAAATAATTCTATAGTTAATTAAAAAATATATTGGAATAAATAATTATCAGTTCGTTACCATTAATATTTTTGGTAGTTTTGGGTTATGTGTACTGTGGCCACTAGGTGATGCTCAAAACCATCAAGAAACCTGCAAGTGATAAATTTATATACAAAAATGGCTGAAATTGATGGAAAATTAAAATTAAAGTGCCTAAGGCAAGACATCAAAAATCAAGTTAAAAATCCGCAAAAATGGTTGATATCGATGGAAAATTAAAATTAATTTAATTTTCCATCAATTTCAGTCATTTTTGTATATAAATTTATCATTTGCAGGTTTCTTGGTGGTTCTGCAGCATCACCTAGTGGCCACAATAAGCATAACTGAAAACTACCATATTTTTAAATTAAACAACTCACTTTCTTTTAAATTTTAGTTTAACAAAATCAACTTTTATAAATTAAGAGTGCATAATATTTTTAAATAATAATAATGAAATATTTTTAAGATATCAATGACATCACACTTCTAAATTAATAACATTTCTTTTCTTTACATTTTCTTAATCTACCCACCAATAAAATATATTCCAAAGAAATATATTATTTCAGTATATAAACACACACACATATATATATATATATAAGGGATGGTATATGTTGTGAAAGAGTTATCAAGTAATGATCACCAGATAATGATTAAATGAATCAATAGTCACATATTGGTGTACTACTTTTATATGTGCCAGAATATTGCTGTTGATTAGATCATAACAGAGATAAAATTGTGTTTGACTGTTCTTAGTTATGGATCTGAGACTTGGACACTTAATGGAATAGCAATACAGAGACTTCAGACCACTCAAAGAAGTATGGAGAGATACATGTTGGGAGTAACAAGGAGAGATCGAAGCACAATATATGGGTAAGAGAACAAATAGGTGTTACTGACCTCATTGAAAAAATTAAAAATTTGAAGTGGAGTTGGGCTGGACATATTGCTAGAAGAGGTGATAAAAGATGGACAATTGAAATCTTAAATTGGATTCCAAGAGATTGTAAAAGACCCAGAAAGAGACCACATGTGAGATGGATGAAATAAGAAAGTGTGCAGGGGTGATGTGGAGAAGAGAAGCTAAAGATTGGATAAGATTGATTGAACTTAGAGAGACCTTCATCCTGCAGTGGATTGATAATGGTTGATGATGATGAACTGGTAATGGTGATAAAAATTATGATTATTATTTGTAGTGAAAACATAAAAAGAATAATGAATAAAAATGAATCCAATATTTAGAATAAAAAACAGGATGCATTAGTTAATTAATTAAATTACCCTAATTAAAACATAAGTATATATATCTACAATATATGCTTGCTTTGCATTATATTCTATGATATTTTTAGACATATAAAAAGTGTCATGCCATTAATCATAAGTGTAAAATTATATTTATCACTTCTTGATAAGTAACACTATGTGACAGATTATTTTAATATAGCTTATTGCCTTTTATAAAAATACACGACAGAAAATTTGGGTAAATCATAAAGATTCAATAAGAAAGATTGTATACTTTAATAAAAAAAAATAAAAAAATACTCTATTAATATAATTAATTGATAAATTCATTATTACTAGAGATATAAATAATAGTTACTAAGATGTGATTATTATATTTAAATAATGATATTCATCATCATTATCAATCCACTGCAGGATGAAGGTTTCTCCAAGTTCAATCCATCTTCTCCAATTTTTAGCTTTTCTTCTCCACATCACCCCTGCACACTTTCTTATTGAATCCATCCATCTCACATGTGGTGTCTTTCTCGGTCTTTTACAATCTCTTGGAATCCAGTTTAAGATTTCAATTGACCATCTATTCTTATCTCTTCTAGCAGTATGTCCAGCCCAACTCCACCTCAGTCAATGAGCAGTAACACATGTTTGTTCTCTTACCCATATATTGCGCTTTCGATCTCTTCTTGTTAGCAATTATAATATTGTAACATAAATAATGCTTTGAATATATAAAACCCAAATCACTAAATTTTTATACTCTTTTCCTCTTTTATACCCCCCCCCCCTTTTTTTTAGTAACTGAAAGCAAAATTGTTTTAAAATTTCTCAAAAATATTTTTTTTGGAAACACTGCATTTATGATTTATATATGCATGTAAAACTGAAAGTTAAAATAATTTTTAAAAACAACAATTAATAAAATAAATATATTTTAAAACAAATTATTTTGTTAGTTTGTGTATGTATATGTAATCAATGTTATAAATTTACTTGACATATAAAGATTTGCCGCAAACAAAAGGATATTAAAAATATAATATGTTGATGAAAAATTAAATGCTGTTCATTTCAAATATTTGAACTGGTAAATTTAAATGAACTTAAAGTTATAAATATTATTAAGGCAAATTTACTCATATAAATTTAATTCAAATGTTCTATCAACAAAGCTCATTCAACATTGTAAACTTTTAGCATTAAGTATCTACATTTTTGTCGAGCGTTGGTGGCCGTGGTTAGCACAGCCGCCTTACAAGCAGTTGTCCTGGGTTCGCTTCCCGGCTGACGCTTTGACATATGAAAAAAAAAAAGTATCTACATTTTTAAAATTATGTATTAACATAACTTTGATAATTTTTGGGTACAAGTAACAGTTTTAAATTAATAGAGCTTTAATACCTTTTTTTGGCAAACTTGTGATAATGAAGGAGATTGATCCTTTACAATATGTGTAGAAAACTAACCAAAGGCTTTCGTAATAATATTTATACATTTAATTTCATATAAATGTGTCTTCAAATATTTAAAACTAATAATATTTAGCCTGTAAATATTTGCAATTTTAATGTTCTTGTTTTTAAAGCATAGTTTTGATTTAGGGATCCACTTCAATTTTGGATGGCTTAACTTATCAATCAAATACACATTAATGACAGATGACTCAAATATCATTGACTAACTCTAATTAACCCTATAATTTTCTAAAGTCTTTAAATTATCTCTTTATGAAATAAATCAAATTGCCCTAATTTTTTATAAGCTTATTTTTAATCTATATTGAAACGATACATACATAGTAATTTAGTATCTTGATTATTTGGTTGAAATTAATTTTAAAATCGATTAAATTATTTTAAGTACTATTATTAATGTAGGATATTGTTTGAAACACCTGAAGAGAGTTAAATGTAAAAACTACCCTGAGTTCGAATACTGAGCATAACGGAACCATCTACAAAGGTGAAGATTGAATGAATTAATCTAAATTGCATCTGTATTGAATATTTAATTTTAAATTATCTTGTTTGAAATGGATTCAATCTGGGATTAAAGTTAAATCATATCATTCATAACATCCTATTTGAAGACCCTAAATCTGATTATAGTTAGATGTGACCACCTTGATTCCTTCACGGATCCAAACCGTTACAATATATGTATTTTTCTATAAGTATTTTTTTTTATAATTGTTTTAGTTTTCAAATTCTTTAATTGATTTATTTTTTGTAATATGTCTCATCTTTATACACAGTTTTTTTTTTACATATTTCATTTTATATTAAAAAATAATTTTCTTCTTCCTTTTCTTATGTATTGATTGCTATTTTTACATATCATACCATTTACTCTATAAAAATGCTTTTGAATGCAAGAGGTTGTTAATTCATCCTCTGACTATTGCTGTGATCTAATATGGTCAGGAAATACATAATCAATTAGTAGTTTGATTATCATCATCCAAATTGATATGATTTAATTCAGCCAAATGTGGTATAGTATATATATATATATTTAAGAAGTGTCAACATTGAAATTGGTATATTTACTGCATCATAAAGTGTTAATCTGAGATATGCAAATGAGGAATTCATTACTATATAAATATTTGACATTAAGGCAGAAAATTGACATTAAATTTTTATAATTTTGATTAGAAATTTTATATTCGGTGAATATATAAATTAAATTACCTGGTTCTCTACAACGGGAATCTGATATAAATGATTTAGAAATGTGTCATGAAAAAGATATTCTTTTAACTTAAAGTAAAGCTAAAATGCATGTCTTGGTATTTTAAAAAAAAATTATTGACATGGTTAGTTATGGCTTTCAGATATTCAAAATACAATTCTTTTAAAATCATCACATGTATCTAAAATTATAAAAATATTTGCAACCAAAAAAAAAAAAAGCAAGAATAAATAGCTTTACATAATGATACATAATTAAAGAAATGAATTTATTTATTGTAAAATATATTGTATTTTTTTAATTTGTTTTTCTGTAAAAAATTTTGTTTCTATGGTGAGTTCAAGATACCTTTTTAAATATATCTAAAAATTTTATATTTGTTTTTTTAACCCCATAATACTATTAAAGATGAAAAGAAAAACATTTGTTTTGTGTTTTGCAATTTATTTATTTTAATTACAATTTTTATTTTTTTATATTTAACAAAATATAATTATAAATCTTTAAGACTGCATTAAGAGATTTGCTGTTCACGGAAAGGAAAAGGTTTAATTTCTCTTTGAAACTTTAACGGAACCAATCAGGAAAAATTTCTAATGTCTACTTCATATATTTTTATTGTTACAACATTTATTGCTATGTTTTTTATTCATATATTCAATAAATATGGATGCACTGCTCACCAAAATGCATCAGCCAGCAAGTGGTATATTGATGTTTTATCTCTGGGTTTAAAACTCACACAGCCTACATCTCAGTTACCAGATAGTTTTAACTGAAATATTAGCTGATTTTATTTTATGACAGAATAAATGTGAGTGTGAACGTTAAATTAGGTATTTACAGTCATGACAAAACTAAATTGTCTCTTATTCTCAGGAGATTATAATGTCATCAGCTAAATGTTAAAAATCTCTTATTGTAGATCAAGGCTGTCATTTAATGATACTTTATTTAGCTATTGCAGATCACATTTAAATGAAGGTAGATTACATAAATTAGAAAAAGAATTGGCTAACAATAAAATGAACAATGTTGGACTTTGTGAAGTCAGAAGGAAAGATGAACAGATAATTGATTATAAAGATAAAAAATATTGGATGATTGATGATATATGAGAAAGGATGGCATGATTACTTATTGAAATTAGATATTAAATGCAGATAATTCAGATTTATACCCCAACAAGTTCTTACTGTGACGAAGAAATAGTGGACTTTTATAAGGATCTACAAATGCTTTGGATAACACCAAATAATACTTCAAAATTGTAAAGAAGATTAATGCTAAAAGTTGAAAACGAATGGAAAATGAAAATGCAATGAATACATTTGATTATGGAACAGAAATGAGAAAGAACACAGATTTATGGAATTTTTAGGGGAAAAAAAATATTCTTTCTTTAAGAGAAATACTATATAGTAACATTCAAATGAAGGTAAAGCAGAATTGGATTGTATTTTGATTAACAGAAAATATGTATTTCAAGATTGTAATGTTCTTAATAAATTCAACCCAGGAAGTGATCATTGATTAGTAAGATGTAAGATACGTGGTAATGCAAAACTAAAAAGACAAAAAATTATTAAAAAAACACAATATTTACAGTTGATATTCCTAATCTTGAGAAACTTTGTAATGAATTTAAATTAGAACTTTTAATGATTTAAAAATATTAGCGGAATTTAGAGAAGGTTCAAACTTGAGATCATTAAGAAATAAGTGATACACTATTTAAAACATCAACAAAGATAATGAATACAAAAAAACATTTTGTCAGAAAAAATTTCAATTAAGACAAGACAGTACATGAAAAAAGATATAAAAGTATTTAAAAGTGCTCCATAAAGAAGAATCAAACAACTAAAGTTCTATAACACAATATGTAAAAACAAAAAATACTTAATTGTAATTATTAATTAGAGAAAATATAACTTACTATTAAAAATTTATCGGCTGAACGTTTTCGAGGAACCATGCCTCATACTCATAGCCTGAAGGCTATGAGTATGAGGCTATGAGTATGAGGCATTGTTTTTACATAGCCTGAAGGCTATGAGTATGAGGCATGGTTCCTCGAAAACGTTCAGCCGATAAATTTTTAATAGTAAGTTATATTTTCTCTAATTAATAATTACAATTAAGTATTTTTTGTTTTTACATATAAGGAGAAATTAAAACCATATTTATAACACAATATGAAAAAGTGTTAATAAAAATATAAGCTATATAAAAATAAAGCTCTTAGAAGTATAAAACAACATATTGCTTGATATTGAAAGGAGAGTTGTTTCTGCAATATGAAAAAAGAGTGGAAGTGTTAATAAAAAAAAGATGACCTCATGAAATGAGTAGAAAAGTTCCATAAAAATTACATAGTAATAAAGGACTAGAAAAGAAAATATCAAAACAGGCAAAACTCACTATATGTATTGCTACTCACTGTAAGCTAGAGTAACCAATGGATGCCAGAAGGCTTGTGCATAAAATCCCCATCTAATGCCTAGTCATCCAATATCCCCAGACTAGTTTCTTGCTTGTGGCTGATGAGCTTGGGTTGAAAATATTAAGGTGTTTTCAATTTAAGATTCATAGTTTTGTAGTTAAGTAGAGATAAAAGGTGGCTGCTGGAGGGTTGAATTAGTTCCTAAGATCTAGGTGCAGTGCTCTCAGATCCAAGGCTCCTCCCTGACAAAGGCCATGGCTTGAAAATATTAAGGTGTTTTCAATTTAAGATTCATAGTTTTATAGTTAAGTGGAGATAAAAGGTGGCTGCTGGAGGGTTGAATTAGATCCTAAGATCTAGGTGCAGTCCTCTCAGATCCAAGACTCCCTCACTGACGAAGATGTTGAATGAGTAGTCACTAGATGGGGATTTTATGCACAAGCCTTCTGGCACCCATTGATTACTCTAGCTTGCAGTGAGTGGCAATACATATAGTGAGTTTTGCCTGTTTTAATAAGTTATAAGCAAGCATAAGAAATGGTGATCATGTGATGTTTATTGGCTTAAAACCAATCCTGCCTAATAGGATAGTGGTGGCTATGGTTATTAAAGAACCAAAGACATGAAAATGTATGAGTACTGAACTGAGTTCAGACCTATATAACTATATAAGCTGATGAGCTTGGGTTGAAAATATTAAGGTGTTTTCAATTTAAGACCCATAGTTTTGTAGTTAAGTAGAGATAAAAGGTGACTGCTGAAGGATTGCATTAGATTCTAAGATCTGGGTGCAGTGCTCTGAGATCCAAGGCTCCTCACTGATGAAGCCAACAAGCCAGAAACTAGTCTGGGAATCATATTAATTTTTGCTCTAAAAGATACCTTAGGACATTTTCAGTGAATGTCTTAATTTTCATGTACAAAAATCTACATGTATTCAAGTAAAAAAATATCCATTTATTCAAGTACAAAAATCTACATGTGAATTATTTTCTGATAGCTACATCTTTTCTAGTACATGCTTCTGCTTCTAGATATTTCTTGCAGGGGCTTCTTCTGAACCAATCTGCCAAATGATGTCAATGTGTGAAATTGTGGTTACACACTGCACATTTTTTTTTGTAAAGTGTGCTTTTCATATTTGTTGATTTTTGTAATGGCTGAAAAGTTGAATAATGTGAAATTCTATTTTCTTTTAGATCTGAAAAAATACAAATGTATGAGTCATTTAATGGAAATGTTAAGTTCGTCACTTCTCAAAAAGCATGGCAAGTGAAGTCAAATGCCAAGTCTAATCCACTTTTATCAAAATACATGGCAATTTATTTCAGTTTCCTTAAATTGAAATAATCACATGATCACCATCTCTTATACTAGCACATAATTCTGGCATCCATTGATTACTCTGGTTGGCACAGGGTGGCACTACTGTATGGAGAGTTTTGCCTTGTTTAAATTGAAATAATGTAGTTTTTTTTTTTTTTAAAGTGTGATAGCATCGGCCGGGCGTGAACCCTGACTAAGATATTTTACTAAACTGTAAACATAACTTCCACTATTTTTATTTTATTCAATTATCATTAGCGATCAACTATTGGATTTTATTTTACTTAGTTAGGATTCATGTTTTAAGTTTTCAGATTATACTAAGATTTTCATGCCTCAATTTTATTAATTTCATTGCAATACAAATAGTTTCTGAATTTATAATATTTAAATACAAATACAATGTAGCTGGAGTTTAAATGTATTATAGGTGGTTTGAACACAGACTTTCAAGCTCCCTTCAGCTATTCACTCTATCTTATACAAACAATCACATGATCATGCACCATCTTAATAAAAATAAAATGTCAAGACAATGCTGATTTTTTTTGTGCAAACAACATTATTCACTCAGAATTTATTCATAATGATCAGGTATTCAAAATCTAAAACGTTCTGAAACTTTTACATGATGTGGTAAAATGTAAATGTTGTGTTTTATGGCAAAATGAGGAGTGTATTTTTTATAATGGGAGTGTATATAGCTTGAGTCTGAAGTAATTTTTAATTAGATCCAGCATAATCCAGCTTATCCATCCACCACATTCACCTAACACCATTCCACACAACTTCTTTCTAATATCACATGATCACCATTTCTTATGCTTGCTTATAACTTATTAAAACAGGCAAAACTTTCCATACAGTAGTGCCACAGTGCAAGTCAGAGTAATCACTGACAAAGGCAACAAGCCGGATATTGGATGAGTAGGTACTAGATAGGGATTTTATGTACAAGCCTTCTGGCATCCATTGATTACTCTGGCTTGCACTGAGTGGCACTACTGTATGGAGAGTTTTGCCTGTTTTCTTTTTAATATCTCAAATAAAAAATGTTTTAATTTTTTTTGCAGACTTAGAAGTGATGAAGAAGAAAATGTATGAGGCATTAAAAGGCATCACCTTGCAAGTGTTTCCAGAATTTTTTAAAAAAAAAAATTTTTTTTGTATCATAAAAAATTATTTAAATTTTATTTAAACACCTTTATTACAAAATTCCAATTATTTTTGGATCTCCTTCATATAATTCAATACAATCATGTATTCCAATGAATAAACCAAATCCATCTGTTTGACTGATAATCTTAAGTAAGGCTTATATTATGAGTATTCTGAAAAATTATGCTACAGCTTATTTTCAAATTAGGTGTTATTTTCGGGGCACAGTAGTTGGTGATATTTTTAAGCTTCTAGTCTCTAAGATTTTGTTACTTTCTGTTGTGTCTAGCTTTAAAGACAGCACATGTGCTTGATTCTCATTTGCATTTTTATTAAACCTTAAATAATCTATAATTATACTTAGTTAACATTTTTTCTATAATTACCTTCTAAACTAACTTTAGGAGTAAAACTAGAGATTATAGTTTCATCTGTTAATTTGAATAACTATTATTGTCTTTCAGCAAAAATATAACTATATAAAAATATATAACATACAATATATAGGGTATATGAGCACAGACCTTCACACAACCCACTACTATTCACTCTATGTCATAACATTGATACACTTGAACACATATATGTCGAAAAGATAAATATGTGTTCAAGTGTATCAGTGTTATGAGATAGAGTGGATAGTGATGGGTTGTGTGAAAGTCTGTGCTCATACACCTTCCATATTACATATATTGATACAGGTATATAATAAGCCTGTATTTCAGTTATAACATACAATGTTAATTTATTTTTAAATCTTTTGTATTTTTCTAAACTGTAATGAAAATGTTTTCCTGAAGGTTTGTGATGATGGTGTTCTAGTCGTATTTTTATATTTATTTCCATCATATAATATGTGTATTGAATGTCTTTAGAAAAATTGAACTTTATTTAAATATTCCAAATATATTCAACTGTTAGTAATAGCACATCAAACAGATTAGTATATACATAACGTTTACCTTAAAATTCAATAATCAAGAATCTAAGGATCCAGGTTCGAATCCCATGCTAGTACTGTCACTGGTTCGGCCAACAACACCTGAAAAAGAGGGGAGAATAATACCTCTCGAAACGTTGTTCACATACTAATCTGTTTGATGTGCTATTACTAACAGTTGAATGCATTTGGAATAATTAAATAAAGTTACATTTTTCTAAAGACATTCAATATGCATATTAGTTAATTGTTACCTTTTCATTTACCATTGTCAATTTTCCTTTACTTACAACTTTGACGCCATCCATTTCAGATAAATAATAATCATTATTCCATTTCAAATAAATACAATAATGATTATTATTTATCTGAAATGGATGGCGTCAAAATTGATAGTGGAAGAAGTTTGACAATGGTAAATGAAAATGTAACAATTTACGTTAAATAAATACTTTTCATATAATAAAGATATATATGAGAAATAGGAACTGGGGGTCATTTGTCTTTTATTATATCTTTATTTAAGTGAATTTAAAAAGAATGGGGAAGTCATAGAGGTGTTGTCGATTATCCAGCTTATAAGCAAGTAGTTGGATGCAGACTTGTGAGATCACGTCCAATCATAGCTATGACATACTGGGGAATAAATGGGAAGTATGGAGGTGTTTATTATATCTATACGCATATTAGATAATGGAAATAGTCCAATATAAAAATACAACTGTAATAAAAATGATTTAATTATTTTATGTTTTTTTTAATGTATTTCTAATTAATTTATGTCATTTAATTATGTTATTTTTTTCTTAATTAATCTGATTAATTTTATTATCTTGTAATTGAAATAAAATAATACTTAATTAGACATTCCAATATACATTCTTTCAATTATATTTTTAAATACATTTTTTTAAATTTTTTACAGTTCTTCATTTGTTAGTTAATGATTATAAAATTAATTTACTACATTATTTTTTTGTCTATTATAAATTATTGTTTTTCCCCCTTAATTTTAAATCTTTGAAACATTAATAATAAAACTAAACTGTTACAGTATCATTATTTTATATATGTGTAAATAAATAAAATACAAACAAAATTATATAAATAATTATAATTTATCAGCTTCTGTCTTTTATGACCATATTAAATCATGTATATATGGTTTTGATTTTAATTGTAGTAACGTAAAAATATTGGAAACTGAAAGAAATAATAATAAAAGAAAAATTAAGGAAGCTATGTTAATATATAAATACAAGCAAGATTTAATCAATAGGCAGGCAGCAAACGTTAAGATCACGGAATTATGGGAGAGTTGACATCATGGAATTATGGGAAACTTGACCTCTCAAAGTATTAGTTGACAAAAACTACAAGGATATTTGAAAATGCTCCTAAGTGACGTTTATAGATATATTTTTTATAAACTTTTAAGTACTGTATTTTCTAATATTTATTTATAAATTTACGTATATTATTTTGAAGAAATACAGACATCGATTTGTAATATTATTATATATATTAAGTTTTTATTTAATATCCTTTAAACCATTTCAAAATTACTTTTGTTATTTTGTCTTAGAATTACTACTATGCAACTCTCTTATGTGCAAAACCAAATGGATAGTCATGAAATAGATATAACATGTATCTATTTCAATACTAAATATATAAATGATAAAGATGATCCAAATGATTGGAATATTATAGTAGACATATTTAAGAAAGGTGATGAAAAAAATATTAAAAAAACTCATATCTATCAAAATTTTGTCACTTGTATATGAAAACTTTATCAAGATAATTATAACTTGTCTACACCAAACTATGGCTTTGAGCTATGAATGGAATGAATTGGATTCCAAAATGGTTTTAGCAGCATGATAGATCATATCCAAATATTGACAGAAGTTGAAGGAAAAAACCCAATAAATATGACCTGCCGTTATGCTTTGGATTTGTTAATTATGAAAAAAACAGCCGATTCTATAAGCATTGGATTATCAAATATAGACCTGGGATATTGTCATCTTCTGAAAATGATTGATCAAAATGCAATTGCAATGATTATGGTGATATTAAGATTAAAGGATATGATTTCATATCTCCAAAATTTTTGCAGCAGTTTTAAAAGAAGTGTTTTGTAGATTAAATGCTAAAGAAATAAGGATAATCAGCGATTATTTAGGGTAAACAGAGATTTATTGGTTTTGCAAATAATGCTTCAGAATTTCAGGAAATGTTGCAATAATTACCAAATAAAAATAAGAAAATATATCTAAAGATAAATGCTTAAAAAGTCTACAAGTAATCTTCAATCATTTTTCTCAAAAGAAGGTAATAAAGATTATAATAATCATGAATTTGATGAAGTTAACATCTTGGACAGATTATTAATACAGATTAATATACTGTGGGTGATATTAATCATAGAATTAAACTTGGATGAAGTGATTTTTTTGGAAATAATATTTAAAAGATATACACCTGGTGTTTGAAAAAGAAAGTTTTTAAATAGATATATCAGTTCTTACTTATAGATTGTAGACTTGGACTCAACAAAAAAGCAATGAAGGGACTTCAGACCACTCACTGAGGTATTAGAGATATATGTTAAGAATAAAAATGAATCAAATACAAAATAATTGATAAGAGGACAAACAAGTATTACTGACATCACTGAAAGAATTAAGAGACCGAAATAAAGTTGGATGGACATAGAGATTAAAAACATAATAGATGACAGTTGAAGACTTAAATTGGATTTCAGAAAATTGTAAAAGATTTAGAAAATACTATATAAGAAATGCATGGATAAAATAAAAACTAAGAGAATCTCTAAATTAGAGAAACTGGATTAAACTTGAAAAGATATTCATCCTATTGTGGATTGATAATGATTGGCAATAATGATGATGATGAAGTATAAATTTTTAAATAAAGAGTTTATTATTCACAAACACATGAGCAAGTTATTGTACCCACAACAAACAGATTAAGAAATAATTCTAAAGATAGACTCTACTTCATGCACCATATATAAAATTGCATGCCCCAAGCAGATGCAGTGCTATATATTACAATGAATCATCCACATGTCTCTCTACTTGGATTTCCCAACACAGATACCTTTACAGATGAGCAACAGATAATCCAGAACATAAGTTCATTTCCCTCGGGCACCAAAATACAAGCCATACATTTGAGCCCATAGCCACCATTATAACATGCCTTGAGTGAACTCTAAACTGAAGGTTAAAGAGGCTTGGCATATTGCTAACAACCATAATTCTATAAATAGAAAGGAATTATGCTTCTCCCTTTTGAAAAAACAGGCAATATGATTTACATATACTTTGAATAAACTGTTGCATATATATACAATTACACACATTTCAAGCCTATGACTATGAGGATATTTAAGCCCTCGAAAGCACTAAGCTTCGATAATTTTCATGCATTTATAGTTTGTCTTAGCATGTCAGTGAATATATTTATGACTTATTATTTGCAATATTCACTTTTTACTTTCATTGTAAAGCCTCAAGAATATTTTCGATATAAAGTTCTATACAGGCAAAAATAAATAAATAAACTATCATCTTATGATATGATGACTGGATGATGTGCCAATATCAAAACAGTATTTTTTGGCTAATGTAAAGATATAAGTCCATAAGTCATGTCTATAAGAATTGAATTTATCAACATGATGAAAAATAGTTGATGTAAAAACCTAAAGAGTCCCAAAATCTATGCATTTTATTATATATGATAATACTGAGTCCAAGATGAGACTGTTTAATTTAATTAAAATGAAATTGAATAAATATATATATATATAATTTAATTAAGAAGTCATTGACAAGATACAGAATATTTATAACTATTGAAATCGTCCACAATATGGTACCACCATAGAAGTAAAAGTAAATACACACCAACATATAAATAGTGATTGAATAACTATTTATTAATAATCATTTCTTTTTAAATATTATAATAGTTTAGTTCTAGGATTATATGTATATTATTTTTGTTCAAAGCATACATAAAAGTAAGATCAAAATTGCCTGCTCACATCCTAGTTTCAGTTTTAAACCATTGAATATGGGTATGTTTGGGAATAAGCCATATTTCTACTCGGATATGTTTCAGTCCATTAGCTAACTCGTCCCTTTAATTCTCTTTGAAGTGGTTCCAGCTATTAATTTAACGGTCTTTCTATATAGCTACAATTAATTCTATTTGTGCCTTTGTTTAATTAAATTTCCAGAATAATTAAAGGAGTTTTTTTATATATCACAATAGAAAAAATTTTTAATTAATAGATTAATCTTTTAGTTAAGCTACGACATTGACTGTTTTTAATTTCCATTTTCTCTATATTATAAACAATTTAATCTCTTAGTTTGCTTCAGGTTAAATTTAATTAAACCTAATTAAGTTTCTTATTAGAAAAATAAACCTAATATATATATATATAACTAAGTTAATTAACTGAGTACTAAAAATATAGTTATTTCGATCACAAATATGCACCTATGTTATTCATCACTAATATAATTTAATTAAAATTATTATTAATAAGGATACCAAATCTCTTTACACACACACATATATATATATATTAATTAATTATTTAATTAACGGACATTTTATATATATATATATATGTCACAGAATTTGCAAAAAAAAAAAATACATTCGAAAGTTAATAAAATAATTACATTATTGTTATCTCTAAAGTATTAATAAACTGAAAATTTACAACAACAAGCCTTCAGAAATGATAGTATACTATTGATAAGTTGTAGCATGTCATAGGCTGTTTTTGAAACGTAAAGAAGATCAGGGACTACCGGAGAGTTAACATATATTTTCTAATATTTTTTTCTTGAAATGATTTTTCTAGATATTTTACGTTCCACTCAAGAATCCTTAAAATTGAAGCACTTTTATCAGGATAAGATATAAGAGTTAATTAGTTTTAAGATTATACAATCGTCAGTACAAGGTAATTAAAAACACTATTCATCTAACTGTTGGTTATAGAAAATACTATTAATAGTATTTAAAAAACTACATGGTTCAAATCAAGTATTAAATTATGGATTTGTTTTATAACAATATTCTATACAGACATTTGTTTTATATATGTTCTCCATTAGTATTTTCAATATTTAAATAATATAAATTCATGTGTACCTGCTAACTAATACTATTATACATATAAAATTAAATTGTATAATTTTGGAATTTATCATTAACTAAAAAAAAAAAAAATTAAATTGTATATAAATAGCATATATTATCATATTTGAAAAGTTAGATTGTATCTTATTATATTTAAAATGCTTTTAAATAGCAAATTCTTATACCAACAGTTTTCTGAATTTTCAGAAATTTGATGGTCTTTCTTGTTTGATTCTGACAGATTACTTAACTATTATAAATGTTACCAATACTTCTTCAGACCTCTTAAGTTATAATTGTGTTTGCTGATGGTTATTTTTTTTTTTTGAGTTGCTATCTTTGTAAAATGATAACTATCACTGATTGTTTGAATTCCCTTTTGTTCTAATTTCTATTGATGTTTGCTTTTTTTTAAATTGGAATCAGGAACATCCAAGAGATGATCAAAGATGCATCTGCTCACAATGTGATGTGATGCACTGTGGTTTCTTCTTTCTCAGAATCTGGAATCTCTCAGCCACTATGTCCAAAAAAACTTGTTAACCACCTTCCCTTCTCTTTCCATGCCCTATCCTAAGTTTCTCCTATATTTTTCTCTATCCTACTCCAGTCCATTTTCACAACATTGTTCATTCTATGACCTTTATATCTAAATCTGCCTTATTTTTTTCCAAACTCAGCATAAAAACCAATAACCCACTTTCTGTATAATTTTTATATTTATTCTCCCACAACTTCATTATTTGTACCCCTTCTGCTTGTAAGCATTTACATTCAATTAACGGGCATCTAATATTTTCCATGCCTTTCTTACATAACTTTCAGACCAAATCCCACATTTCTCTAGTGTATATTCCCTTGTTGCTAACAATCCTGTTTGAGCTTAAACAGTAAACTACTTTTCTTATTATTATCATAAATTAACTCGCATCCAATATTCTGTTTACTTCTATATATATTTAAACTCTTTTTACTCTCCATCTTTCCAACTTCCTATTTTTTATTAATGCATCTATTCTTCTATCTCATTCTTTGCCACCGAACTGTCAATGATACTCCTAACACAATCATAACACCTTTTGATGGGATGTGAAGTGAAGAATCTCTCAGCAATTATACTGGTTAGCTACTTAATTTTACATTCCCCAGTTTAAGTTTTCCCATATTCTGTTTCTTTCCATTTCCACAACATAATCTTTGTCAACTCTAAAGTTTTTATATTTAAATCCCCCATATCTTTTTCCAACCCCAGCATAAAAAACAATAATCTACTTTCTGTATAATCACTTTTTTCGTATTTATTTTTCCATAACTTCATTATATGTATAACTTCATTATATGTATAAGTATTAACAGCCGCTGACATCTGCTTTGAAAATAATGCCCTAATTTTCTCTCTGACACAAACTTTTTTATTTTTCTATTTCTATACTCAGATTATATTATTTGTGGTTAATCTGGGCTGAGGATTATTTTTAACTGGAGATAGATTAGTTGTTGACAGTAAAAGAGATAATCAAATTCTTAGATACCTACCCATAACATAGTATAACTAGAATTTTTTCTACTGCTATTGATGGAATGATGTGTTGATACATCACATAAGTAGTTTTTTTGTAAGCCATTGCTTAACATTTGTTCAATTATTTTATGGTATTTTATGATAAATTATTTATCTTTGGATAATAAGCTGGAATGAAAAAACAAATCATCATAGTTTGTAAGAAATTTTTATGTAATTTAAAGAAGATAAATTCTATAATATTATCAGCAACTACTATATTTGGTTATCTATGATGTATGAAATTTGTATTGGATAATTGTCTCAATTTTATTTGTATTAGTATGAAATTTACTTTCAGTCTTGCACGGAAAGTTATCAGCTTTAATTAGGAATGATTTACTGAGGATTGACTATGCATTGTTTAAATGGATCTATTGTAAGGATCAAATTATTTGAGACTATGGAACATATTCCTTGCAAGGCAATTATGTTTACATTGATATAATTTCAGAATTCTTAATTTATTTTAATATCAAGTGTGACAACATTGAACTAATTAATATCCTTGCTTTACCATTCTTATATTACTTTCATAGATCAAATCCAAGATCTTAAATTAGACCTTTGAAAAAAATAATTCTATTATATAAAGATACTCACATTTCAAATGCTATTGGAAGATTACTGAAAAAATCGATAAGACAACTTTGGCAAACTCCATTTTAAAAGGAGTTGATAAACTAAGTTCTGCTTGAGAAATCCAACAATTATGATGTTAATTTCTCATGTTGTATTCTTGATAAAGCATCAAAATGTGATATTTTTTCTTCATTAACATTTATAAAGAAGGGGCAATAATTTTCCAGGCTTGCACAGAATTGGGTATGTTTCTTTTCTAAATATTAATTTTTCTCATAGTGAAGATAATACACTTAGATTGAAATAATTTTGCAAATCTGATGTGTAGTTCACCTTAATTCATATTTTTTTTGAATTAAAATTATATTTAATATTTTCAATGCTTCTAAACATATAAAATAATGTTAACCTGTCTATTTATCCTCATGGTCAAGTTCCCGGGATCACTTCTAGCAATTAAATTTGGATTTTTCTTTTCCCTGGTAAAAATTTTGTAAAACTTTTTTTATGGTTCTATAATTAATGTATATTTTTATCTAAAATATTAGTTACAAAAAAAAAATCAAAAAATGGCAGGAAAAATCAAATAATCATTATTACAAAGGAACTAAAAGCATGCTTTGATGAGTAGACATTGTTTATTCGGCAATCACAATATTTTACAGAAATATTATGATCATTGAGAAAATATTACAATGGTCTAAAAACTTGACTTTTGGAATGTTTATAATTATATTTGTATTGTAATTGTGTAATAATTATTAAAAAATAAAAATAAATATTATTACATATTTATTTATTATAGAAATGTTTTATTTTTAAATATAAAATAATATCTTCTTCTGAATATTGTTACTATAGAGATTACTGTCATGGAAAAACACAGCTTTCTAGAAAGTGAGGTCACTCACAAGATTGTTATAATATTCAGCAATATCAAAAAAATTACGAATAAATTCCAAACTTTCAAAACATAAATTGATAGATTTAGTAGTTATTAAAAAATTTTCATTTAGATTTTTAAATCAAACATGAAGTAAAGAAGACTTAGTTCCTTATATTGAATCAACTCCACATGAAATTTGATGATGTGACAGCATTTTGTTTTTACTAAAATATAATTTAAAAATAATTCCAGAAATCAAATGTGATTTTTTTAAAATTTATTTAATTTCTAAACAAAAATATCTATCAAATGAGGTCAAATTTATTATATTCTGATAAATAATAATGGTTTAATATTAAAGCTGAAAGCTTAAATCTAGTGAAAACAAAGAATCTATCAGAGTACAGGAGGGTTGGTTAATTTTATTTTTAATTAAAAACAAAGTATGACAGATTAACTTTTCTATATTCTAATAGATTTCTTTGTTCTCACTAAATTTAAGCTTTCAATTTTCACTTTAATATAAAACTATTATAATTTATCAGAATATAATAAATTTGACCTCATTCAATAGATATTTTTATTTAGAAATTAAATAAAATTTAAAGAAATCACATTTGATTTTCAGAATTATTTTATAAATTAGATTTTAATCAAAACAAAGTGCTGTCATGTCATCAAATTTCAGGTAGAGCTGATTCAATCTATAAAATGAATGAAATCTTTTTTGTTTGATGTATGCTTTAAAAATCTGAATGAATTATTTTTAATATCTAGTAAATCTATCAATTTATGCTTTAAAACTTTAAAGTATTTTTATAATTTGTACAATATCACTAAATGTTATAACAGAGTATTGTAATGATGACACTTTTAGACAGTTGTATTTTTCCCTGGCCATAATATCTATGGTAATTTTACACAAAAGAATATACTTTTTTATATTTAAAAATAAAACATTTCTGTAACAAATAAGTGTGTAATAACATATTTTTGATTTCTAATAATTATTACACAATTATTATACAAAAAATCATAAACTTGCCAAAATCAACTTTTTAGACCATCATAATATTTTCTCAAAGTAATCTCACAAAGTTCTAGATTGCCAAATATATAATAGCCATCCATCATCATGTTGTTTAAAAACTTTGAAATTTCTGCCTGACATCTTTTGATATTTTTTTAAATTAAAATATTAGAAAAAATATATACATGAATTTTAAAACTGTAAAAAAAAATGTTAACAAAATTTCTCACTAGAGGGCAAAATTGCAAATTAAATTTCTAGATTTTTGGTTAAACATATCAAGACTCAAAATGGAAAATTTATCAATGTTACCTGCATAAGTAGAATATTTATTATTAGCTTTATTATTTTACTTACACTAATTAAAAGATCAGAATGACATCTGTATTAATGACTTGAGAACTTGGGTGTATTTTCTCAATCTTCAGCTTCATATCAATTTTTATTATTATATGGATTCATATTGTTATCAATCTTTTTTCCCTCTTGATGCAAATTGACTTTACTCTGGTGTTTTTTTTTTAAATTTTAGTGAATCATTTTACTCTTCTGGTTTAAAAAACCAGGTTATGGCCATGTGGCATTCATGATTGCAGGTATTATAATTTTTTGTTGCCATGCATTCTGATTGACCATAACAACAACAAATTATCTTCATTATTAGAAGACCCACTTTTTTTGCAAGGAAGATTTCTGAGGAAATGGACATCTCAAATATGATATTGCATAGTTATTAGAAAATTGGGATTTTCAAACTTCTCAATTTGCTCTATGGGTGTTTTTTAAGAAAGACTGTTTTCATATAATAATTTCTATCACAACAAGTAATTTGTCACACTAACTAAAAATTATTTCAACAAAGCATCTTCCAGAAAACCTTGTAATTACACTTTGGACCAGACCACAAAAATACGGAATTATAATCCATGATCTTAAAGCTATATATAATTCAATACAGATGTGATAAAATGGAAAAATAGTTACCTAATTTTTTAACCATTATGTCACATTAAAGTTCTTCTGGAAGCTGAGATTTATATGAGTTATAACCAAGACTTATTATTATATTTGCTCTTTAAAAGAGAGGAATGTGGCCTCTCTGACTATTTATCATTGCATTTGTTAATAAAAATTTCAAATAGTTCCTATAAAGTAGCCAACCAATAGAGTTATGACATTAATTTTTTTAAATATATAGTTTGCCCAATTATGCAATCTCAAAAGATTATTTTTATTGCAAGTATATATACAATATTTTAATTTTTTTTTTTAAAAAATATATTCTTTATTTTAAAAAAAAACTATATACACTTTTTACAAGTAATAGTTATGATTTAACAACATACTGTACAGAATATCTATTTTAGTTCATATTTAACTTCGGACACAATCAGGCAAAAACCTCTATCACATCATTATATATCAATACTTTTTTACAAAATTAATTTTATAATATATAGGGTATATGAGCACAGACTTTCACACGACCCACCACGCTCCACACTATCTCAAAACACTGATACACTTGAACATATATATGTTGAAAAGATAAATAATCACCAATATATGTATTTCATGCTAAACCAGCAATCATCAGTTGGTCCAGATTACCATCTCTACACATATATGCTATAAGTGCTCAGATATATATTAAGATAGCCAAACCTCGGCTCTAATTTGGCTGTCTATTATACTTAAAATTGATGCCATAAGTGATTGATTCCTATAGAGAAATTTTTATTGATGAGTAAACAAATACTGGAATTAACTTTACAATTTTCAATATACCCAATAAATAAATGCATAACAGGTTTAATTATTTTATATTATCACTGCCATTTTGAGTAACATACTTCATAAATATAATAGGTTATGTAGCTTTTAGCATGTTTTTATTTTAATATATATATATTTTTATATATTGAATAAATTGAAGTAATATCAAATCTTCAAAATGACTTCTGTATTATGCTACAAATCTTTGTCACCTGCCTAACGAGACTACCATTTGCTATGCCAAAATTTATGTAAATATTATTAATGTTAGCTTAAATTTACTGTTTAGCAGTGGATGTAGTTTTAATCAGTTATCAAAATCAGACAGATAAAGAAAGATCTACAGCATATTTCATTTAGACATAAGTATAATTTACTTAAATGTAATGATAATTTAAGGCTCAATCAATTACCTATTTATACATTTATACACACAGACATATTAAATTATTTGTGTGCATGTTTAAATGTTCATGAAAGTTTAAAATTTTCAACATTAATTTAAAGTTGTAATTATTTATTAAGCGTACAGGAAGTATATGTAAATACTTTTAAGACAGGCTATAACCTGCATCAAATGCACCTTAAAATTTATAATAGTCAAGCAATATCTTTATTTTGCCAATAGAGGGACCACTCAAACCATGCCACAAGATAGAGATGTTTTATAAAGATAAGACCCGCCATCTTATTTCCACTTATATAGGCCAATCTGAAGTATCTTTATTTGGGAGCATGAAGCTATTGTTCTCTTTATTGTTTAAGTTCACTATTTCCTTTACAAATTAATCTTTGCAAACTAAAAGAAAAGTTTAAATTCAGCTTTAAAAATGTTCTTTAAAAAAAAAATTAATTGAATAAGGATTGTTTTGCAATTTTAACAAAATAAAAGTATTTACTATGTGAAAAAGAAATTAAATTTTGAAAACTATTTCATTTTTGAAAGTATATTGTCTACTTTGTTTCAGACATATTTTTATAATAACATTCAAATCCATAAGAAAATTAGCTATTAAATTTTGAAGATAGGAAAAAAATGTATCAGCATCTTAACTTCCAATGTTACCTTCCAAACTGGAAATTAATATGCTCATTATATAGTTATCTATTTAAAAGTGGTTATAAAAGAACTTCAAATTATAAACATGATGTGTTTAAAAATAAACTTTAAAAACTGTTGCCATATAATGGATTAACTCTCTCAGAAGTTGGTGACTTTCTTTGTTCTCACTTACTGTAAACATTCAATATTAAGTATAAAATTAAATCATTATCACTTATCAGAAAATATAAATCTATTATTATAAAGCACTGAAAATTTTGAAATTATTAAAGCGGAAGTCAACCTCTGATAATGCACTATTTCTTAAACATTATAAATCTCTGAGCACTCACTCTCCAGTAAGAGTTTTTTAGGTTAACTATATTTGCACAATTCAATATTTGATTATAACATCAGTCACACAATAGACTCAAGCCCTGATTTAAGCATGGTTAGTGAGAGTTGGTGTATATACAAATATGCTCTAAACTTAAGTGATTCACTTAAGTTTTTAAAAGTCTTACTAGTAGGCGAGAGCATGGAGATTTATAATATTTACAAAATAGCGCATTATCGGAGGTTGACTTCTGCTTTAATATTATCAGAACATAATAAATTTGACTTTATTTGATATTTTTATTTACTACTGATATAAATTCTGAATGTTCACATTTTATTCTTAAAAATATTTAAAAAATGAGTTTATATTTAAAACAAAAAATTTCAAACATCATCATTTCTAAAAAGACCATTTTTATTTTCAACAAAATCTTTATTATTTGACATTTTAAAAAATAATCTGAATGAATATTTATTTATATATCTTATATCTAATGAATTACGCTTTAACAGTTTAACTTTTTTCAATATTTATTACAAAATTGAAATTATAATTCGACTGATTACATAGAAGCTAAACTTGTAAACAGCTTTTGGGTATATTTGCATTGTCTGATGAAATAACATTCTATTTTTGAAAATAAATTATTTCTGTTCAAAATAAATTATTAATAATTAATATTATTCGTTTTTAATAAATATTGTATAAATTATTGTATAAAAAGAGTCTAGAATAGTAATAAAATTGCAAATAAACATATTTTGGGGATTCAAAATATTTTCTCTAAACAGTGTCATAAACATGATGATATCAAAAAATATCTGTCTACAAAAGAGATAGTTGTCAAGGTTGTCAGAAGGTGGAGTTAAATCCTTGTTATCTTTGCCACATTTTCGATTGTCTTGCCAACTATGGAAATTTTTCAAACTAAACTTTTATATCAGAATGTATATAGAAAAAAAACTAATTTGCCTATATAAAGCTTGTGAAAATTCTCACTAGTGGGTGAATTATTGAAAAATATGAAAAATCAGACCTAACCGATAAAGATAATTAATGAATACAATATTATGTATATTTATAAGTGTAATTATAAGTAAATTGGATTAATTTGTATATTTATTATTTTATATTGTATGATACTTAATAAAATAAAAAAGTAAGTATTAATTTTTTTTAAAAAAACTCTTAAGTCATTAACTTAAGTGTATAATTAAATTTCGTTTAAGGTCTAATTTGTTATTAGTATTCTTCCACACTTACATTAATATAATACTATGAATGAAATCAAAGAGTGAAGTTTTTGTTATTTTGAACATTTTATATCTGTACTATATATTTATTAATAAAATTAAATTTAGTTTATTTGAAATTCAATGAAAAAAATATATTTTTTAGCATATTTAATGATACATAGTAGTAAAAGAAGATTAAAATATTAATCTTTTTGCTTATAGTATAAGATTTATTGAAATTTATACACTAATCAATAATGTGTAAATGTATGTAAAGTTTTAAATAATATATCACAAGATTGGAATGATCGAAATACATCTTTTTATTAAAATAAGAAAAGGTATAATTTTTTGAGAAAATTTGCATGTAGATTTATATAATAATAAATATAATTAATTATGCTATTATATTTATCATTTATGAGTTGAATTTTAGAATTGATGCTAAGAAAAATACATATATTAAATATTTTTAATAAGCGTTTAACATTAAATTTATATGAAAAAATATGCACCATTCACTGGTTAATATGTGATATTATTAAGAATGCAATCATAATACATATGTTAATAATAATAATAATAATAATAATAATAATAATAATAATAATAATAATAATAATAATAATAATAATAATAATAATAATAATAATAACAACAACAACAACAACAAACACCATTTCATTCAATAAAGACAGAAAAAACTTAAGATACTATCTATAGATTTTGTATTTAAATATGTTCAAAAAATTATATAGACTTTTAAAAAAAATGGTAGAAAATATAGTAATATATTAATTAATTAATATTAATTAAATATTAATTATATTAAATTGTTTTTTATAAGTAATTTTTTAAGACTTCTCAGATAGTTACATTATTGAAAAATTTACATGTATAAATGTTCAAATAAAAGATAAATTTCCATTTTATTTTAATGCTAATACATTCAAAGTTTTGTTAAACAATAAATTTTAAAAAGATGAATATACTGAATATGCTCTTTATCTGGTTCGCAATATTTCATTATAAAGACTTTTACATCATGCTTTCTGTTAGAAATTTACTCTCATTACAGTTAAACATCTAATAATGCTAATATTTTGTGAAAGTAGAATGAAAGGACATAGTAGATATATAAAATAATGTTATAATTTGTTCAACATCCAGCTATGAGTGCACACATGGTTTTCACAAAAGCTTAAGGAACATATTTGTATCAGAGTTCAATTCATTTCAATCACTTTAATATGATCTATAATTCTTATTAAAACAAAAATGTAATAACTTGATATTAATATTTTTTATTTAGATTTAATTTTAAATAGGAATATGAAATTGTTAGTTGAATAAATATTAACCCCTTTATTAACATAAAAAATATTTGAGATATATGATTTGTAAAATTTCAGTTAAGGATTAAAATATGTAAACAAACTTGAAACATAAATATTAATATTAATAAACATAATTTAATGGACAATTTTAGGATGTTTTAGCTAATTTGTTGATATGTTCATTATTATTTTATTAAGTGTTTAATAAAGTTAGTTATTTTTATCATTTTTAAATAATGTATGTTATTGAATAAATGAAATTTTTATTAATATGGATTGGATAAGTGAAGGGAAAAAGACATAAAATAAGTAAAGTGATTAATAAAAATAGTAATAAAATAATTGAATGGACAATTGTTCCATTATCATGTGATGTTTAAGCACCAAATGAATCTAATTCAGCTTTAATATAAAGATCATTAACTTAAGAAACCAAACTATATGTTCACTTTTTAGTGTACTTAGTACATTCAAACATTATTAATTGTACCAATAACAATTCTTTATTAATGTTATACATTTGTGTGTTAATTATTGATTATCAATACACATATATGAATATTAAACCACTAAACATCACATGATCACTATCTCATACTAGCACATAACGCAAGATGGCATTACTATATGGAGAGTTTTGCTTTGTTTTGAATTGTTTAATATATGAATATTAAGAAATATATTCATACATTAGAATATATTTAAATACAAGTATATTGAAATATACTGAACTTTAGATATAATTAGATGGTATTTGAACACAGACTTTCAAGCTCTTTTCAGACAGCCACTCTATTTTATACAACCAATACCCATTACCACATAATGTAAAAAAGGTAAATGATCTCAAATATACATATTTTATGCTGAAACAGAACACATTCAATGCTTGGTTTATATTAAGATAGCAAATCTTCAAACCTTAATGGACAGATTTCAATTCTTTCCCCTCTCACACTCTTCAGCCATCCATATGTTCAATGCCCTTGTTTGCCAATTTTGTTATTATATCCATGTTGACTTTATCACTTTGATACCTCATATATAGGACCTTAATTGCCCATTTAAATACACAGAAGAGGGATGGACACACTACAGGCTAACTATGTCATTTTTTAAATGTAAGTATAGTGTATTTAAATGGATAAATTAAGGTTCATTTTTTAAATGTAAATATAGTGTATTTAAATTGATAAATTAAGGTTCTACATATGAGGGATCAGAGTGACTTAAAGTCAACATGGGTATGACAACAAAATTGGAAGACAATGGCTTTGAGCATACCATCATCTGATTGTCAATGATATGGATGGCTGAAGAGTTGGAGAGAATTGTATCTATTAAAGTTTGAACATTTGCTATTTTAATATAAACTGAGAGTTGATTATATATATTTGGGAGATGATGATCTGGACCAACTGATGATCTCTTGGTTCAGCACAAAATGCATATATTGGAGATCATTTATCTTTTTCACAGCTATGTGGACATGTGTTATGATTGTATAAAATAGAGTGGATGGTTGAACAGAGCTTGAAAGTCTGTATTCAAATACCTTTTATACATTTATGATAAATATAATTTGAGACTCTGAGAGCTTAGTCACACTAAACAATCTTCATCTAGATTCTTCTAAGTTTACAAATAAAACTATATATAAAGACAATATTAAATTATATATATAAGGGATTCAAATTCAGACTTTTACATGACCCTTTACTCTCCATGCCATCTCATATTGCTGACCCACCTGATGACACACATGATGAAAAGATAAATAATCAATATATGTGTATTTCGTGCTAAACCAGCACTCATCACTTGGTCCAGATTACCATCTCCACATATATATATATATACAATCAGTGCTCATCTTTATATTAAGATAGCCAATCTTCAGACTTTTATGGACATGCTTCAAACCATTCCAACCCATAACTCTTCAGCCATCCATTTCACTAAAAATCTGATGATAAAACATTCAAAGTCCATGTTAGTGCCAAGGTTGTCATCCTTCCCATATTGACGTTAGTCATTCTGACCCCTCATGTACTAGATATTAAATAATATTTTTTTAAACCTGAAGTGAATGTAATTTAGAAGGGATTTGAACTCAGACTTTTAAGTTTACTACAGCTATCCACAAATCTCTTCTAAATTATACATTTTTTAAAAATAAATATAATCAATTATCAAAATTGATAGTTCTTCTAGGTATAAAGACAATATTAAATTATATTTTTTTAAACCTGAAATAGATTGGTTATACCGAACTGAATGTAATTTACAAGGATTTGAACTCAGACTTTCAAGCTTACTACAGCTATCCACAATCCCTTTCTAAATTTTACTTTTTTTATTTATAAAATATAATCATTTGTCAAAATCGATGCCTCATTATAAGCTATTCATTACATTTCAATAGTATTAATATAACAAATATTTTGATTATAGACAAACACTTCACCTAAAGATCGTTCGGCTAACACTCACATTTAAAAAATGATCATTAATAGTAGATAAATTAAATATATATGTAATTATTTATATTGTTATGGAATGAAAAAAGATTCTCGATTTTATTTAAAAGTAATGAAAATGTAGTTTTTCTTTATATTTAAAAAAATGCAAAATGAATGGGAAGTAATAATCATAAATAAACATGAGAGGTCAGATTGACTTATGGTCAACATGGATAAGATGAGACGGTTGGCATCGGTGTGGGCTTTGGGCATTCTATCATCAAATTTTCAATGAAATGGACAGCTGAAGAGTTATGGAGTGGAGTGGATTGAAATCTGTCCATTAAAGTATGAAGATTAGCTATCTTAATATAAGCTGAGCATTAATTGTATATATATATGTGGAGATGATAATCTGGACCAACTGATGAGTGCTGGTTTAGCACGAAATACATATATTGGTGATTATTTATTTTTTCAACAAGTGTGTGATCAAGTATGTCAGCAGTATGAGATAGCGTAGACAGTTGAGGGTCGTGTGAAAGTCTGAGTTCAAACCCCCTATATATTACATATTAGAGTGCAGATACGAAAAAGCTTGTACTGTAGAAAAATTCATATATTAAAAATAATGATATCCATATAGAAAATTGTAATATCTTTAAAATTTTAGTGTATTTGATTATTGAATACTGAAATAGTCAAAGAAAAATGATTTTTTTTTAAAAAAATCATTATATCTCACTGTCACATTGATTCCATATAATTTTGTGTATCGTGCAAATATATAGCATTAAAAGACACTATTTATATAAATGTTCAAATATATTTTTTCAACATGTACATTATTTATTAAATTACATATTTGGTAACTTAAAGATAAAACATTATTATAAAGTAAAACCTGTTTATTAAATAAGTAAAAAATTGAATAAAAATGTGATTTAAAAAGATTTGCAAAAAATTATAAATGTACATAATATTGTTGACTATCTAGTTTTGACATTTGAAATGTCAGAGATACAGGTTTAAAAAGTGGGATTAATTGTCATGGAGTGCAAAAATTGAAATACATAACAGCTTAATGTTTTTATTTAAAAATAAAGTTTAACGGAATTATCACTATTATCATCAGTAATCTGCAGAAAGGCCTACACTGCTCATCAGACTACTTTCCTCTAAGACTTTCTCTCTTTTACTTTTCAAATATTAATGGCTATTTTTTTAAGGTAATTTAGTTGTTTTTTCATTTTATCTACACTCCTTTCCAATTTTTTTCAGAAGATTTTTCATAATTTTTCTAGTTCTAAATAAATGCCCAATATAATCCTTTTTCATAGTTTTCTTACTGTGATAATCCATCGAATGTGTGTGTGTGTATATATATACTGTAATGGGATGGGGATAATGGGAGTCATCCTTGGAGTGATGGAAAATAATCATAAACTACATTTCAACAATATTTCAATTAAAATAAAATACTAAATTAATTATTAAAGTAATGTTTAATAACCATAAAATATATAAGCAATTTTATATATCAAAGAGCATTAGATCATAAAATCTCTCTGAATGATCAGCCTAGTTAATGCCTTAGAGCAACTAAAAGTATAATTAATCAATCCACCAGCATTATCAATAAGTAAAAATAAATATAATTAATACTCAAAAGAACCATTCATTATCATGAATGATCAACAATCAAAATAAAATCAACAGTCAATGTTGTGACTGGATTGGAAATGGGTCTTCTGTAGACCAGGCTAACTTTGAGATTTTGCCAGCTTGGGGCATTTATTTAAACATAATTTGGATATGCAAACTAAGTGCTAATCCATAAGAAATATACAAAAAGAAAATCTAAACAATAATGCTGGGATATTAAAACATGCTGATCATCATCAATGCTCTGGTCACTTAGTACAATTAATGTACTGGTCAACTATAAACTTAATTTATAATAGACTAAACTAAATAAAATGTATTGCATGGACTTTGAAGTATATACACTTCATGCCATCCCAGAAAGATGATTGATCATCACTGGATACCCAAAAGCAGTAATGTACATGTTCATTCATATAATAAACCATTCAAATCAAGCTCAAAGAACATGTGCTCTATTACTATTACAGTGACCAAGAGATGATGCAAGCATACAATATTAGAATTAAGTCACTGAAATAATTTTAACAATTCAGTTCAAGTTTATTAACAACAACAAAAAATAAATTGAAATTAACAACTTTAGAATATGACTATAGATATAAATTAAGCCTTCTGATTTTAATTAATATACAATAAAAAATTATCACATTTGTGATTTACAAAATTACTATACATAACTCAAATTATTACATTATGATTTATAAGATTTCCTAATGAGTTTACATAAAGTGCATATATAATCACACAGACATGTGTTATAATTTATAAATGAATACATTTCAATTGACATTTAATAAAATAAAAAAAATGATTAAATTTTACATATATGTCCTATTTGACACTCAATTATATATATATGCACACATACATGTGTATGCATGTAATTTCTGATCATATTTAAATGGTCCTACAATAATACATGATTAAACTTTTTAACTTTTATTTTTAATAATACAAATACCTATGCTAGATTTACTTAGACACATATATAGAATTGCACAGATTATTAACAAATTTAATTTGGTTGAAACAATAAATGACATTAATTTTTATAATTACTAATTCTATTTTGAATATACATAAAATTTACATATATATATATATCAATATAAAAAAGCAATTTATCAAACTACCACAGCTTTCTCTCTTTTTTTTAAAAAAGTATACTCAATTTTTGACAGGTTAGAAAAGTTCTTTTCATCAGGTTACTCTTAATTAGTTATAATGCTTTTAGAATCATCTTTAAATTGATCTAATTCAATCATTTCATTCAGTCAAAATTTTACTTGCATTATTTTTCAAAAAAAGATTTTAAAATAATATTCTTCTATATATGTAGGACCATCACAGGTTGCTCTTAACTTTAATGTTTTTTTAAAAAATTAAAATATAAATTTCAAAATGTCTTTTTGTTTTCTCAATAAATAATTTTCAATAAAATTGTTATATATCTCACTTGGAGAATGTCATTTCAAAAGAATGAATTATTTAAAATAACTCATGTTATATATATGAAAAATGAGGCATTTGTCTACTATTCCTTGCATGTATATACAACAGCATACATCTACCAATTCTTTGGCAAGCTGATGGGTATCACCATCAGAAATGTATAGTCCAGAAAATTGTAAGCATCAGGAAAGACACAATCAGGTGTGTTGGCATTCAATCAGTTCCTTACTGTCTAGGATTTGATGAGCTTCAGGTCAGCAAACTGTTCTGTATTTGATAGAGCTCAGCAAGCAGTTGTCCTCTTAGCACACATCTGTAGCTATGAATTTCAAAATTTTCCTCCATGTGAATTCAAACTCCACTGTTGAATTGTAGAGCAGCTCTTTCTTTGCATTCTTACAACTTCAGGTAGTTTTCTGTACAACTCTGCTAGTCATCTCTACAGCTAGCTTTACTGTTGCCACTTTCTGCTACAGTTACCAACAAACTGCAGCTAACTACTTCACAAAATATTTTAGCAAACTTTGCAGCTAGCTATTAGTCAACTGCTTCTCAAAATATTAAAACCAAACTTGCAGGTGGCCAAAATTGGCCAATTTGGCCAGCTGATTGCCACCAGCTCTTACAAAAACTACAAATCAAACTTAACTGATATTTTTATCATTCTTTTTTATAAGTGTCTTCTGAGATGATAAAAACACCTTAATTAAAAACAGTTTTCTGACTAATCCATATCTTGATTAAAAACAATTTTAATCAAAAGCTACTTTTAGATTTCTACTAAAGTGTCATCTACATGGTTTTACTCTTTTCAAATCACTTTTAATTAAAAGCTACTTTTTGGAATTTTTAATCTACAAAAATTTTTAAAAATAAATAATAGATATGTATACAAGTATTAATAAAAAAATAAAACATGCTTGTTTTAAGTTCAAAATCAGAATTACAAATAAACATATTATTTAGATCTTTTTAAACTGTTTAATTTATAATAAAATTTTATTTTTAAGCCCTTAACACTTTATTATGTTTATTATTCCAGGAAGATAGAAAATATCTACTAAAATTTTTGTCTGTGTTTGTTTTTACTTTTCCTTTACTTTATATATATTTGTGCACACACACACAACTATGTTGTCATGTGCCATGTATCTCAACTGCTACAATATATATATAAACTTGTTAAAAAAATTGTGAAAAAAATCAAAAAGTGTATGTCAAGCGTTGTTAGCCGAGAGGTCATCACACCCACCTTGCAAGCAAGTAGTTGGTTGCAGATGGGTGTGGGTTCGTGTCCCAGCCGATGCTATGACATATGAAAAAAAAGAGTATAGCTTTCATCTTTTTTTCAAAAATATAGATAAATAATCTTAGCTTTAAAAAAAAAAATAGTTCATGTTGAACGTTCTTAATATAATTATTTACAAAAGAAAAAATATCTAAAGAGTTTTATAGAGAAATAAAGATAAGGCAGATTATAAAAGAAATATACCAAAATTAAGGAATTCAAACAATATAAAAACTTTGGAAATATATAAAAACAAATGTGCTTCTAACGTAAAAATTATTAAAATGGCATAACAAATTTAACCAAAGTATTTGCAGTAAAAATTCATAGAGGGAGTTACAGAATTATAGAGTTAGATCAAAGAGCCAATATCTTGTTCTTCAATTGATACCAGTATTTCTATTAGAAAACATTGGGAAAAAGAAGATCCTTTATGTGTGAATGGATTGCTACATCAAAACTTTGTTCAGCTAAAGGATTAAAAATACATTGAACCTCTTATTTATATATGCATTTATGAAAGGATAGCATTCTCCATTATTATGTTTTTGCAAAAATTGACTAATTTACATCAGAAACTATTTTGAAGTTTTATTATTTAATTATTTAAAGTTCTTACTTTCAATGGAAATTATTAAAATCATTTCCCCATAAAACTAAAAAAAAATATTGTAAGGTAAAAACAAATACAATGTTGAATGGATTTTGTTAATAGGACATTTGAATTTAATTTATATATGTAAATTTATGTTAATAGTATTCATAGTTTTAAGTTCATTTAAATATACCAATTTAAATATTTAAACAAACAATAAGGTTATATTTTTAATGTTTTTCTTGTTACACATATTTATTTATCAGTTACATTCATGAAAACAACATTATGCATGGTACAGCTTTATTTTAAATGTTATTTTATTAATAGTTATAAATTAAAAATCTTTTCAACTTTAATATGTAGAAAAGTAATTGTATTGTTTCCATAAGAATTGTTTTAAAATTTTTTGCAACAATTTTGTTTTCTATTCTTAAGAAAAAAAACCTTACAACAGAGATAATTTTTTTTATATATGTCAAAGCATTGGCCGGAAAGCAAACCCAGGCTGGCTGCTTGGAAGGCAGCTATGCTAACCGCTAGGCCACCCCTTGATCTTGTTTAAATTTTTAGAATTATTTATTTAATATAATGAATGTTACTATCGTTAATTAAAACCAGTTATTATATTTTGTGAAGTATTTTTTTATATCTTTCATAAGTTTGATTTGTTTACTGATTATATCTTTTAAAATTTTTTGTTTTATTGTTAATTTATTAATTCGTTTAATCTATTTTAGAATGGGAGAAGTCGTTTTATTTTATCTAAGCTACTTTAAATTTATATGTGTGTGTGGAAAGACATAAACTACATTAAGGAGACTAGTGACATCATGTTTTCTTTAGTTTATCAAGGAATAATAGATATTATTTTTATACTGCATGATAACTGTATAATATTGTAGGTTTAAGAGTACTATAAATATATTGTGCAAAGCAAGAACATATTATATAAATATAAATATTATAAGTATTCTTAATAACTTCCATACCACTACATATTTTGAAGCATATGATTAGTGATAATCATTAATGTATTTATGTATAGTGGATCATCTTAAAGCTGTGGTTGGGATAAATTAGGCTCTTGTAAGTAAATATGGATATTTATAATTTAGCACAGCTAGCACACTGTCCTCCTTTATTTATTTACTTAAATTATTGAAATCAATATTTCCATTGGTACTTTGGATCATCACTCATCATCATCATCATTTACACCATTATTTCCAGTGAAACACAATCATGTCTGTTATACCTACACCAACTGATATATTCAGGAACATGTTAAACAGAGTGCTAAGATGTGGTTATTGACATAATTAATCATCATCTTATCATCATCAATGGAGAATGCTTTACCACAATCCTATTCAATTATCAAAGAATTTTTTCATTTATTTTTTATGTACTTTTATAGCTTATCTTCTCTATTTTTTCTAACTTCCAATGTTTTATCATAACTTTTCCTTATTTTCTATATTATTATTTTGTATACAACTATATTTCAAATAAAACATATAATATGCCTTTTTTGAGTTCTAATCATAATGGGCCTTAGAATATTCCAATTCTTAGCTATTTTAAATCCTCATTGTAATGTTTTTCTACTGTTATTTCTGATTGTAACAGTATGGAAAATAGGGGTTTACAAGAGAGAATCTGAGGTTACAATTGTCTCAACACTGGTTAGCCATTTGTAACAGTACACCCATTCAGGCTGAATTATGAGAAGATGGGAAACTATCATCGTTCCTAAATACACAAAATATAAAATTAACTATAAAAGGAATGAGCATGATAGATCATCATAGAACTAATGATAGGTTCACCAGAATTGCACAGAAGTAATAATTATTCATCATCATGAATGATCAACAATAAAAAATGATAAATAGTCCATCTTGTGACTGTATTTGGAAGTGATCCACTACAGACCAGACTAATTATATAGCCACTGCCAAACCCAGGACAGCAGTACAAACAAGAATTATCTGGATGCACATACTTTGATGCCACTCCATCAAAATACAACCATAAATCAAATAATGCTGAGATACTAAAGACATCCTGACCATCATCACTGCTCTATCCACTTAGCACCATTAATGTACTAGCCAACTATAAACTACATTTCTAAAAAAATAATAAATAAAATGAAATGTAGTGCATGGATTTAAAGAATATCCCTTTATGCCAATCTAGGATTATCATCATCTGGATGTCCATAACACTAAACATAGACTCCTACTCCATATAACTGTTATGCATAAATATATATATCACTATAAGTAATAATTTTTTTGAATAACTTACAATCATTAGCATAAGTAAGTATCATACTATTTTTTATGTTTTGATCATCACACATAAAAACATTAAAAAGTAAAGGTGCTAATATTCCACCTTGAGGAACACCTATTATATTATTAAAAAAATGAGAATTGATTCTATCCATATACACATAAGATTTATGACTCTCAAATAATACTAATAATAATGATGATGATGATGATAATCCTATGAAAATCAAACATTTCACAATGAGAGTACAAAATTTATTTTATAAGATCTGTTCATCCCCCCCCCCCCGATATACTACATTATTTTATCTCAATCAAGAACTTTTTCATAGTCTATCCCAAATTTAGATTCAAAACTATTTGTTAAGATATAGGAGATGAAAATTAAAATGATTTCTTTGATTCTTGTATTTTAATTATCTAAAGCTTTAATAAATCAGTTATTAAATTAAAGTATTGTATTACTAAAAGAATAAGTTTTTAAATTGAATCGCTATGATAAGTTTTAAAAAAAATCATTGCTATAAGGCAATGTCTTACACCTCATATACCAGCTACTGCATTTATAAAAGCATAAAGTGGATAATTCTAACAAATAATTACTTACATCCTTTTTCTAAAAGAGTTTATTATTTGATGAGTGACCAAGTTACAATCTTTAGTATCTATATAATATATTGGACCATTAATAAAGGTGGGGATTCCATTTTTTTGTTAAGAGGAAGTTACCTTGACAACAGTTTGAAATTGTTGATTGTTATTGATATTGGGATTATCTACATAGTAACTGGTTTTTAATGATATATACATAACATTTTTATTTAATTTGATAAGGAATGCACTAAAGAACAAAAGTTTTTTTTTTTTTTTTTGTCGAGCACAATTTTGCTTGTTATATTTGACTTGAAATAAAATCACGGCAGATTCATAAATTAATTAATTCAATCTATTTTTAAAACTAGTAAAATTAATTTATCAATGCACCATACTTTTACGACAACAAAAATTGTTGTTCGAGAAAGAAATTACTTTTTGGTTTTTAATACATTACTCATTAAATTGAATAAAAGTGATTTTTATAAAATATTTTACATAATCAATAAAGCAAGTCATATAATGCATGATTTTGCTTTTTAAATTTGTATTACAGGGTTGTAATATAGCGAGTATACCAATAGTTCTAACAAGCTTTTATTGATAAATGCTGAAGAGTTGCTGTTTTAGATCTAGTATTTGAATGTTCTAGCTTGGATTTAGTAATGTTGCTATTTTTTGTCTTTTTGTTCCATGTTTCAAAAATCAGTATTTTCTTTATTTGGAATACTTTTGAAATGAATGTACTATAAGTGGACATTATTAAATACTAAATTATGTATCTAGATAAACAATAAAATTCAAAAACTTTGCGAAATGATTATCGCTAATTTGAAATTTCGTTATTAATAATAGCCAGGATAGTAGATTTTTTATTTAGACAATAAAAATACATAGATTGTTATAAACTATGTGATCTTGGCTTAGTATAAGTAAAGTGTAAATATTCAGATATGTAAAAATTAAAACAACACAACTCTCAAATCATATTTTGGGTGAACAAACATATATAGTGATATATTTCAGTAGTTAATTAATTTGTTAAAAAATATTTACACATCTGCATTATAATTAATAACAACATACATGTTCATAATATTGACTTACATTAAAATATAAAATTTGAAATATACAAAAAAATTATGAAATTGATTATTTATGCGACTCAAGAGCCATCTGTATTCAAAAATGTGTAAAAAAATATTTCTGATTACATGTGATCTAATACAGCACATAAAGTCTAGAAGTAATTATTTTTCATTAGTTTCATTAAATTATACCTTAAGTAAAAAAACACTCTTTAGATTCATATTACAATCATATAATAACATTTAATTAAAGTTGCCATTTTCTCACATAGGAATAGCATATATAATTTCTTTAATTCAATTTAGCTTTACTTTATTAGAATAATTTAAAAAAATCTTGACATATTTTATAAATTTTTAAATCATAAAAATATTATCTTTTTTTAAAATAAAAATATAGTATATATACTTAAGCTAGATGTAATTAAAAGGGATTTGAATCTAGAACTTCAAACTCCTTCAATCATCCACTCGATCTTACACAACTGATACACATGACCACATTCATATGAAAAAGATAAAAACGATCTCCAATATATGCATTTTGTGCTGCACCAGCAGTCATCAGTTGGTCTGGATCATCATCTCCCATCTGTAATCAGTACTCAGTTTATGTTAAGAATTGGACAATGGAGAAAATGAAAGCCTGTACATTAAAGTTTGAAGATTTGCTATCTTAACATAAACCACACCCTGATTGTATATGTGTGTAGGAGATGGTGATCTGGATCAACTGATGAGCACTGATTCAGCACAAAATGCATATATTGGAGATCATTTATCTTTTTCACATGCATATCATATGTATCAGTTATATAAGAAGAAGGGGATGAATGAAGGGAGCTTGAAGATCTGGGTTCAAATCTGCTCTAAAAATACGGTCTATAGTTTCTTTCTAATATAATAATAAGGTAGGGTAGGTATTTTGAATATTAATTTTAATATCAAGTTAATATTTTTATAGTCTGTGTTAAAGTTAAATAATCTTTTTTTTAAAAGAAATATTTTCATATATAAATAAGTATTAGAAAATAAATTTTAAATCTCATTCTGAAACTATGATTTTATATTCAGCATTTTATAATCATTATTAATTACTTCCATTTCTTTTCTTGCTAAGATTAGGTAAATTTCATCAGAACAACTTGTTTTCAATTATGAAGACAAATTTTCTTATATATTGTAAGTAACCAGATTGGTGTAGGTCATAGTATTTAAAAAAAAAGAAGTTTGTTGGTCTTGTTTAATTTTTATTCCACTTGATCTATAGATAATGGAGGTGTTGAAGTATTAATATTAGTGAGGTAACTATGGCAACTATACTATTCAAACAACATTCTTATTTATTATTAACATTTAGCAACAATTTATAAATCTGTTGTGATCAATTTCAGAGAAAAATATAAACAGGTGAATAAATAAATAGATTTTGAAAATAGTTGAGTGAATCATAAAAGCTTACTTGAAGAGAATCAATATTATTATTAAGGATTATACATTTCAATTTCTGTTATTACAATCACCATAGCAACACCTATTATAAAATTTAATGTTTTATGTTTCATATATATTGTTCATAAATTAGTTATATAAAAAATTATTATTAAAAAACATATAAAAATATTTATATCCATTAAAATGTATTAGAATTATAATAGGAATTCTTTATTTTGGTTTAAAATGGAAAAATAATATTGAACTTATAAAACAGGATTTGATTTTCACTATATCCAATTTTTTTAAAAATCTCCAGGCAAAATTTTTTTGAACAAAATTCTCATCATCAAGTCAAATTTGAGCAATCATCAAAAGTATCTTATAAATAGAAGAGAGATGTTGTAATTTGAATTCTTGTAATTTTGTCATTGTCTACAATATACATTTTAGATCTGTCTTTAAAAATTTATTAAATTTTATTGTTTAAATGATTAATTTATAAAACCATGGAAGAATAAAAATTTTAACTGTCTACCCATTCAATGGGGCAGCTTGCAGATGAAATTCCAGGGGAAACAGCAAAAATGTGAAAGAAAGAAAAACCCACCAAAATGCATTGTATTGTGGGTCAGCTACATAAAGATATTTCATGGTTAAAAATTCAGAATTATGTCTCTTTATCTGTGATGGAAATAAACCCCATTATATGTATATGGATATTATATTTCAGATCAAGGAATTTTACAAGATCAATTAACTCAACTTATATGTGAAATTAAGGAATTTACATTTCACTTTCTTAATCTGGAAAGAAAAAATCAGCATTTATTATTCTTCACTAGATTATAACTGGATTATATCATTAAAGGAATTCTCTTTGTGCATTATTACTAATGGAAAATTAAAATAAAGCTAGTGATATGTGATTTTGCATCGGATAAATACCTTTTATTTTAAATGCTTGAATACATTTATATGTTTAAAAGAAAACATTGGAATTTAAATGCAAAAGTAATTGGATTCAAATCCACATTAGTTACTACTCATATTTATCTCCTCTACCTAAAGAAAAATCACTATGCCTTAGGATCAGAAATAAAGAACCAGAAGCTATGATGGATCTAAGGATAGTGAGTGAAAATGGACAGACTTTCACATAAGTGGTATATATATATATATATGTGTGTGTGTTAAAAAAAGGAGAGTTTACATTTTATTTCAAAAGCATAGGTAAATAATATATATATATATATGGATATGATAGAATTCAAACAATGACAAGGTCAGATTCATTTTATTTAATATTTAAGCTCTTATCTGATGATATAAGTTAATACAACTTGATATTTTCAAATATTTAATTTTTTTTCTATGTTCAAGATTTAACTTGGAGATTTGAATAGAAAAGGGTTTAAATATAACAGATTTTTTATGCTTGTTTTAATTGTTTAGAGATTGCATTTATAAATAAATAGACATCAATTTTTATTTGATCACTTTTTTTTTATCATTGTATATATTTCAAATCCCTCCTTCCATTTCATACAATAGATATTATTATTTTTATTGATTTTAGTCTATTGCAAACCTCAATTGTTTGTTATGTTATATTTTTATTATTACTTTTATAAATATTTATTATAAACCAATAAATTTAGAGTTGATTTAAAATCCGGTGAATCTGTCTAATTATTTCTTGTGAATGTACAAGATAATTTTGGTGCTTGAAATTTGATCCAAGATCAGACCCATTTTGGTAAGTGAAATAGAGTTAGATATATGTATATTTTATAAATCATTATTAAATCCGATTAGGTATAATTTTTTTTATTTGGTACTGCATTTAAATATTTGTTTACTTATCTAAGTCAATATTACTAGTAAAATAATTTCATTAGTTCAGAGTTGAAATTTTCTTAACCAGTAGAGAACTGAATATTATCTTTGGCCTGGATAACTGCCAATTATCATCATATATAGTTTAATTGCTATAAAACCCATTTCTATAATCGATTGATTGGAGATTTAAGTAGATGAATAATATCAGTGATTATAAGTCAGTAAATATCCAATATAAACCTACAGTATATTTTATATAATGTGATTGGGTACTGTAAAATGTGAAATTAATGGAATTTATTGATAGTAAATTATTGCAGAGTGTTTCATTTTAGAATATAACTGAAGCACTAATGGCAAGTCAATTTAATGTAGGGTATGAATAAAATATTTATATTATATTTAATGTTTTATTAAAATAGATATAAAACTGAGCAAAGGTTTATTTCATTTAAATATTATAAATATTGTGTAGTTTAAAAAACATTCTCAAAATGTAATTATAATTATTTAGAAAAAAGTTGATTTAAATAGAATGTTATTAAGTATTAAAGTAAATTTGCATTACTATAAATAATATTAGATTAGTAAAGTATGCTGGAATTTAATTGTTTATTGATTCGAATTTAATTTTATTCAATTATCAATCAAATAGATGTTTTAAGCATGCATCATTTAGGGCAAAATTGTATGATTTCACTGCTCATTGCAGTTTACTTTGGAATTGTGAATAGATTTGTTGATGTCCGAGGCAACAATCTCATTTGCTTTATTTAGTTTTAAATATAATCTGAATAAATTAGATTTTAATAAAGATTGTTAGTATTTTATGATAGTGTAGTGGGCAATATAAATAATTATATATGGAAAATAATGTTATTGCCTAGTGTGATCAATAACTGGACTAGATAATTTTACATAGGTTCTAACAGTTACTAGTGGTTAATGCATGTTTTGCTCTATGATAAATAACATAAATCTTGAGGGCATTTCTTTATGACAAATGTTGACTGAATAAATGTAGAGAAGTAGTGAATTAGAAAATCCATTATTATTGTGACAAAGTAGCTACCCAATGCTAGCTGATAATGATCATGTACATGTGGCAATTATTACAAAATGCCAACTCAATTTTAGGGTTGTTATAAAATGATATTCTACATTTAGGCTAGATCTATATTATTGTGGATAATGTCTCAATTCTGAGACATGGTAAAGTTTTTTTATGTTATCATCCCATATTATAATCAATAGTCCATTACAAAATGGTGACCAATGATCGGGCTATGTTTTATTCAGATTAGATTGATCATCCCCCAGCATTAACATTTTTATCACATTGTGATATATATATATAGTACTCATTTGTTTAGATTAGAATGGATTATTTCTAATAATTTACTGGAAAATTTTAAATTTTAAAGTTAAGTAAGGGATGATGTATGTTATGTGTTAATAATCTTTGAATAATTTAGTTAAGGCAAGTAAATAATTGATGTATAAATATTATGTTTATACTTGTAAGAAAACAGTTAACTAAAAATCATTATAAGATTGTATGGTTGGGATAACTGGCCATAGGAAATACTGAGTTAATAAGTCTTATAAATAAATAATTAGGGTAAATTTGAAAAGTAATGATGTAAAGTTAAATGAATAGATTATTCAATAATAATAATTGTATTTAGTAGCTATTTTTAAAAATCCTTTAATTAGAAGTAATAATGTGGGAGAAAAGTGTATCTTTGATTTTATAATATTAAAATAATTATTTTAAAATTGTGCTATAATATTGATTTATGTAATATTTTATAAATTAAATTATTTGTTTAGTTTTCTTTAAATTATTAGCGTCTCATTTAGTTTTATAAATCACATGACATGTAATATGCACACCTGTGTTGAAAATAAAATGATGTCATCTGTTATAAATATTAGATTAAATTTTAAAACAAGTATAAGAGATGAAATTAGATTTGTGTTTTATGTTGAAAATAAATATGTTTTGTTTAAAATAAAAGTAGAAATGATAATAAATATTGAAATGTGATTTTTAAAAGTTATTTCAAAGTATTTATCAAGTGTAAATAAAATGTGAAAATTAATTAAGAATTGAATAATATAATAAAAATAAATATTGAATAAATTATTATTAGTTTTAACTTTTAGCTGTCATTCGTTATCTAGGGTAGTTTGAGGTAAGAATTGTTTAACGAACCAATCAGAGGTGGAATAAGCTTGAATATTTAAGAGGTTCCCAGATTTTGGCAGACTATTATTAAACTATTATTTCATGCTACCGACGTACTATTATACCATCTTTAGTATTTCTACAATTTCGGTAAAGTAGTTAGTAGAGTAATAATCAATTTTACTTAACTTCAATTTTATAAAAGTACAGTAGTCTATTATTATAAAGTCATAGTATAGAAATGGAAGGCTAAAAAAAAATTAGTTTCTTACTTGCCAATCTGCTTTGTTCAATTTGTCATTAACTTAAACATGGAAAAATCATCACTAAATGTAAAAAATTTGACAGAAATATTCAAGTGTTATTGTTGTATTAAGCATATAATTTTGCCTGTGTTGATAAGTCATATTAGTTTATGACTGAATTTCATAGAAAGAACGTCATGGAGAAAATATAAAAAATAATTCATCAAAAATATAAAGTAAAATGATATAATATATTTTTATGAAGAAATGTATTTAAAATACGATGGAAAAATGTTTTTAAAAGAAAAAACCTTAAAATTTGACCAAACAATTATTTTTGAATGCTAAGATATTTCTTTCAGAAGAAATATTGAATGTAATTTAAAAATGGAATTTTTTTTTTTTTTTTAAAAAAAAGATAAAAATTAAGATCATTTGTAAATATGATTTATGTCATATTTAAAAATATTTAAAATTAATCATTAAGGTATGCTGGACATACAAAAGTTTATGTAAATTATTTAGGAAAATAATTTAAGTTATCTGAAAATACTGGGAGAAGTATTGGTTGTATCAGAAGACATTGAACCTCAGTAAATATGGAAAAATTATAAGAATTTGAAATTGTCTTAACGAAGAATACCAAAAGTATTTAAATTAAATATTTACCTATCAATGAATACCTGGATATTTTGAAAATTTTGGAGACAAGAAAAATATTAATCATATTAGATGAGATCTTATAGAATAAAAGTAAACGTACCGTATTTAACTTGAACCATCATTTTGGATTATATGTTGCAACGTTGAGAAGTGGAGCATGCGTAGTTATTGGTATCAAAAGTGTGTTACTAATGTTTTACCTGGAGAAAAAGACACATCCTGTAATGAACTTATTATCAAGAAAATAACATTTCATCACAAGAAAGTTTAATGGAGTTATTGTAACTATAATTTTAAATTATTTTTACTAAAAATTTATAGTAATGCTTATTCATAGTATAGAAGTAGCGTAGGAACATAGAACATTAAATTATGTACTAATTTAGTAATTAAATTTTTATTGTAAAGAAAAAAAAACTCTTTAATAATAATTTTTTTAAAAAAAAACTTAATATATTTTAAAGAGTGATAATGTGGAATAAACGATAATAAAATGTTTTATTTAGATCGTGATCCAGAATACATCGGCTAAGTAATTGCCAATAAAAATTACTTATGGTAATAATGTAAATTATTAATAGTTTTATAATGTATTTTATTATTTTGTGTGGATGTATGGATGCGTATATGAAACACGATACCTACACGTAATTTATTATTTGTTTAGTTATTTAAGAATATGCATAATTTTATTGATATTGTAAAGATATTTAAATATAAAGAAAATATAAGGATATAATTCTATTATAACTGAACTGGATGTTTTAGTTGAGTAATTTAAAGAATTAAAAATATGACATGATTGTTTTTGCTTAAGTTTGAGAACTATCAAAGAATGAAATAGTCTTGTCTTATTAGTTAGTTAGACTGTTATTCTAAAAATGAATTTATTTGTTATTATAGAAATGAGAAGATGAATTTAGCAATGTAAAGTGATGAATTTTTAATGCTAATATCTTAGTATTAGGTTATATAAGACCAGGATAATATTGTATGTAGGGTTTATTTATATGGGAAGAAGAGTATACTATATTGATGATTATACAAATATAGATAACATAGCCCTATATCTTGTGTATATTCATGGCAGTGTTTATTATTCTATGTGTTAAAGTTTAATGTGCCATGGTGCTGAATAAATAGCCTGGACATTATATTTGGTAATAGAGGTTATTAGACAAATAAGTCATACCTCATTTTGTGTACACTGTGCCCATGATGGTTAGTTAATAAAGGTGTTATTAAGTTGAAGTTATAGTTTATCCCATATGCTTACTAGTTTATGTGTTATTGAAATTTATTGGATTACATTGTGAAGGATGGTAGTTTAAAATCGAAAATAATAAATAAGTTTGGAAATACAGAATTGCTCTTAAAGTGGATAAGTTATGTTACTTCAAGTAAAATAAGTGTAAATATTATAAGAACATAGTTTCATCAGTGAAAGAATCATAAAACTTTTATATTTAAAAATATTTTTTTTAATATATAAAATAAATAATTGCTAATTAAAAAGGATTTATAACAATATTATTTACTTATTAAGAATTTTAAAGACATACTTATAATGCATATTTTTATTTATGAGTAAAGGTAATAGACTAAATCGTGTTCAATGAATGCAAGTAGTCATAAGTTTTATAAAAGTAATTTTATAATAACACATTAATACATGCATTATATTTAAAGTTTAAAGTAATAATTAGTAAGCAGCTTAGTTTGATGGTATGCTATTAATCAAGGTCGTTCACATAGTTATTTATTGAAGAATGACTATATAGAATAATAAGTTATTTTTTTTAAAAAAACTAAATAACAAGAATAAAATCGTAGTAAAAATAGTGCCTTATATTTTTAAAACTCATGGAATTAATAAAATTTACTAACTGTAATAAAAAATTATATAATAATATTTTGGAAATAAGAGCTCATTTAAGAAAATGTTCTGTATCCTATATTTTAAGTCATTTGATTTGTATTAGAAAAGTACCTGAATATGAATAAATAGAATTCTATCAGAATGTAAATAATGTAAATAATTTTATTGTTAAGTTTGGTAATAAAATTGTTAAATTTGTTTTTATAAGTTTTGGTGTTGACTCAATTTCTTCACATCACAATTACATAATCACAGATAATTATAATTAAGACATAATATTTGCACATCATAAATAAAATTTTTATTTAAGAGTTATAATGTTTTATTGATATGTTTTATTTAAGAAGTTTTACTTAATGTATTATTCTAATGGTCATGGAATAATTACCAAAGATTTATATTAAATTATATTAGTAATGATTGCCACATTTTCTGAGATTATAATATCATATCAAATATGTTTGTTTAAGATGCCAGATGGATAATAGAAGATTATAGTACATTGCTATTATTTGTTATACATAAGTAATATTACCAGTAGAAAAGATATAAGATTAAATTATAGATTAAAGATTAGTATTACTATTTTGTTATTATTAGTATTATTAAATTGTAGTTAGGAATGATATTAAATCCCTTATCATACTTGATTACAAAAGTTATAATTAATTTAGAATTATTTTAAAAGAACCTGAGATAGTGTAAGCTAAATCAATTTTATGAAGATATTCAGATTAATTTATTAAGAGTCATTTACTTAATTAATTTTAATTAAAGACATAAGAGTACTATAAATGTAGTATTTAAGTAATAGGAGTAGGGATAGTATTCTTATGCCATTAAGGTGATATTCAGTGGGAGATTAACTTAATGTATTCGCTCTGCCACTTGTAAACTCACTTCATAGTCTCATGATTTGATTAGATATTCATTTGTTTAATTTTATAAAACAGAACTATATTATTATTTATTAGTTAAGCTAATTTATAACTGATATTATTAAAAAATATAGTTATTGTTAATTTAGATACATTTTAGATAAACATAGTTATTTATCTGAGCTAGATCAAGTGATTCTAATTACATATTTCCTGGAAGTGAGGGTACAATATATATAAAGACAAGTATAGTGCATATAGTTAATAATTAAAGGGGGTTTGAACCAAGACTTATTAAGATCCTACATATGAGAGGTCAGATTGACTTAAGATCAACATGGGTATGACAATAATAATGGCATCAACAAGGTCTTTGAGCATTTCATCATTAGATTTTCATTGATATGGATGGCTGAAGAGATATATAGAGTGGAGAGGAACGAAGTCTCTTTATTATACTTTGTAGATTTGATATCTTAATATAAAACTGAGCATTGATTACATATATGTGTGGAAAATGATGATCTGCACCAACGATAAGTGCTGGTTCAGCATGAAATATATGTATTGGAGATCATTTATCTGTATGTGGTCATGTGTATCAATTATATTAGCTAGAATGAATGACGGAAGGGAGCTTGAAAATCGGAGTTCAAATCCTTTTTAATAAATATATATATTAGAGTATTTTACAAATTTATAAATTTTTAACTAATAGAAATTTTTTATAATTTCATTTTGCCCATGTGCAGAAGTAAAATTTGTCTCGCTTTATTTCACCGAAATAAAAACTGTAAAAATCATATATTAGCAGTAAGTAAATAAATTACACAAACTAATCCAAATTCTTATAAAATCATTATTTCATTTCTGAAACAACTTACTCAACATATTAATTATTTAATTACAGATAATCTCCAGCAAAACCATACATTTTAATCCACTTACCATTAAAAATCTGATTCGATTTTAAATCATTTTAATGAAAAGAAGTAGTATTAAATTTCTGTATTTATTCTTAGGAACGATGATGATGATGATGGTGATAATGTTAATGATAATAAGAATAAAAATTATAATTATAATAATAATTAATAATAAGGCAATTATAAATGAGCATGGTCATTCCAACTTCAATAAAAAGAGAAAAAACTACTCTAAAATTGAATTTTGTGATGATTATATAAACCAATCTGTGAATTACAGATATGTTCAAATATAGAATACGTTGGTCCATTTTCTGCTTACTAGATGTTATATGATGTTGTCTTTCAGATTTGTCAACAGAAAACCTCTCTTTCTGAAATAATTCAGCATCATGTCTAATTGTAGCTCTCCAATGTATTCTATTCTCAGTCATATCTTTCCAATAAAAACAAGTGAAATGGAATTTCTTTAAAATGACTTTGAAACAATCATTATAATGTAGATGAGATATATCTCTCCTACAAACTCATGATCAAGTTTGCCATAAAACAAACTTTTAGGAAATCCTCCATGTCCAACCCATCAAAGATGCAATTTTACAATAGTGGACAACAGTATCACATTCAGCCAGCTGAGGAATATATTGACTGGTTTTACAATTTTGCCATTCTATTTTTAAATTTTTACAGAGCATCCTTAAATAAAAAATTTCTAATGCCTTCCACTGAGTGTCCAAATTTCACTTCCATACAATAAATTAGTAAAATAACAACTCTGTATGCAGCTAACTTAGTTGCAGTAGTAATTTTCCTATAATTAAATATTTTATCTTTTAACTTGTTAAAAATAGCATCAATTCATTGAAGTTTGGGTTCAATCTCATCTTCTATGTCCACCTTTTTACTTATAAAACAACCGAGGTTTTTAAGCTCATTTACATTCTTAAGTTAATAATCATCCAAGCTAAGGTTTGCTGAGAATTTATCTTCTGTTTGTGGCTGTTAAAGAACATGTGCTTTTTAGATCATTAATTAATAAACTAAAATCTTTCCAAGTTGCATTTATAACATTAAGAATATTCTATAAATTGTTCTTTTGAATTAGCAAAATTAGCAAAATCGTCACCATATTGTAAATCCAGAATTCAAGAAGATGCTTTTCCTGTTTTGGATTTTAACAGATTCTTAACTCAGTTTAATTAAGCTGTCTTTAAACAATTCCAAAGACCTATTGTCATAAAAACTGAAAACAGAGCAAATACATCCTCTACGAGGTGTTAAAAGTGAATAGAAACCAGTCCTTATCTTACGTGGAAGTGGTGTAGTGAAAATTACATTACAGAAATATTATTCACTATTGGATAATCTCTACTCTGATAAATGACTAATAAAAATTATTATTAATATACTTTCATTAAGTGATTTGTGTCAAAGTTGTGAGGTTAGCATGTTTGATACTTATCTTATTGTAGCAATTTGCTATCTATCAATTAATCAATCAAGTAATCAATCAATCAGTCAATCTGTCTGTCAGTCTGTCTGTCTATCTATCTATTTACCTATCTACCTAACTACCCACCTACCTACCTACTGAACAATGATAAAGATGTATGTAAAATATTGTGTTCTGGATCAATTAATAAGTGCTGGTTCAGCGCAAAATGTTTATCTTGGAGATCACAGATCTTTTTCACATGTTTTTGTTCATATGTTTATGATTACATTCGTTATATACAGAGCTCACAAATAAGCTCTTAACAAGCTTTCAGAATAGCCCAAACCCCAGACTGGTTTCTGCTATTGGCATCCTCAGTGAGGTGCTAGGATACTCAAACATAAGATTAAAAATACCAGGACAAGCCCAGCACTTTATCTAATGGATAACTATTAAGTAGAAAATCTGAAATTTTCAGACATTCATATGTCTTCCAATCCAGCTATCTAACTTAAATAGCCATATGGGACTGAACTAAATTCAGATGCACCATATATTAATAACTTTAGCAATATAAAATCACCAAAGCCTTGATAGCAAAAAATAAAATTATAAAGAAATCAAGTCATATGTCACATGAACTAATTTAACAAGCTTGTATTACAAATATTAAAATGTCTGAAAATTTCAGATTTTCTATCTAACAGTTATCCATTAGGTAAAGTGCCAGGCTTTTCCTGGTATTTGTAATCTAATGCTTGAATATCCTAGCATCTCACTGAGGAAGCCAGTAGCAGAAACCGGTCTAAGGTGGGGATATTCTGCAAAGCTTGTTAAGGGCTTATTTATGAGCTCTATATATAACATGTGTAATACAAGCTTGATAAATTAGATCATGTGACATGACTTGATTTCTTTGTAATGATTACATTCCTCCACAAGGTGTTAAAAATGAATAGTAACCCAATCCCTACCTTCCATGAGAGTGGTATATTGAAAATTTACACCACAGAAATATTATTCAGTACACATCCTTGTTTAATACCAGTTTTCATTTCAAATGCCTACCAGATGTTACACCTGTAGTAATAATACTTCCTCTCATTCAATTATGCAGATGCTGTATTATATGGATAAAGTTTGGTGGGCAACCAACTAATTACAAACAATGGCATAGAACTATCTTATTGAATGAATCAAGTGCTTTGGCAAAATCAATAAAGTAATATAATAAGTGCTCCTTTGTTTCCAACTCTTTTTTTATATTTGCCTGATAACAAAAATTATGTCAACAGTGCTTCTCTATCCTCTAAGACCACACTGAGTCTTTGGAAAGCATTCATCTATGACTTCAAGAAACATATTCAACAAAATTCTTAAAAGTAGTTTTGCCACAGTGGATAACAATGATATTCCAAGATAATTGTGCAATCTTGTCTATTTGCTGTTTTTTAAAATTGAAACAATAAAATAATGGCACAACTTCGAGTCCACAAATTTTTAAAATATTCCAATATTTTTGAAATAAGCCAATTACCACCATATTTTAAAACTTCTTCAGATCATTTTTAAAGAGTTGTTTGACTTTATTAAGCTGGATATCTTTGTCCAAATAATCTAAATAAATAAATAAAATGGATATATCAATCAAAGTTGTCATCGCAATTCTTGCATCATTATTCAAAACATGATCAAAATACTCTTTTTACCTGTCCAAAATATCATTGCCATTATATAAAAGAGATTAATAGGATTATGATAGCATTTTTCAGATCCATATGTTGCTTTCAATGCATCAGTAAAATTTAGAATGACCACAGTTAGTGAATATCTGTATCTCCTATGCAGTTTTAACCCACAATCATCTTTAAATATTCTGCCTTCAGATTTTGTTATTTATTATAAAGTTCCACATTTAATCTATTATTCTTCCAAGAAGAAAATGCCAAACTCATAATAAGATCCTTGTCAGAAAACTAATCATGATTCTTACTTTTAGTGAATCCAGGAATAGATTTATTTGTATCCATAACACACTCCTTAAAATAATTCCATGTTTCAGTAATATGACATTTGGAAAGATTTAAATGTCTAATAGCTGTTGTAATTTAATACAGGGTTGACCAATCTCATGTGGCCTAATGCAAAATTATAAACTTAGTGAAATGTTTATAAAAAAAAATTTGTGCTGGCTTGTTGCAACGTGATTAAAATAAATGCATTTATACAATCAAATACAATGTCAAATATATAAAAAAAGATATAAAAAATTTCAATGATATTTTATTACATAGATATGGACATTTTTTCTATTAATGTTCATAATCTTGGAACCCGATTGGCAATTTAAAAAAACTTTTTGTATGGTCACTGTATAATTAGCATTATTATTTAAGGACATTTTTGCTTATCTGTGATTGTGGATATCATGAAAATTATGTCTAGACCTTTTTTTTGCTTATCAGATTTTGGTAATGTTTGTATATTTAATGTATGGTGGCAGACAACTTTTCTTTTTCCAATGTGTCCCAGATAATTCAAAAGTTGGGCACTCCTGGTTTAGTATTTACAATAATTCTTCTAAAAAAAACAAACACAAACATCAATTTTCTTGTGACTATAATTGGAATGAAACCTATTTTTTTATTTGCAATTGTTTTAATCTTGATGCATAGTAATAAGATTAGTCCAACAATATGAGCTTATAAGAACTCACATTATGTAAACTTCTTTTGTATTCTGAATCCTGACTATAATTTAATCTGCTTAATGTTATTGTTTTGGGTGTGGGATGCATTCATATTCCTTTATAGTGATTGTCTGATTAGATTAGAAGTTTGTGGTAGTCAATCCATATGTTGTATATAAACTCAATAATAAACAGCCATTTGAATTTACAGCCCCACTGTCATTATTTCCAGTAACTTTGGCCCAAAGTCTACTATTTGTATCAACATGTAACAATCTTTTAATGCAGGGGTGGGCAAATAGTGGCCCGAGGGCCACATGTGGCCCGCTAAGAGTTTTTATGCGGCCCACCAAGACAATCAGAAAAATCCACCTTGAACTGAGATTTCCTTCCCCATGCACAACCGAAGATTCATCTCTTATTGTGCAGTGCTTTTCCAGTTGATCTGGTTAATTTCAATTTTGTCTTTGCATTAGCAAATATATACATTTCCAACTTTAGTGAAACCATGAACCCTCCGGAAAAATGTAAAATTGATGATGAATGTCATATGTTTAATGAAGAATGGATAAACAAATATTTCTTTGGTAATACAGGGAACAAAGCAGTGTGTTTATTGTGTCATGAAAAAAGGTGCGGCCCTTTGCTAACCTTCGCTTCCACAAAGTGGCCCCTGATGCGGCCCTCTGCCAACCTCTGCAGCCCCCAAGCCAAAACAATTGCCCACCCTTGTTTTAATGCCATTACTGTAATAATACTGTCCAACAAAAAAATAAAATCTCCCTTTTATCTAACTTAAGATTGGAATGGAGCATAGTTATCAATAAAATGAGTTCTAGCACCATTATGTAAGGCAAGTTTTAAGATCATTAGCTTTCATTGATACTACAGAGAATTTCAACAACAGAAGATACTAAATTAGATTTTACAGCAAATCCAACACCATGCATTCTTCTTCCACTGTTTGACCTGCCTTTTCAAAAAAAAATTGTATTCATCCAGCTGTTTTAATAAACTTTCCTCCTCTGGGAGATGAAATACAATAAAAACAGCTATATTGAACTTAAATCTTGTAGTTCTCTAATCACAATATTATGATAATTATCTATTTGTGAAATGACCTGGGAATAAAATCAAATTTTTTAAGAATTCGAAGGGTTTTGTTTAATTAATTAATTTGTTTCTTTAAATATATGCTGGATTAAGTTTTTTTTTTCTCAGTGATGAAAGCTTTTATTCATCAAAAAGACAAAATACAGAACAATTAAAAGGTTTATAAAGAGTTGATTATTTGGGAAAATGAAATTCAAGTACAATATGGTGAAGGGGAAGGGGATACATATGATATGGGAAGGGGATATGGAAAGGGTATGTAGTCCAGCCAAAGAAGAGTCTTTGGTAAGGAGCAATGTTGATAGGCTTGGTTGCCCTGGTGGATTAATAGGCAGATCCATATGTGACATTAACTTTAAAGGAATTGATATGTGTTAATTAAGTCTTTAGAGGTTTCATGGATGGATGAGGAGGTTTCTGAGTTATGCTTAGATGCAACAGCTAATTTTTGTCCTTTGTAGATGAGTAATTTTAGTTTTCCCCATTGTACTTGGTTCTTTGGTGATAATGTTTTTAGTCAAGTTTTGTTTGAAATTCGATTTGGATAAACTTTGGGTAATTTTGAAGGTTTTAGTTCATGTAGTTTAGGACTCTGCACGTTTTTTCCGCTAGGGGCAAACCGTTTAAAAGAATGAAAAGTAAAATGAAGAAAATTTTGAAATGGAACAATTAAATATATTGATGTAAAAGTAAAAAAAACCACTGGAAAACTTGTTATTAATAATTTTTACTTGAGTAATGAGAAAATTGAGTGGAATTTTAGGTGGATAGTTACCCCAGAGGGGGGGGGTCTGAAAAATAAAAGATTGTTAAAAATGGCCTAAATAACTGGAACGTCACACAAAAAACTTTATAAACAAGTTTTGAGTGACAGGAAATCGGAGTATGAGAAATATTTAAGAGTCTAAGAGGGAATAAAACCCTTTATGGTCCATTAAATAGTTGAACTACTCACTAAACAGGGGGTGTGTGTGAGGTATTTAAATGCTGATAAGCACAAGATAGACATAGGGAAATTGTGTTAAAAATGCACTACAACTGAGATTTAGTGAATGAATGAATATATTAGCAGCAAAATAAGGCCTTTAAAGGGCCAAATAAATATAAAAGGCACATTTCACTGTTGCAAAACCAACCTTTCTGAGCCATTCTGTGCGAGCTGTGAGGAGGATGACTTTCCAGTAAGAACTCCACCTATGGACTATGCTGGATTAAGTTAACAGATTAAGTTAACAGAAAATATTTGCAGAAGAGATTCTTACTATATATTTGTGTGCCTCAATATTGTTGTTAATTTAGACATTAATAACGATTTTCAATACTACTCGCCATCAAATGATGAAGAAAATAAATTGATGTCTTTCTAGATTGCTTTAGTTAAATATAAATTTACATAGAAAGTGCTTTGTAAGATAGTGGGGTAGAATGTTTTTAACATGCCTTAAAATATTATAAATTCACAAAGAAAAAACAAATTTGCCATTCTCTAATTTCTTTGATTATTTAAAATATTTAGACTATCTAAATATTTACATATCCAATCATCTATCTATCTATCTATCTATCTATCTATCTATCTATCTATCTATCTATCTATCTATCTATCTATCTATCTATCTATCTATCTATCTATCTATCTATCTATCTATCTGTCTGTCTGTTTATATATCTATTTATCTATCAATTTATCCATCTAGAAATTAATGCTAATATCTATCTGTCTATCTATCCATCTATTCATTCATCCATCTATCTATCCATCTATCTATCCATCCATCCATCTATCTATCCATCTATCTATCTATCTATCTATCTATCTATCTATCTATCTATCTATCTATCTATCTATCCATTTATCTATCTATCTGTCTATCCATCTTTATCTATACATCCATCTATCTATCTATCTATCCATCTATCTGTCTATCTGACTATCTGTCTGTCTGCCTGCCTGTCGGTCTGTCTGTCTGTTTGCCTGTCGGTCTGTCTGTCTGTCTATCTATCTATCTATCTATCTATCTATCTATCTATCTATCTACCTATTTACCTACCTACCTACCTACCTACCTATCTATCTATCTATCTATCTATCTATCTATCTATCTATCTATCTATCTATCTATCTATTTATCTATCTATCTATCTATCTACCTACTACTTGCCTATTTACCTTTCTATTATATGTGATAAATTTATGCTCTGAATTATGTATATTTGTAAAGTATACTATGAAAGCTTAGGAAAAATAAAGAATTAATTATAGCTGCAGGAAGATATAGACTTCTTTTTCTACTATATCATTAAGAATCACTATTTCTCCTTTTAGATATTAATAATCACTTGAAAATCTTTTCACACTTTAATGCCATTTTCAAAGCTGAAAAGGAAAAAAGAAAGGGCTTTATATTTTCTAATGCAGTTATTAAATTCAAAAGGTGAGTTAATGATATATTTCTGAAATTGAGTTATTATTTAATGAAACAAACAATGTATTTTACAATACTTGCGACAATATGCCCTACTAAAGTTCAGCATTAAGGCAAAAGGGTGCCTATTTTATGAAGCTTGACATTGGCAAAGATTCTTGGACCACCTGTTGAATTAACAAATTTTCTAATAAAGAAAATCTCCTTTCTACAATTATAATTAATTCTTTTGCTGTTCATTATGTACTTCCTATTCATTTTTCTATTTAATTACCTACACATAGTACACAAATATATAAAGAATATTACAAACTTTATTATGATTTAATACACTGTACAGGCGAACGTATACCTGCACATATATAATGTAATATATAAGAGATTCGAACTCAGACTTTCACACGACCCTCAACTCTCTATGTCATCTCATATTGCTGACCCACTTGATCACTCACATGTTGAAAAGATAAATAATCACCAATATATGCATTTCATGATAAACCAGCAATCATCAGTTGGTCCAGATTACTATCTCCATATATATATATATATATATATATACAATCAGTGCTCAGCTTTATATTAAGATAGCCAATCTTCATACCTTAATGGACAGGCTTCAAATTACTCCAACTCACAACTCTTCAGCCATCCATTTCATTGAAAATCTGATGATGGCTTTGAACGTTCCTTCATCAAATTTTTAATGAAATCGATGGCTGAAGAGTTGTGGGTTGGAGTAGTTTGAAGCCTGTCCATTAAAGTATGAAGATTAGCTATCTTAATATAAAGCCGAGCACTGTAAATATGTGTGGAGATAGTAATCTGGACCAACTGATGATTGCTGGTTTAGCATGAAATACTTATATTCCTATATTGGTGATAATTTATCTTATTCGACATGTGGGTGATCAGGTGGGTCAGCAATATGAGATGGCATAGAGAATTGAGGGTCGTGTGAAACTTTTTGTTTATTTTATTTAAATATAATATTAGATAAATAATCTCTGCTATTAATATTATTCTTGATTTAAGCAATTTTTTAATTTAATTTATGATAGTCAAAAATAAATATATAAAAAAATCAATAGTAAATTAATTTTAATTTTTTTTTAATAAACAATTTTTGCTTGAATTAACAAAATGAAAGGTAACTAATTATAATCAAAAAGTAATATACAGTAAACAGTTTTTTTTGAAAATATTCTTATTTAGTGCTCATCGCTTCTCTAATTTTTTAAAAAAAGATTAAATAAAGTTATGATTCAAACTATTTTTTATAATAAATAAATAACTGTGCTCAAGTATTAAAAAATTATTGCCAATAAATTGTCTTTTTAAATATTAAAAATTATAAACTTTATCGTTTTCAATAATTATTTTAATTATACACTTATATAAACGTTTGTATCGCTTTCTGTATATTATCACCATCATATTCATCAATTATCAATCCATAATTATTTTAATTATACACTTATATAAACGTTTGTATCGCTTTCTGTATATTATCACCATCATATTCATCAATTATCAATCCATTACAGAATTAAGATATCTCCAAGTTCTATCCATCTTCTTCGATTTATAACCTCTCTTCCTCACATTATCTCAATCCATCTCACACGTGGTCTCTTTCTAGGTCTTTACACACTCATATATATATATAAAACCTAAACATTTTCAAATTCGTCATTTTAGTTTTAAAATAACTAATTTGTTAAAATGATGTGTTATGTTATATTTCGTACTAAAAAAATTTAAAATCGACTATAATAATAATAACAAAATTTGAATGTAAAATTATTTATATGAAATTAATTTAAAAACCCTTTTTTGTGGTATATCTTCATAATATTTTATGTAATAACTGCATTTGCAAGGATAATCAGTTTTTATAGATTATATTAATGAATAAAATAAAAAAAAAGAACAACTAAGTCACTATGGTAGATCAAACTCTATGTACCCTGAAAAATAATTGCTGGTGCATAGTTTGGTCTCTTATTTTAATATCTAATTTGTTTAGAAAGAGTGTTTTATATTTGCATAATGTAGAATTTAAAATCAGGTGACATCTTATAAGTCAGATTATGAAAAAAACTGAAAGTAATAGTTTCCATGCTGAGGGGAAAACCTTTGTGTATGCTATCAAATGAGACTAGTGAGTATTTATGTATGTAAATGAGTAATGTTAATGATAAGAATGTGGTATGTTTGGTAAATTTATAATGGTAATCGAGTTTGAATTGAGTTTGAACCACAAACCAAAGATACACAAAGGGCAAGTTTTAATTCACATAAATATTTAAAGGTGAAAGTTTAATGATAAATAAAATTTGAATAAAATAATTCAATTCAAATATATATAATAATATTAACCAATATGATGATGATGATTTATAAGTACAAGTCCTTCCAAAAGTATTTTATTTGTTTTTCAGTTTCAATAAAATAAAATAAAAATAAAACTTTAATATGCCAAACCTTCTAAAGAGAAAGCTTACTTTTGGAAAAATTATTAATGTACAATCATTATTATTTACAAATTACTACCACTATCCTTGCATGTCCCTCTGTGGATTGCATGATTTCTCAGGGTTGTGGATATTAAAAGCATATTAGATGTTAAAGGCATTATGCTTCAAATAAGTTTGATAAGCAAACACAAATTAAATAGATCAATAAAAAAATAATGTAACAATTTATTCAAAATAAATGCTTAAATAAAATCTGTTGTGTACATAATCACAACTATTGTACATACACAAAATATGAAATATATTTTTAATTTAAGTTTTTAGATCTTATAATATCTATAGTGATAAGATCTTAACATGTGAAATATTTGGTTTACTTCAGATTTGTCCTTTTAATATATTTTTTGTTGTCTTCATTAATATCTCTGAAGATGATAGTTCTTCTCCTTGGACACTGGCAATGTTTAGAGATCCAATGCAGCAGCATTGATGATGTTATATAAGTTATGCTATTAGTAGTTCTTGAGTAGTACTTATGGTATTTGTTCATTTCATTCTTCACAGCATTATTAGAGCAGGCAATTTCCGAGTGCAACTGTATTCTCTGAGTATTTTGGCTGGTGTGATTTTTGGTTATCTAGCCACATATGGTAGATAATTTTCTTCTGGATAAAATCAACGTATTTACTGTTTTAAATGAAGTATTAAAATATTTTTAAATCAGTCATCAAGATATGCTATGCTATCCAAGTTATGGTTGAAAACAGTTTTAACCAATGGTTTTTCTATACAGCATTGGATCATTGCAGCACTGCTTCTTAGGTTGAGTCTTCAGATAGATTAGAGTAGAATAGACTAGACTTCCTGGATTGAACTGGAATGGAATGCTGGACTACTCAATTGAAATGGAAGGCTTGAGACCTATTTATATTTATTTTATATTGTTCAACATGTTTTCCAAACAACAGATTCATCACCAGCTGATTAGTAAGATTTGATATTTCTTTTTAGTGAAAAACATTTTCTTTATTTTCTTCACAACATGTTATGGAAACAATGTTACAACTATCATATGATGATTTGATACATAAATGCACAAAAGAATAAAAATAGTATTGTTTCCTCTTTATTTACATTAGTTAGCCAATAGGAAGAAAGAAAAAATCATTGTCAACATCTGAATTCCAAATTATAACTTCTAAAATATCATTAATTCCAAAATTTTAATATTACATTTAGCCTTGGCATCCAATTTACTATAAAAATGTGGCAGACTTTATTTAAAAAATTTAGTTTAAAAACAGCAAAGTAAAAAGTATTCAAAAAGCTTTGATTTTTTTTTAGAAATTATGCAATTTGAATTTTTTCATGTTCAAAAGGATTTTTCTTTTTCCCTTTACAATGTGATTTATCACTCCATTGTTTCTCACTTATTACAAAGGAACTTTATAAAATATTCAATATTATTATTGAATGCATAAACTAATTTTTCTCTTAATCTTTTAAGTGAGTGTACCCTGTGACACATATAAACATGCACATACACACACAGTTTATAGATTTTTATACACCTTTGTAATATAACTAATTTGAGCTGAGATCATATTTGTTTTAGTTAATAAAAAATAAAATGAACAATTAAGTCACTATGGTAGACCAAACTTTAGGTATCCTTAAAAAATTACTGCTGGGGCATAGTTTGGTCGCTTATTTTAATATTACCTAATTTGTTTAGGAAGAGTGATTTATATTTGCATAATGTGGAGTTAAAAATCAGATATGAACTAGATTGTGAAAAAAAATGAAAGTAATATTTCTCATGCTGGAGAAACAATCTCTGTGTATGCTATCAAATGTGACCATTTAGTAATTATATACGTGAGTAATATTAGTGATAAATATATGGTATGTTTAAAGAATTGAGCATTTCAATAGGAAAAGTTCCATAATCTCTTCATTGTCATGAAATAAGGCACACAATAGAACTATCTATCTGTCTGTCAGTCTGTCTATCTATTTACCTACCACCTACCTACCTATCTATCTATTGTAAAAAAAGAGAATTAATGAGAAGGGGTATCACATTGACATTTATTTAAAAATCCAGATATATAGTTCCAAATAACATATTTGTGATATATTTATTGTTGAAATAAAAAAATATTGGATGTTATTTGTTTCTTTCTAATGTTTCTTAATATTTAATCTTATTTAAAAAATGATTGTGAAAAGGTTATGCATGATTAGCTATGAAGCTAATTACGATTTTGACATATATCATTAATGGGAGGTGAAATGTCAATAACATTTTAAAGAATGATACCTACCTTATTAATTTTGTAATTTCATTCTCCAGCATGTTCAGAATAAGATCCTGGAGCTTAAGGTTCATGAATTGCATCTCATCCCAGCTGCCACATCCATGTATAGTTTATGAATGCTCAGGCAATAATGCAATGTGATTTTTAAATTGTTTTATTAATGGCTGTCAGAAGATAAACGTTGGAGAGATAATACAATATCATTGAATTTTGCATGATTTTGTATTTTTCTGATGCAGAAAGCTATTAGCCTTTAATTTCAGACAGTAATAAGCAGACTGGATTTTTTTTAAACAAAAAGTTGAATTTATTGATGGGTAGAAAATAAGTGTTTATTTTTAAAAACTTAAGATGTTGATTAGTAAGATCTTTAAGTATATTGAAAGTTATGCTTTGGACAATACATTAATAATGTTTTCTATAAAAATAAAAACCTTATTCTGAATCACAGTTCTTATAGAATTGGGGAAATGTTCCATTGATAAACTCAAGAATTTGTGGGATGTAGTGGTAAAATTGGAAAAAGTAGTTTTATGTGTAATTGTACTCTACGTAAATGATTTGTTTTTGTTGAAGTTTGGTGAGAATCTGTTAGTATATTATCAAGTACAGTATTGAGCAATGAAAGGAATTCTTCTGTGGGGAAAATATCATTAAATTATCCATTATAGAAGATATAATTTTTGATTTGTTTTATAAGTTTGATATGTATTTGTGATATTTCCTTTTCCCCCAAGAGAATAGAATTGATGTAAGTTGTGAAAAATAGTGTGGTAAGAGGGAAGAAGGTATCAATTGTATGAAAATAGTGTTTTCTATTTATAAAGATACACAATTCTCTATTTAAAAGTAAGTTTTCCAGTAACAATACAAGAGGAGAAAATAAATTGAGTTCCTGGATGTTTAAAGTAATTCAAGACAGAAACAGGATCAAATGTGTTCATCATGTCTAATTGCACTGCAATGGTGCCAGAATTTTTATATGGATAACTTTAAATAAGGTAGTAGAAGCTGGAGTATTTGCTTTTTTTAATGAATTAAAATTGGGGATAATGAAGGGAAAAGGTAGGGTTTGAAATTTATACTTTAATAAAATGTTTTATTAGTTTAAGAAATTACTGGTTATGGATATAAATTTTAAATGTCCAAAGAAGCAAAGCAGTAATTTTTTGAAGAAGGAAACCATAGAGATCCAGAGTTAAAAAGTGTTGTAGATTTATGCAGACAGTTTAATAAGTTGTTTGTAAATTATTGGGTTTGTTGGGGAAGATAAGTAATAACACGAGATTTGTATGAGATTCATGGTGGGTCAAGGGTGCCATTTTGTTTACAATTTCTGATTTATTTCTATGATTTTCATCACAATGTCTAAGTAAAAAAGATTGCAATGAGAAAATTTGTATTTCAAGTAATATTATATATATGGCACATAATTTTGTAGCTATTAACCTCTTCCTCCATCAACCAAAGCACTTCACATGAGAAACCAGGAAATTCAATTTTTAAACATGATCATCTATTGGGAGATTTTTATCATGAAAACTTATATGTACTTTATTTAAATATTTTAATTCCAAAAAAATTCTAAAGATGGCAGGATAATTGAGAATGCAGCAACTTGAATGACTTTTAACTTCACATTGATAGTTAATCCATTTTTTTTTGGAAGTCTCAAGATTTTCAACATTACTTTGAGAAAATATTTCAAACAACTAAAAATCTGATTTTTTTTTTTTGCAAAGTTTATTAAGATTCATGAATATTTTTGCACAATAATTGTATTACAATTATTAAAATCAAGAATATATATTATTACAAATTTATTTGTATGTAATATTTTCTGCATAACATTAACAATATAAATTACAGGGATAATGGTTCCAAGTTGGTTGCTAACATATCATCACTGACAGTCTATTAAAGTATATTGCATTACTGTTAAAACATTTAAACCTTTTCAAACTTTTAGAGCATAATTTGATAGATTTATCAGATATTGATATTTATTCATTCACAATTAAATATAAATATCAAATAAAAAAGATTTCATTCATTTTCTAAAATCAAACTGTACTTCCTGTGTTTTGTTTTGATTACAATCTATTTTTTTTAATATTTGCAAAAGTCAAATGTGATTTTTTTGGAGTTTATTTCAATTCTAAAGAAAAATATCTATGAAGTAAAGTCAAATCTTTTATAGTGTGATATATAATAATAGTTTAATACTATATAGTTAAATCTAAAAGCCTACTCCAAGTGCAAACAATGAAAGCTATTGCGGTCACATCTGGATTTATTTGATCTCTAACTGACAATAATTTTAGATATCTTTTTGACAAGTTGTGTGAATCTGCTAAATAATTTTTCAGAATTTTTTATTGCATGTGTTTGCACTTCTGTTGGAATGCTATGGCCAGTGGAATAGAAAGTGTCCTTTTTAAATTTAGTTGGAAATTTACTTTATCAAATATACACCTTTATAATGGGTGTAAAAATGATTATGAATGTGAATTATGAGTCTAATAGATTTATTTTCATATTTATTTTTAAATACAAATAAATTTCTCGGTTCTAGTAAACTATTAACTGTGCAGCCTTTGGTGGCGCTGTTTCTAGTTAAAAACAGAGTGTTATAACATTACCGGGCCGCTAGATTTTTTTTTACCTAATAGATCGTATTTTGACATACGTCTGTAATTTTTTTTTTTAATATTTAATATATTGTTGTTGTTTGTTTTGGACATAATTATTTTTTTGGTTTTCATTTGATAAATTTAAAACTATAAAGGAGACTTTGACCTTTTTTTTGGATCTCTCAAAAGTACATAATTTTTGACATATGCCTTTATTTGGGGGGGGATTTCCATTCTAAATCTACTGTTTCTTTTTTACAGATGTCTTTTTTGTTTTGGATTCGATACATTTCAAAGTAATAAGGGACAGTTTTAACTTTTTTTTGGAATATCTCAAATATACACAATTTGCTTTACGTACGACTTTCTTTTTTTTGTTGTTGTTGTTATTTAAAATTAGAATCGACACTTTCTTTTTGAATTATGTTAAAAATGAGGGGGTTTGCTGTTGATTGATTTAGCAACAAAAAATTCAAACCTGTCCGACAAACTCCACCTCAGATGTCCGTATTTGCTTATAAACGAAAAGAATTGTTTGGTATTTTATCTTACATTTATAAATATGGGGGTTTTTTTTTTTGGTCGGTGTGTTTTGATTTTTTGTTTTTTTTAATAATAACAAATAAAATGGGGTTTTGATTTTTTTTAAAAATAATAATAAATAAAACGGGACTTCTTTTTTCTCTTAGATTTATAAATACGGGTTGTTGTTTTTTTTGGCGGCTGGTTTTGATTTTTTTGCTTTTTTTTAAGAATAACAAATAAAATGTCCAAAACAAAAACCAAAAAGTCAATCGCGGTATTGTTTTTTTAACAGAAAAAATATGTATGTTAACCAGTTTTGTTACATTCTGTAGTATTTATTTATTTATCTTTTTAAAGAGTTGTACAGGTTTGTTAAAGATTTTTTGTTTTCATAACAAATAAAACGTCTGGTATTTTTATTCTTTTTTAACAACAAAAATTAGCTCGGGTTCATTTTTAAAATCTACTTAACGCGCTGTTTATTGATTTAAAACAACAACAACAAAAAACCTCTTTTTGCTTCTAAACGGAATGAATAGATATGTCAAAAGAAGAAGTATTTTTTGTTTGTTTTTTTTAAAAAAATCAATCAATCAAGAGATGTCCAACAAACTATGCCGCCCCTTTTTAACACTGTCATTCTGGGTGTTAATTACATGATTTACAGATAAAAATAATCGCAAACAAAACACAAATTCTTTCCAGAAAATGAATTTATTAACCACATATGACTGAACTAAATCAATTGTAACGAATGGCAGGATGTTTTGGGCTTGCAAAAATGCAACTGCCTCACTTTCTCTGTTTGGGACATCCCACAAATATAATAATGTGGTAGACATTTTGTTCTTCTTTTTCAACTCTCGTCCGAGTCATGACAGAAACGGTATTTTTCCACAAACTACTCCAATCGTCTGCCAGAGAGCTTGAGAAATTGTATTTTGTCTTTTTTGACCCCCCAAAAAGCCAAAATTAGCTAAAAAAAAAAATTTTTGACAAATATCAATAATACGCTGAAAATTACTAGTATGCAAAAATCTTTCAGTTGGGAAATACAGAAAATCATAAACATCAACAAATAAACACTTGAAAAAGATGACAATGCTCACACTCTCATCTTAAATTCTAGCAACAATACAAATTCTGTCAATATGCATAGGAATTCAACTCGCAATGAAATCAACGGCAAACTATACGATCATAGTATTGTTAGTAGACGTAGTGTTATTGAATGTGGAAGAATTGGCCACATATTATAACCACTACATACGATCTACTCGTATATTAATGAGCACTCGTATATTAACCGTAGGTTCGGCCGCGAAAGCGGTATAATTCTGTGTTTTTACACAGAAACAGCGCCACCAAAGGCTGCAAGTTAATAGTTTACTAGAACCAATTTCTCTAATATGATTGTGTCAGGAGTGATGGGATTTAAAAACAATAATCTCATTGGATTAAGTTTAGTTTGATTTTAATAACTAATGGAGTAATAAGATACGAGGAGTAGAAAATATAAATTTATGTAGAAAATTTTTAGTGAAAATCTTTCTGCACTTGAGAATTTATTGTTATTTGATGAAGATACTTAATGATAAAAATTGAACAGTGCCTTTTGAAATCTCTTATTAAAATGACTGGATGAGAATTATTAGAAAAAAATTAGATTTATCTGTCTGATTAATCGTAATATTAATTCAACTCAGTTGTACAGATGTAACGTAATTATAGTAATTGTGAAAGACGAATGTTAGCCTATTATTGTACTCACATATTTAAGATACAGGATTCTGAAATATTTAACTGGAGAATCGTAATAGAGCATTCCAACACCAACAGCAGAAACATTTGATTGAGAACGTTTGAGGAGGCCAAATTTCTCAAGATTCTTATGATGGTCAATTTTAAAGTGAGATTAATATTTAGTATTTATCTAAAAGGTTTTGATGAAAGCATTGCAGTTGTAATTATAAGTTGGACTATTTCTATTATCTAATACTAATTGATAATATATATTTGAATTAAAGTAAATTGAATTTTTTAAGAACTAATATTAGATAATAGAAATAGTTCAACATTTGAACATTTCATTTTATATATGTTGCGAAAACTGTGGGATCCAGTTGTTAATTGCAAATAAGTCTGTGTGTCCTAATTCCTTTTATGTTGATTTGCATTATGTTTAGTTTTATTGAAGTATGATTTCTATAAGACAATGAATACAATATTGGGTATTATAGTGGTTTTAATTGTGTGGATCAAGAGAATGTGTGTGTATATCTTTCCAATTCTTAATCTAGCAATTGTCAAATAATATACCACTCCAACTCAACTATATATATATTTTTTTCCATGTGTCATAGCATCGGCCGGGACGCAAACCCACAACCGTCTGCAACCAACTACTTGCTTGCATGGCAGCTGCGATACCTCTCGGCTAACAACGCAAGACAACTCAACTATATTTGCAGGTATAATTTTAAAAATTGAGTCTGAGTTCAATCCTCTGATTAGCTGCTTCCTGTTTAACGTGATCTTAATTTTACAGTGTATCATGATTCTTAGGAAGAGAATTCTTATTTTTTGAAGCTAGATATGAAAGTGGTAATAATATTTTTTTCAGGGCATTGTGTTCTAAAAGGACCATTTTAATACCTTTTTATTTGTATTTTCTCTTGTCAAGAAAGTAATTTGTTCCTTAGACCTAGAAGTAAAGTTGATTGTGTTTAACCATGTCTAATAGACTTTTTCTTTTTAGTAAAAATAGAATCTTCCTCTAATGAATATAGTTACTCTCTTTTTTTGGTGATATAAAATAAGATTTCTAAATATTCATTTTGGGGAAAGTTATTTTGGTTTGGATTCCATTGTAGCTTTTTAAAATGGTCTTTGTCATAATTTCCTTTGCCCTTTTTTGTTTTTCCTCTACCTTTTGGAAAACTCCTTTTTCTTTATCTAATCAATTTATGTTTTCACTATGGATTTTGTCTTTCTGAATAAATGAAATATTGGGAAAAAATTTAATTGGTTATAATTTTGGCACTTTGAATGAAATAGTTTCAATTTAGCTTTGTGGAATTTGCCTGTTTCTGGAAATTAATCATGAAATCCATGGGGATATGAATATATGAGCGGGATCATGTTACTATTTTTATATTGGGTTGGGTTCTTGAATTATTTGTACAATGTAATCTCAATCTGGGAATATTTGAATGAGGTGGTCCAGAAATTGCAATAGAAGCTTTAAGATGAAATGTCTCTGAATAGGATGATCATGTTGACAACTGATTGATTGGTCATGGATTCCAATGTAAATGTATTATGAAGTTGGATATTTATGTTTAATATAATGGGTGACTCTCTTTTCTAATAAATATTTAAATTTATAGATTTTCTTCCATAATTATTTTAAAATATTTACAAATTTAGACTCATGAAATTGGCATACCAGTTTTAATTTGCCCTCTTAGTTTTATATAAATTTTGTATTTAAAAAGTGAATAAGTTTTTGGAATATTTGTTGTTTTTTTTGCATTATATTGTTAAAATTCAGACTAAAATACCTATTATTAAGACAAGCTAATATTACATAGCTTCTTTATAAAGTCGAATCTTGCATTATGATTTGTAGAAGTCTCTCTTGCTAAAATTAAGTACTCAAGGCACATGTACTAAGGATTTAGCCTTATATAAGTATTACGTGCTGACATCACGCTTAATAAGAATTAATATTTATAGCTTCTTTATTTTTAAACCACTAAACATCACATGATCACTATCTCATACTAGCACAATAATTGTTATTAAACAATTCAAAACAAAACAACACTCTCCATATAGTAGTGCCATCTTGTGCTAACAAGAGCAATCAATGGATGCCAGAAGGCTTGTGCATAAAATCCCTATCTATTGGATGAGTAGGCACTAGATAGGGATTTTATGCACAAGCCTTCTGGCATCCATTGATTGCTCTTGTTAGCACAAGATGGCACTACTATATGGAGAGTGTTGTTTTGTTTTGAATTGTTTCTTTATTTTTACTGTTAGATCCAGGATTTCTAAGATGAACACTTTGTAAGTTTTAAATGTCACAAAGAATTTAAAAACTTGTGAGGAACTTCTGCATAGAACATATGGTTATTTAAATAGTTTTTACGATCCAGTTCATTCTTACCTATAAAATTTTGACCCTGAGTAATTAAAGTTGTTTGTTTCGCTGCCTTCAAAGTTAGAAATTTTAGGTTGTTTTTTTTGCTAAATTAATTATTTTAGATTCAACTCCTTTATTATTATTTTAATTATATTTGCATAATTTATTTTGGTCATTTATTGTGATTCTCTATGTAAGAGGCTGTTTGACTTATTTTAGCCAGTTTTGGAATCAATTATTTTGGATCTTTGTTTCTTCTATACCATATACATTGAAATTTATTATTTTTATTTTTAAAGGCAGGGACCATAAGATGGCAAGGACCGCTCTCCCTCCATACGAAGCATTTCCTTTTTAATGTTTTATACGTTGCAGCTGTTATTACTATGTGATTATTCATATAGTATACGAACATGGATGGGCTGCTCACCAACACGCATTATCCAGCGTGGTGAGTTTATTGGCTTTTTACCTCTGAGTTTAAGAATATTTTTTTCAATATATACAATCATGACAGACAAAAATAAATCATGGCCCTTATTCCCAGGAGGCTGTAAAGTTACCAACCAAGGCAGCGGTTGGTGGCTGAAGGTGGAGGGTGCTAAGAATCCCCTGATTGCAGACTCAGGCTGCCATTTGATGATGACTTTTTATTTAGGTACTTACAACTGCAGATCACTTTCAAGTGAAGGAAGATTGCAAGAGTTAGAAGAAGAACTGTCTTATATTAAATGGGACATTATTGGACTTTGTGAAGTTAGAAGAAAAGGTGAAGAAACAATTGATTTAAAAAGTGGACATATACTCTACTATAAAGGCACAAATATTGGAAATACAAGTGAAGTAGAATTTATTATAAATAAAAAATGGAAGAATAACACTGTGGAGATTGATGGTGTATCGGACAGAGTGGCAAGATTAGTTTTACAACTTAATAGCAGATACCAAATGCAGATAATTCAGGTTTATGCCCCAACAAGTTCTCTTAGTGATGAAGTTATAGAAGTTTTTATATGGATGTACAAAAGGCTTTTGATCAGAGTAAACAACATTTTAAAATTTGTTATGGGAGATTTTAGTGCTAGAATTGGTAAACAAAGGAAAGATGAAAATGCTGTAGGTAATTTTGGTTATGGTAATAGAAATGAGAGAGGACATAGACTTGTGGAGTTTGCAGAAAAAGAAAAACTTTATATTATGAATTCTTTTTTTGAGAAAAATGTTAAAAGGAAATGGACATGGAAGCATCCAAATGAAGGTACAGCAGAATTGGATTATATTTTGACTAACAGAAAATACATATTTCAAGATTGTAATGTTCTTAATAATTTTAACACAGGAAGTGATCGTCGATTAGTAAGATGTAAGATACATGTTAATGCAAAACTAGAGAGACAAAAATTATTAAGAAAACCAATATTACAGTTGATATTCCTAATCTTCAGAAACATGCTAATGAATTTAAATTAGAACTTACAAATCGGTTTCAAGTATTAATAGATTTTGAACATGATTCAGATTGGAATGACATTAATAGGAAAATAACTGATATACTTTTAAAAACTGCAACAAAGATAGCTGGTAGAAAAAAGCAGCAATTGACCACTAAAATTTCTACTGAGACTAAAGAATTTATGAAGAAAAGAAGGAATATGAGTATATACAACAATGACGCATTAAAAAGATTGAATATCTCAAATTTTCTAAAATGGTGTGGAAAAGAGTTGAAAATGATATAAGAAAGTATAATTGTGAACTAGCAAGGAAAGCTGTAAAAGAGAATAAAAGTCTAAAGAGTGTAAAACAACATTTTGGTATTGGTAGAAAATTTATATCTGCAATAAGAAAAAAAGATGGCACTATTACTAAAAAGAGAGATGACATCATGAAATGGGTAGAAGACTTTTATCAATAATTATATAGAAATAAAGAACAAATGCCTCCTATACCTATTACATATTCCGAATTGCCCAGAAGTTTAAATGAAGAAGTGAGATGTGCCATTAAATGTATGAAGAAAGGAAAGGCTCCAGGTAATGATGGAATTATAATGATATATTAAAAGAAGCAGGTGAAGAAATATAAATTTTTTTAGCAAAGTTATATACCAAATGTCTAAATGATAAAGATGTACCGGAAGATTGGAAGAATGCAGTAATAATATTAATATTTAAAAAAGGTGATAAAGAAGATATTAGAAATTACAGACCTATCAGTCTTTTATCAGTTTTATACAAAAAATTTACTAAGATAATTACAACTCGTCTACAGAAAACACTGGATTTCCACCAACCAAGAGAAGAAGCTGGAGTTAAAAATAGTTTTAGTACAGTAGATCATATCCAGGTATTTAGAGAAGTTATAGAAAGGGCAAATGAATATGAATTGCCATTATGCTTAGGATTTGTAGATTATGAAAAAGCATTTGATTCTATAAACATTTCTTCAGTGATTAAAGCATTGGATCATCAAAGTGTAGATCTAGGATATTGTCATATTTTAAAGAATATTTATAAAAATGCAACAGCAACAATTAGATTACATAATGATAGTAGAAAAATCAACATTGAAAAGAGTGTATGACAGGGTGACTCCATATTTCCAAAACTTTTTACAGCAGTGCTGCAAGAAGTATTTTGTGGATTAAAATGGGAAGCTAAAGGAGTGAAAGCAAATGGAGATTATTTAAGTCATTTAGATTTTGCAGATGATGTAGTTGTTTTTGCAAATAATTCTTTAGAGCTACAGGAAGTGTTGCAGGAGTTATCAGATAAAAGTAGGAAAGTAGGACTAAAGATAAATGTTAAAAAGACTAAAGTAATGATTAATAGATTTTCATAAAATATGAAAATAAAGATTGATATAGATGAGTTATACCTTGGTCACATTATTAATACAGATGGAAACATAATGGATGAAATTAATCATAGAATTAAACTTGGTTGGAGTGCTTTTGGTAGAAATAACTTGATACTAAAAGGAAATATGCCTATGTGTTTGAAAAGCAAGGTTTTTAATAAATGTGTTTTGCCAGTTCTTACTTATGGATCTGAGACTTGGACACTTAATAGAAGAGCAATACAGAGACTTCAGACCACTCAAAGAAGTATGGAGAGATGCATGTTGGGAGTAACAAGAAGATATCGAAAATGCAATGTATGGGTAAGAGAACAAACAGGTGTTACTGACCTCATTGAAAAAATTAAAAGACTGAAGTGGAGTTGGTCTGGACATATTGCTAGAAGAGATGATAATAGATGGACAATTGAAATTTTAAACTGCATTCCAAGAGATTGTAAAAGACCCAGAAAGAGACAACATGTGAGATGGATGGATGAAATAAGAAAGTGTGCAGGGGTAATGTGGAGAAGAGAAGCTAAAATAGGAAAAGATGGATTGAACTTGGAGAGACTTCATCCTGCAGTGGATTGATAATAGTTGATGATGATGATGATATATGATTCCTTCACCAGACAGGCACACATTCCTGTACTGGACAAGGATAATGTCTTTCAAATATCATGCTGCAGATGCACATTCCTGTCAGGATGGTTTTATGCTAACATCTTCATATAGCATTGGTTGTGTCTGTATATCAGGAAGGAAAGTTGGTTTAGCTATGAACTTTTAGCCTGAGGTTGAATGTTTTTGAAAAGTTTTTATTTGCGTAGCCTATGTAGCCTATCTATACTCAACATTTTAAAATATAATTATATAAATTGTCCATCTGTGTGAACTTACTAAAATAATTTAAATTTAATAATGAAATCTAAAGCAATATTAATTTATTCCTCAAAGTTATATGTGCGTAAATAAATGTTTTGTGATTATTACTAGCAATGGCTTATTTTTTTATTATTATTATTAAAAAATATATTTTAAGAATTTAAACTTTAAATCTCAACTACTCCTTGAGCTAGTGGCGTGGGCTAACGGTCAAAATTTAGATCTTAACAAGAAGTATCTGCCTACATTCTAAATTTTCTAGGTTCAAATAATCTAGTGGCTCCCTGTGTGGCAGATAGGTAAGTGTCTATCTTCCCTGACCATTATAATATATATTCACAGAAATGTCAAGCTATTAATGACAGATATAAAGTAATGTTTTGGTTGTCTTTACCAAAATGGAGTCATATAATCTATTTTCCAAGAGATCACTAAGAAAAATTCAAAAACAATATTTTACATAAAATTTTATTTTGTTTACACTTTTATAAAACTATTTATTCATTTTTAACATTAATAATGATTTCATTTTTCTCTTTATCTAAGAAATGCAACAAAATTAAATTAATATTAAGGATATATCAAAATCAAAAATGGAAATCCTATACAAATTAAATGTTCAGCTCAACATTGATAAAGTAATTATACTTCAGTAGCCTCATCAGACTTTTAGTAATGCACGCATTCTTAACCCTGATGTGCTCTGACAGATTTCTTTGTTCTCACTAGATTTAAGTTTTCAACTGTCACTTTCTATTCTCTCCCTCTGTGTATACTATTTCAGCTTTTGTTAGTTTGAATCTATAATCAGTTTTTTTGCTCAAGGTCTGTAAATATTGAAGTGAACTCTTTGTCTCTCAGTATAAATATCCATGTCGGGCAAGTCTTTTTGACAAATTCGCTGTCAATTTCTCATGATATATAGCATTGCAAGCTGATTGACTGCACTTAATTGTATAGACCATTTGGTGTGCCAATTCATTTGGTATAGTATTGTTAGAGTTATCAATTAATTGGTTAAGTGATGGAGTGGTTCAAAAACTTATATTAAATTTATTTATATATATTTAAATTTATATGCAATCTTTGGAATATAAGATAGGCTTATCCAGTTTTTAAGTTCCACTTCTTGGTTGGAGCAAGGATTTCTTATTTTTTTTAATAGACTCTCTTTATGGTATTTGCGATTTTATCATAATTATATCCCATGTTTCAGAGCTTATTTGTGGATTGTTCAATGTTGCTCTTTTTATTGTATTCAAATTAGCTTAGTATATGATTTCTGTGTAAGAAAGCCTTCAACCCTACATATTTATGTGATATTGGGGTTATTGATCTAGGGTTGATCACCCTTCATATCCAGGGGCTTAATCACTATTCTGTAGTCTAGAATGTGACCCTGTCTTTGTATATATAAGTCAAAAAACTTTATTCCTCTTTTATTGTCTTCTTTCTCCAAGGTCCATGACAGTATCGATGCTCTCTCCAATTACTGTTGTATTTCATCAATCTGTGTGTGTGTAGCACATATAAGTGTGTCGTCTACGTATCTTGCATATATTAAACTTGAGTTTAAATATCGTGGTTAGATATATTTTTCAATTTTTGTTAAGAATAAACTACTTATGATACCGCTGATGAAATTTTATCTAGAAATATATTGAACTGATGTAGAGTCAACGTCCCTTTTTTATATAACAAAATAAAGCATTGTACTTTAGACGGATCCATTAATCTTTTTACTTTATCATATAACCAATGATTTTCACTTTAGATTGTATTTGTATTACGTAGATCAAAAATTAAACAACGAGGAAGTTTGTGGGACGTTTAAACACGAAAAAGTAAGACGTTGAGCTTTGTGTGAGAAACGTTTAGTCTTGGATTTATTATTCCGTCATAACTCTAAATTGTAAAAAATAATTCAAAATTAATTAATTTTATAGCTTTTAAAACATTTTACTACAATTGTTATTCATTCAAAGATCAGCCTTTCAAGCTAATTGTGCATGCGTCTTCTGCGAGTGTTAAATAATAAATGAATACTTCACTCTACAATACAAGATATAGTATTTATGCAGGAATAAAAGGAATCAAAAAAGAATTCCTACAACTCAAATTCTTTTATATGAGCAAATCTGAAGTACTGTTGAATAAAGCGTGAGAGTAGAATTCTCACTTTAAATTACTATCTATGATGTTGTGAAGAATGACGCCGGTGAAATTGCATGCACAATTAGCTTGAAAGGTTGATCTTTGAATGTATACAATTGTATGCATAGCGTTATATAAAAATAAATGCTTATTTACTTACAATTGTTATTATTTTTTTAAAGTAAGATGCCCCCTCCCATTTTATTCTTTCGCATTTCATTTTTACGAACATTCATTTCATCAACAAATAGAAAATTATTTAAATGAAGCCTATTTGTTAAGGATCATTACATAATTTGATAGCTTTGGAACTTTTTTTATTAACAATAGATAAAAAAATTTTCAACCAATCATTCAATCATTTCCATTATTGAAAAAATGCAGCTTAGGGATTAGTTTTTTAAATACACACTTTTCCAACCGAAAATAAATCCAAATAACTTTAGCTTAACAATTTTGCCTGTATATATTATACTCAAATGCTATAATTTAAAGATATATAAATACATAATTTTAAAAATTATTCCCAGTAATTTTTTGGAAAAAATTACTTTTCAACATTATCAGAAAAACAAATATGTCATATATATATAACATTAATTTTATTTTTAGAAATAAAATAAAAATCTTATCAACCGAAATTAAGTATCATTACTTTTACATTTTTTTTATTACCTTTACAAAATATATATATATATCATTATCTACTACTAACCAACCAATATTGGATATAAATAGGTTTCTAAATGTGGATAAAAACTGCTCAAATTTTCACCATCTGATAATTTCTTTTTTGTGAGGGACTATTTGATACAATTAAAATGGTATTTTTTTTTCTTTTCACATGTCAAAGCATCGGCCGGAAAGCGAACGCGCGAACCCGGGACAACTGCTTGTAAGTCAGCTGTGCTGACCACTCGTCCACCAACGAACGCTTGACTAAAATGCTATTTTATCTAGCTGTCAAAATAAGTTTGGTCATTCATACTCAAAAAAAAAAAAAAGAGATTTGAGAGAAAGACAAATAAAGCCAAAAATTAAAAGTAAGTTTTGTGATAACTATACAACTAATACTAAAACACAAGTATCCACCTATATCACATACTGTTCTTTAATCTGTTTATTCAATATTCTAGATTCTTAATTTCTTCAACATCTTTCGTAATTATAGTTTTACACTATTATATAATGAAGGGTATCCAACAATAACAGAATCATTCTCTTATAGCCACATTTATTGTAGTACGTGCTTGAAATCTGCCAAATGTTGTCATCATGTGAAATTGTGGACACACATAGCATATTTTTTTTTTGTAAAATACATTCTGCATATTTGTCAATTCTTGTAATAGCTGAAAAGTTGGAACAATGTGGAATTCTGTTGTCTTTTAGGGAAAACTAAGGGAAAACAATTGTAATGCTTGAAAAAGATTACTACCAAGTTGCTCCAGAAAAACAAATTTATTTTTGGTTTAATAAAAATATTAAATTTAGATTTTATTTGTAATGATCAGGCATTCAAAACTTACAAATTCTGACATTTTTGCATGATGCGGTCAAACATAAACATCTTATTTTGTGGCAAAGTGCATGTTTTATCATGACAGTGCAGATAGTGCCTAAAGCTTGAATATAAATAGTTTTTAATTAACTTCAGTATGATCCAGCTTATCCATGAGCCATATTCATTCAATCTTGCTCTATGCAATTTCTTTTTAATCTCTTGAGTCAAAAAAGGTCTCTTTGTACTTGTGTGGATTTAGAAGTGGTGAAGAAAAAATAATGGCAGCATTAAAACACATCACTTTGCAAGTGTTTCCAGATTATTTCAAAAAGCGGAAAAACACATTTAGACTGGTGAATTGCATTAAATAGACTATACTTTGAAAGTGATTCAATTTGCAACACCTAAAAATAAATATACAAATTTTTATTACAAAATTCCAGTTATTTTTGGATCTCCTTTCATATTTTCAGCAATTTAAATCTTCTTTAAGGTAATCTTTTTAATCTAAATAAAATTTACTTTTTTTATGAAAATCAGACCAAAATAAACATCAAATATATTTTAGAGTAGTTGATACTTTTTATGTACTTCACATTGTTAATATAATAAAAATATATCTCACAACACCATAAACTTCAGAAAGCTGTAAACACTTATTGATTTTATGATGTTTCTATTATATTTTTGACATACTTAAATGTTTTAATATATAAAATTAAAAGCGTGTGAAGCACTTGAAAGAAAGGCTATAGAGCTTCTCTTTCAAGCACTTCACGCACTTTTAATTTTGTATATTATAATATCAGAGAGAAGTTTAAAATTCCTAATACTTTAAATGTTTTAAGTTATATCAATCAAAACACCAATTCTCATTTTTATACAATAAGTTTCATGGTAAACAGCCTTTATACAAGTAATTTAATTGGGGTAATTTTATTACTATGTTGAATTATTCTCATCTTGCTAAATGCATATTGGAATTTGTGATACAGTATTTAAAAAATATTTGAACTCCAGAAGTGAGAAGGTTAACCCAATAATATTTAATACTTGAGTTAATCATTCTATCACTATAGTAAGTTGTGTTGTGCATTAAAAGTTAATGATCAGAGTGTTTTGGACAGTTTGTAAACTGTCTTTTGAAATAGTATCCACCACAAAAATATCAACAACTTGAAAATTAAGAATATACCAAATAAGGTTTTTGTTTTTAGTTTCAAATTTATATCACATTTTGATGCCTGCTCTATGAATCTTTCTGTAACTGTTCCAAAGACAGCAGTGACAAATTTAGAAGTCAACGTGAGAACTAGTATACAGCCTTGTTTAGTATCTTGAAGTATTTTTAATATATCAGATTTTTTACCAGTATTAATTAATTTTTTCTCATACCACCATGCATAAATAAACAATAGACAAACAGCTTTTTTTTTTCAATTATGGCAGAAAACATTTTTAATTTTGTCAAATAACACATCATATTTTCTCATCATACATTGTTATATTTTTCTGACAATAAAAACTATGTCTACAGTGATTCTTGAGTTTTAAAACTTTTTCTTTTGTAATGTCTCATCTATGATTAAAAATAATCTCTTCAATTAAAGCATAGAATATGTTTTTGATATAGAAAATAACAATGCCAATCATTATTATATTTTTTAATTCCTTTATTTTTAATTGTGAAGAAAAAATCAACTGCCACTCACGTGCTGTTTGAAAATGTTTTTTAAAATGTCCATCCATTCACCTGGCTGTAATAGTTTAAAAGCATAAGTGAATTCACTTATGCTTAAAGCATATTCTTAGATAAGCCAACCATTACTGACCAATACATACTTCAGAACTTGAATCTATTATATGCTTGATGTTCAAATTGACAAATATGTTATACAAATTTAGATATTCTCTCACATTAGACAAAATATTTTAACCACCTGTGTTTAAATATATATTAAATTATGAATAAATGTAAATCTATTATTATTAAATACTGAAATGATTGTAATAGTGAATAATGAAATCAACCTCCAATCCTGCACTGTTTGTAAATGTATTTTAAAATCCCAGTGCACTCACCCACCAATAATAGTTTGAAAGCATAAGTTATGCTTTTAAACTCTTACTGGCAGGTGAATGAATAGAGATTTTAAAATACATTTACAAAAAGAGCATGACTGGATATGTTCTTAAACTATTACTGGCAGATAAATGTATGGAGGTTTTAAAATAATTTACAAATAGTACTTGATTGGATGATAAATTCCTTCTTCATGATTACAATTATTTCATTGCTTAATAATAAAAGATTTCCTTTATCTTTGTATGTTAAAGCAACAGCAACAGCAACATCGTTAAAAGCAGTTGGGAAATTTTATTTCAATTAAAATACAATTAATAATAAGTGACTATGTAGAAGTAGAGGGTTAGCTTTATAAGATGGTTTGAAGCAAAAGTAACCATATCATGTTTATGATGCATTCTTTCAATAATCATGTTAAGAAGATATGACTATATCATGTTTATGATGTATTCTTTAAATAATCAATATAAATTCAGGAATATTAAGAAGATATGTAAAGTAACTATATTATGTTGATGATGTATTCTTTCAATACTCAATATAAATTCAGAAATGTTAAGAAGATATGACCAGATCATGTTTATGATGTATTCTTTCAATAATCAATATAAATTCAGGAATATTAAGAAAATATGTAAAGTAATATATCATGTTGATGATGTATTCTTTCAATACTCAATATAAATTCAGAAATGTTAAGAAGATATGACCAGATCATGTTTATGTTGCATTCTTTCAATAATCAATATAAATTCAGGAATATTAAGAAGATATGTAAAGTAACTATATCATGTTTATGATGTATTCTTTTCAATAATCAATATAAATTCAGAAATGTTAAGAAGATATGCAAAGTAACCATATCATGTTGATGATATATTCTTTCAATAATCAATATAACAAGAAGATATGACCATATCATGTCTATGATGTATTCTTTTAATAATCAATATAAATTTGGAAATGTTAAGAAGATATGCATTATCAAAAGAATGATGAGCCTCTTGAAGTAGAATTTCATTGGATATAATGCTGAACAATTAATTTATAGAGGATCTCCATATTGACTTTGATATACCCTCAATATTAAGTTGAAACAATTTTACTGTGTTTCCTAGTTGAAGGAAAGATCATTCTGTAGAGGATATATTTGGCATGTGATGGTTTTCATAGTTGCCAACACCAAGTAGTCATTTTATATTTCAAGAGCTTAGGAGACTCACCTGTTGTTCTGGGATGACTATCTTTTGTAATACCTCTGTAATTCGTGTTAATTGTTTTCTTGTGTAATTTGGATAATTTGCCAATTTTAACGAAGAGTTCTTCAAAATGAAATCTGGTTTCTGTGTGGAGACTATTAGTTTTATATTCTAATGCTTAGCATTTAAAAGATTGGCCAAAGGAAGGCTGTTATTCATCCACTCCAAAGTGTGGAATGATAATTATTGTATTGGAATTGTGTGTAGCACATGTAATCATTATTTATAAGTAAAAAGATCTCAAGTAATCATTAATAATCAACTTTAAGTTGCAATTTTACATCTTCATGTCATTCGTTGAATTATGCCTTTAATTTCTTTTATTGCCTTTAAAGCTTTGCATTGACTTTAACCAAGCAGAAAATATTACATTTGCATTTAACAATGTAAATAATAAAATTATTATTATTATAAGAAACAATTGAAAGTTTACTTTCTAATGATCTCAAGAGTAAATTCAAAATAGAATTCTTAAAAGAATTTCATTCTTAGTAATATGATCTATTTATAAATTAACACGAGAAAGTTGAACGTTTGACAGCTGCTGACACTTAAAAAATAAATGCCAAATTTCTTATCAATATATCTGAAATAGGTTCTTTTAAATATACTATATTTTAATTTAGACACACCAGTGTAATATAATCCACAATATTATGAAAGGATAAATCTGAGTTTTTAATGGTGATTTTTCTGTCTCATTAAAGCACTCATAATAAATGGTCTGTGCTTTGGTGACAAGGTTAAAATAAATAATGATATTAAAGGTGTTAATTTTTGTAACATGATATAGGCAAAACATATTAAAATACTGAATTTACATCAAATTTTAATATTCAAATTTTAATATTTAAATTAGCTATAAAAATTAACGACAAATGGATATTGATAGACTTAAAAATTGGCGAAGTTATGCAATTGTTTTTCATTTGCCATATTACTCATTTCATAAAGCCATGATTATCTTTATTATTAATTGCAACCATGTTATACCACTTCATAAGCAATGGTCATTAAGACAAATCTAAAGTATAAAAGCCTTACTGACATCTCCATTTTTATAACAAGTAGATATATCTAGTTCAAGAAGTATAACTACTCTTTCTTATTGCATTGCCAAATGTATACCATATAATACTAAATTGTCCATTCACTTTACTACTGTTAAATAATGCTTTATTTACCACCCTTTCTTACAGTTTACAGTTTTGATTGCCCTAGAAATCTTCTTCAGAACTTAATATATTCTAGCCTCAAGTTTCAAATTCAAGGAGATATTAAGTTCTGAAGAAGATTGCTGGGGCAATTGAAACTGTAAACTGTAAAAAAAAGGGTGATAAATGAAGCATTGTGTAACAATTTGAATTTGACAGTTGAGGCTAGGATGTATTAAGTTCTGAAGAAGATTGCTGGGCAATCGAAACTGTAAAAAAAGTGTGGTAAATAAAGCATACAAAAAAGTTTTAAGAGATGTTTGTGGAAAAGATTTGATGTGATGACCATTTTAAAGGAATAATGAGGAGTGACCAGTTTATTGGTCAAAGGCTGATTTAAAATTACCTAAAATATTTAATAATTTGATAAAGCAAATTATTTATAGGCTGTACTAAAATGTAATAGATTATTTTACTCTTCAAAACATAATATATACTAGAAATAAAAAATATAAACTTTATTAATACTCCTTTAACACTTTAAGCAAATATTTTTTATTTATAACAGTTTCGACTGTCCTAGCAGTCTTCTTCAGATCTACAACAAAAAAATTATACAAATATTACATCAATACAACCAAAATTCTTTATAATTTCACATTATTAATATCTTCCATCCTGGTTGTACATCCACAATATTCACAAACTACTTTAGCCTGTTATTCTTTCATGTATTATCTTATATTTCATATATAGCTCTTATCTACTTCTTCTTTCCTCAATATTTTGCTTTTTTTTTCATATTTCAATATAAACTTCATTAATACTCCTTTAACACTTTAAGCAAATATTTTTATTTATAACAGTTTCAACTGTCCTAGCAGTCTTCTTCAGACCTACAACTGTTATAAATAAAAAATATTTTCTTGAAGTGTTAAAGACGTATTAATGAAGTTTATATTGAAATATGAAAAAAAAGCAAAATATTGAGGGAGAAAGAAGAAGTAGACAAGAGTTATATAGAGAAATAAAAAACTGATAGATGTAATTCAAAGTAATTTAATGAATATTATTCAATGGGGAATAAGTAAAGATTTTTTATATACAAATTCATATATAATTCTGAAAGTTTTATTGGTTGAATACAGAGATGATTAAAATATCATTTACCAGATTATGTTATTACACATAAAATTTTTAAGTTCATAAGGATTTTATTTATAGTCGTTGTTAGTGGTCAGATATCATTGCACATTTTTGATGATTCATACTTTATTGTTATCTTACAATTTTTGTTTATCATTTCATATAGTGACCAATTATACTGTTTTGTTTCAGTAAGACCATATATATAATTTTTCTTCAAAAATCTTAGCATTTAACATATTTTTTCACATATGAAATTGGTTTGAAAAAAACATATTGTCATTACTAAATTAAATTTTTTATCTCTAAATTATATAATAAAATTTATATTGAATTTCATTTTCCTTTATATTGTCATCTTTGTAAAGAGACCATATTTTTTATCTACTGTTTTACTTTGCCTCATTACATTTGTTTTATGTCTGTTTTGTTATTATCCATTTATTAAAGAAGGCAGCAACAAATTAGAATTATATTGATCACTTATGATTATACTTATGTCAATATTAGAAACAAATAACTTGCATACTATATAAAATAAATAAATAAAAAAATAGAAATAATTTTTACTATCATACGATATGTCACTCAGAAATAAAGGCATTAAATTGAAAAGCTATTTTGTTATTTACAATAGGAATAAAAAATCTAAGGTTTATAATATCATTATTGTAGCATAAAACATGCAATGTAAAAATAACAAAAAAAACAACTTGACATCACATGATCACCATCTCATATCCTTATACAAGTTGTTAAGATTGTAGCAAACTCTTCATACAGTATGGCCACCTAGTGTGAGCCTTCCATCTTCAGATTTTCAATGATATGGACAGCTGAAGAGTTGGAGGGAGGAGTAGATTGGACTCTGTCCATTAAAGTATGAAGGTTTGCTATCTTAATATAAAGCTGAGCACTGATTGTATATATGTGCAGAGATGATAATCTAGACCAACTGATGAGTGCTGATTAAGCACAAAATACTTATATTGGTAATTATTTATCTTTTAGATATATGTGGGGTCAGGTGTATCAGTGGTATGGGATAGCATGGAGAGTTGAAGATTGAGTGAAAATCTCAGTCCAAAGCCCCTTATATTTACATTTAAGGCAGAGGTATGGAAAGCCTATATGTCAAATATTAAATGATTAACATTGTAGATATTTTAAATGACATATAGATAAATGAGAATATTATTTCTTTTTTTGAAAATATAATTTGTAGCTTTATGTGACTAATATTAATGAAGAGAAAACATTTTTATCAGAGTAATGCAAATTAACACACACACACATATATATATATATTATAGCCCTTGGATTTGCCCAAGACTCCATTTTTGAGTTAACTATGGATGATAAGGTTTAATCTAAAATTTTCCTCATAGTTTATATATATATATTTTCTTAATAAACAAAATTTTTAGAAAAGACTAGGTTCGAACCCATATTTATAGGGATTGCGTATGTTTTACTCGGTAGGCAATCTGAAAATTTATCATTAAAATATTTCTAACCAAAAGATTATTTTATTTAAGATTAATTTATGGGTCAATTTAATATTAAAAATATATTTTTAGAAAAGCAAGATTTATACATCATTTGACAGTTGAGTAAGAAGGAGGGAATGTGTGCCACTCTTAAAACTACGTTAGATAGTGATAATGGATGGTCATAATTTTATACTAATAAGTTAGAACTAAATAGTTCATGAGATTATAATAGTTAAAGATTAAAATATTAAATCGGTTTAATTAAAAAATCATATACATGCGATGTGTGTGTGTATTTAATCTGATTGTGGATTTTAATTATAAAGTTCACAATCAAATAATAAGTATTCCTTGTCATCACTTGTCAGGAAATAAAAAAAAAAGAAATTAAGTCATTTTAAATAGTTTATTATTAACAGCCAAAAATTAGTTCAAAATACTGGGTTTGAAGCTGGACTGCAATATATATTTTGTTTCATTATTTAATGGAAAGAGTAAAAGGGGGAAGAAAGCCTTGTTATTTATTTTGAAGAGAGAGGGCTTTCTGTTTTTTATTTTACCATGCGTGTAGAATTACTCCAGTAAATTATCAGAGTGATAAAGGAATTTAAGGGTACAATTAACTGGTGATTGTCTGTTGAGTGTAAAATTAATTGGTAATTATATCTGTTGAATGTAAAATTAATTGGTGAGTATCTGTTAGAATGCAGATGGGAATTTGGCATGGTTTAAAAAAAGAGCAAAATGTTAAAATAACCAGAGAAAAAGGGAACAAGAGTCAATTAATTAAGAAAATAAATTGATCAGATCTCAGAGGTTAATAAAAAGGTTATAATGGGGGTAAGGACAAAGCCAGAGACTAGACGCTATAAAAATCTCTGTTGTTTAGCAAAGGGAGCTAGTCTATTTGAATCTCTGTTTGCAAGTTATCTCTTATTTGATTTTATAGAGAAACTTTGCTGTAAAGTTAAAAGAAATATTTTTTCTTTTGGAAAAAAAAACGTTTATTATTCTTTTGTCTCTTAAAACAACTTTGCTAAATTTAACATTGTAAGAAGAAAAGATAATGTCTATTGAATAATTTTTTTTTAAATTGGGTACATATTTAAACCTGTGAAGTTAGCCAACTGTCATGATTGAATCAGCAAATGGTAAAATTGAAACCACAGAAAATAAACTAAGTTTGATATCGTATATAAAAGTGTTCAATTTGAATATAAAATGAATTTAAAGAGGGAAAAAGACAACAAGAAATGGACTTATATCTTGAGAAATTTAAAAAAGCGCTGTTCAGCTGTAATCTACATAAAATCAAAAATGAGGAAATCGTTTCAGCAGCATAAAAATAGTATATCTGAATTCGATCATAAGAACTTTTTATACATAGATTCATGTGCTCATACAAACAAATGGAGGAAGAGAAGGAAAAGGAAAAATGGAAATCAGACACTTGGAGGACACTTCTAAAGAACTTTTTAAGTATTTTTTATTTTATTTTATTATCCAATATTCATGTAGAACATTTAATCTAGAAAAAAAAGAAAATAATTTCTTTCTTTATGTTTTCTCATATATATCAATTTAAATTTAATTCATGTCAGTATTATAATTGTTGCTATTTTGGGGGTAGAGATATTGATGACAGATTATTTTGTATGTGTTTATTTTAAATGCTTTTGCTATTATTATCATTTTGGGGGAAGGTGAAGAATATCATGGCATTCTGTATGTGCCTTATTTTCAATGCTTTACAAACATTTAAAAAAAAACCCTGAGAGATATTATTATTAAGGGAAATGTTTTGAATGAATCATATCAGAGGTATTGTCAAATGCTTAGACTTATTGCTATGTTTATAAAATTGTGTGGCTGTTGAGCTAAAACATCATCATCTTATAAAAGTGCAGGGAAATAGTTTTAAAAATTTAATACGCATTTCTTATTATTTATTATTGTTATTATCATAAATTTAAGGCCAGAGACAAGCTGATTAATGCTTGGAAAAATTGTTGGCTCACATTCCGGTGCACTAACTTGCAAGAATATTGTAGATATGAAAGTTTTACTTGTAGAAGTTGGTGTTTCTACCTGTATATAATGTGGATGGACAAATAGTCTCCACCAAGCCAGTGAAGCCATAGCTCACTAAGATATCTATACTATATTTATAAAGTATTTAAACACAGTGGAAGAGTTTTCCCACTTGATTATTCTCTGCACCGTAAGATTTCTTTATTGATGGTCAGAGGTAATAGGTACACCTAAGTCTCTTTGTATGACTAGCGATAAAAATCCTAGCATATCTCAACCTTAGTGAAAAGGTTTTCTCTTATTCGGGTCACTGCCTGCCTCATGTTAATGTTTGATATTCCTTACGAGTGTATGAAAGATAGCTATTAGAAGCAGTACTTATAAATGTCGATACAGGGTCGCAAACTCAATTTGATGTCTGGCTGAATGCAGATAATGTATGTGCGATTGGTGTACTTAAATATTGTTTTGTTGATCTAGTTCGATTTATCAATTAGAGCCAAGAGCAATAAAGTTAATAAATGTTAAATTAAGGGTTAAATAAAACCTACGAATGTTTAAGTGAAAGCAATACGTATATGAAATTATCTCATAAATATTTCCACAGCCAGCTGAGAACTTCGCTGGAAAGGTAATATTATTAAACTATTATTATGTCATAAGAACATGAGTATAGAGTATGTGCACTATGATGATGATTGATTTAGATACCGATTTGTTAGCATTAACTTAATCCCATCATACATAAAGTATCTCCGTTGTAAAGATTAGGGCAAAGAAAATGTTAGATCAAAATGATGAAATAAAATTAGGAAATTTGCGAAGGAATGTTAATTTAAAATAATTAATTAAAATTATTAAATTTTATTATGGGAAGAATTAGCTCTCAAAACAAATCAGTAATTTAAAAGCATTAAACACGGGAAGAAATTTGGTATTCGCTGTATCTAGGATAAAAAAAAAAAAGGAAAGCGAAAATATAATATATGTGAAGGTAAATATTATTTTTTTAATAATACTCATGGTAATCGTGATTCCCTGATAATTAGAAAATGAATATTGATATTTTGAACCTATTGATATTATCCATTGATTTAGGGATATTTATTTGTCTGGGGAAAGCCATGTGAGTCATCAAGCAAATGTGTATATTCTGTATTGAATTGTAGAATGTCAATAAAATTTGTTATTTGTTTTAAATAAAATTTGCGTATGTCTCAATGTTTTTGTGGGTTATTATTATCTAGACATCTCAATCCAATCGTACATCAATATATTATTATTAATATTTAAATCATCATTTTCATAAATATGCAGTAAAATTATTTAAAATGGTTAATTTCCGATACTTAGAATGACCAAATAATTTTAATGTAATTAAAATATAAATTATGAATAGGGGTAGTTACTGAGTGATAGCGAGTGCAGGGGGTGGGCATAAAATCCTTTCCCCATCCGTTGTATTCAAACACCTCTCTAGACACACTTCTTTATAATTTTGTTATAATTGTGAATATGTTTAGAATGTTTTGCTAAAAGATTTAATAAGCTTAAATTGTTCCAAGCTTTAATGTAAATAGATATTAAACTGCATTAAAGACAACCCAAGATCACCTTGGAGGTGATTATGAGAGGAGTGTTTATCACCAATAATCTGTCGCAGCTTATTCGATTTCCACACCTAATTGTTCTAAAAAACCCTGAGAAGAGATTATAATGGGAGAAATGAGCTAGCAGAATGTAAAATTTAATGGTAAAATAGATAATAGTGTAATAGACCTATGGATGTGAAGTGATGGAGGAGTGGATCAGGAAGGTGGAGATGGATATAGAACTTTGTAATTGGAACAAAATTTAATTGTAGCTTTAATGATGGTGAATGAGTAGTGTGCTGAGAATAACCAAGAATTTCCAAAGATATTAATATTATCGATTTTAATGCATTTTCGGTGTTCTCTTAATCGATTGATCATTTAGTAACCCATTCATTAAATATTATTACTGAAAGTTGTTGACGTGATATTTAACCTTTATAGTTTATTAAAGTTGCAATTTGGCGCCCTGGAAATTAAGATTAGATGTTCTATACCACCATCATCATCCCAGTAGGCCTTAGAAATAGTGTTAGCTGGGAATGATGAAGCATCCACCGATCCATCCTTAAAATGTTACAATTGGCATGCAATTTAGCTGCAAGTGTTTAAATGCCATATAGATTTAAATATAGTACAATTAATCCATAATGTGGATGTGCGACCATTTGAATAAAAATTCTCATTTGTTAGAATAAAGTTATAATTAGCTTAAACTGTCCAATAATATATGTGATATTTGTAAACTCTCCCAATCATTTTAGTTCTATTTGAAATACAATGTGGATGACCGATCGACAGATTACAAAATGCGTTTAATATCAATTTAATAAGTTTTTATAAAATTAATGAAGCACAGGATAACTTTTTATTTGTTAGAATTGACTTTAATTTAGTTACAATTGGCTTGTAATGCGATCGCACGAAGGAGATTGTACTTAGAAATTATTGAAATTAGACTTAGGAAATTTTTTCTATATGTTACAATATATATATAATGTTGAGGAGCTTAGCTATATATGAATTTTTAACATGAGCATGATAATCCACTTTTTATAAATAATATATGTTAAGAGCAAGTTCCAGGTTGCAATAATCAGTAATATTTATATTTTATTGACAATAAAATATTTCAAGCAAGTAAGCATATCTAATGAATATAATAGTCTTTATTGACAAATGAAAATTAGAGTGAGCATTGAGTCTAATTCATATCATATTTTCTCTTTCAAAGACATAAAATATTCATTAACAAAATAAGTCTATTTGCACACATTAATTTTATTTCTTACATCAGACGAAAGCAACTATTTCCATATTAGCACTCAAATAATGCAAATATCATTCATAGGAAAAAATACATAAAATGACATTCATTTATTCACAAAATATTGTATAGTAAGAAACAGTTCATAATTACTAGAATATATTCATTTTGCAAATTCTAAATAATGAAACAAGCATTTCATTTTTTTTTTCAGACAAGTATATAATGCAATAATTTGTATAAGTAGCGTTTTAAACTAAGTATATAGTTAATTAATTTCTTTCAAGCAAGAATTTATGCATTTATAATTAATACTTATTTGTTTCTTTACCATTTACATAGTTCTACTATTTCAACTAACAGTTCTAATTTGATAATAAAATCAAATTAAGTCAAAAAATGCTCCAGTAAAATAATAGCAATATTCAACATTTAAAGAAAATGCAATATTTAAATTTCTTGTGGAAAAGCATATAAATTCCTTTTAAAATTAATAAAATATAATTCAAAAGTTCTGGCATTCAACAATAAAATTATCACTTCAAAATAAATTTTAGATATAAGAAAACTGAAAATTAATTATAGTTCTAGCAATACAATGATACTTTTAGTATAAATTTACTGTTGTCATATAGCACTGAGACAACATGTTGCTTCTGGAATTTAATGCATTGTTTGGAGATTCTAATGAAATAGAAATGGTGATATTTAAAGCATTATGGGGAGCCAAAGTTATAGGTCTGAATAGATAACTTTTTAGCACTGCTAAATTTTATTAATAGATAATAATTTTAAAAAAATTACACTGTAGAATGTTGATAAAGAGATGATGAAGAAAAATAATGAAGGATGTTTAAAGTCTGGTAGGTAACACTAAATTCAGTAAATCCTGTGCTAGGTAATAAAGAACACAATTAACAATGGGGTATAAACTATTAATTAATATATGTGATTTAAGTAAAATGATTAAATTTCTAAGTCAAATATGCTAAAAGTAATTCTAATTCAAAATGTCTGGAAAAACAAATTACTTTATAGATTACAAACTATTCTCAGAATATTGACTTAGTTGGTTTAAAATACTAAATATTTTTAAAACATTAAAGAAAGAAACATTAAATTACTTTAAAATATTAACTTTTTTGACATGGAATTACTTTAAATTGAAATTGATTACATGCACACTCACATACAGAAAAGACTGAAATATATAACTTAACCAAAAATTAAAATTAAATTATCATTTATAATCTGTACTTTGATAATAAATTGTTTAAATAAACTATAATTACTCATTTGTGTTTATGAGAAACAATCCATCATTTAACTATTTATGTGTTGATTTTATTGATAACTTAATCTAATAAGTATATATAACAACTATATTAAGAATATAATTATATTTTTCAACTATACTATGTTAAGAATAAGTTACTGGCTAATTCTAAGATTTATAAGAACGAATAAACTTGACTACTAAGATAACATTATTTAAATTAACTTATATAAATTGATTTTAAATAGTAATATTTTATAACAGCAACTATAATTCAGTTAAACAGTTTACAAGATGACTTATCATCATTATAATAACAATAGCTTTTACTTAATAGAAAATAAACTGTGTACATTTTTAGGTACACTATCACAAAAACTTAACATGAAGTTCTGCAGCAAGAACTTAAGGTTACAATATATATATATATATATATAACGAAACTTAAATATATTTCAAATAACATTAAACAATTTATAATATAAATAAAAACTCATAGAGTAATATTTTCGATTATATTCATAATCATTATCAACTCAACTTTCAAAATGAAATCATCTATTACCAACCGGAAACACATAATTTTTTTATAATAATACTCAAGTAAAAATTATGAAAAAAGTTTATAATAGTATATATAATGTTTCATTTTATGGATTGTGTAATTTAAATAGAATGGTTAAAAATTCAAAAGATAAGTTAGAAAAAAATAATATGAGTAATGTAATTTATAGAATTTTTTGTAGGTGTAACTTATCATATGTGGGGGAATCTAGATGTAATATGGAGAAAAGAATTAAAGAGCATAAATTGTTGTATAAAAGAGTTTTGAAAAATGTACAAATATGTAATGATAGTAATAATGAAGTGAAGTTATATACTGAATCTGTTTTTTATGATCATGATAGGAATTGTAATTTTAAATTTGATTTTGATATAAAAAAGATACAAATTTTAGGCCAAGAGAGAGATAATGAAAAAAGAAAAATTAAAGAGGCAGTTTTTATTAGTAGGTATAAAAATACGATAATAAATAGACAGTCAGCAAGAGTTAGGATTAATGAATTGTGGGATATTTAAATCGACATGTGTTTCCAGTTTGTAATAGATGATTCCATTTTGAAAGTTGAGTTGATAATGATTATGAATATAATTGAAAATATTACTCTATGAGTTTTTGTTTATATTATAAATTGTTTAACATTATTTGAAATATATTTAAGTTTCATTATTGTATTATTAATATTAACAGACATTTTATTTTGTGTTATATATATATATTGTGACAGAATGGGTTCAAACCAGTCACAAATAATATTATTTAATCGGTAAACATATGTAGACGTAGATATATATAATATTTAATTTTTTTTATTACGTGGTGGTGGTTACAAATACACAAACATGGGGGAGGGACTCTGTCATTTTTAAATGATATATATGTGCATGTGACAAATGCGTGTATGAATGAATTAAGTAGTGAAAAGTGAGAAATGAGATTTTGTTTCACACTTTAAAAACTAGAGGTTTCCGGCAGAATGAGATTCCATTTTTTTGTTATATTACAATAAAAGCTACGACATGAGTTTTCGCATGTCTAACAGATCTGGTTAGTCCACATTGAAAATCAGAAGTGAGATAAAAAAGCTTCTAGAACAAATGGAGGGGGCTATAAAAGCGAGCCACCCAGAATGCATTTTATCTTTTTCCGGCAGAGCTACAACCGTGAACACCTAAAAGGTTTTAAATATTTAGCTTATATAATTGCGATTTCAAAAGAAATGTCAAGGTAAGAGAAGGCCGCATCAGATTCAAACCCTTAATCCCAACCTGCTGCAGCTGCCTCAACCAATCAAACCATGATGCTTCAAAACAACACATAATTCCCAACGTGGAACCAGGATGAACCTTGCCAGACAACGGACATAAAGATTTCAAACCTTTGCCTTGATTTGCCTGATTTACCTGTGGAATGGAAGTTTTTTAATAAATAAATAAACCTGCTTCTACTAGTTCCCTGGGGAAAGCCAGGTAACAAACTTTAATCATTGATTTTTAAATTTTCTTTATGAAAAGGAAATTTTGTACTTGCAATAATAAGTGAAGGGGACATATGAACTAATTTAATAAGATTTCATTAAAGCCTCATTCCATTAAGGACGTAATAAAGTAATTAGTGTCAAAAGTCACGTGATACAAACTTTTTCGTAGTATCGACCTTCACTACTTGAGATATGTATGAAAGATCTATTGGAAAGAATGACGTATGTGTGCGATTTGAAATGACAGAGTAATTAATACATTTTTTTTATAATATTAAATAAATATACAAAAAAAGTAGAGTGTTGAATTAGTTATTTATTTATAGATCCATTTATCTAGATATTATTTTTTTTTTATATTTAAAAAAAAGAGAAAGAACTCTTAACCCCATTCGTAGCTACTCCTGGCTGTGATGCCACCTGACCATGAGACTGAGCTAGCTGATGGCCAAAATCTCTCTCACATTACGTAAATAGTATTCTTGTTGGTAATATATCCACTTCGCGTAATTCTTATATTCATATAGGATTGGCGCTTGGTGTCTTTTGGATGACCATAAATACGCGTTGGGGATATGTTACAGTTGTGAGAATAAATCCATAAGTTTGGAATAATAATATTTTAGGTCAAAACCACTTAATTAAATAAAAATACATAGGCACATATAATGATACATCATATATACATATTCGGTAGAGTACACCTGTCTAGTGAGAGGTAATGGGTTTTGTTATAATATATATATATATATATGGAAAAATGACAAAGACTCACATCAATAATCATGATGAAGTTTATCATATGACAGAATAGAAACTCCTCACTATGTTGGTATATTATTATGAATCAAATAGAAAATGATTAACAAGAGTACCAAACTTTCCCTACAGTAGTGTCATGATTAGTATATGGAGAGTTTGGTATTCTTATTAACAGCATGTGTAAGCATATTAAACGGTGATCATGTGATGTTCAGATAGAAAATGATGAAATTCTGTGATAACATCTTTTGGTTTAAACATAATAATAAAAATGTATTCATCCAACAGAATATTTATGTGTAACTGAACCATTGCCACAACCCTCCTTATTAATTTACATAATTGATTTATTCAAAGTAATGTCAATAATTAGTTTTTACTTATTAATTTCCTGACCATATTTGTTTTGATAATAAGAATGCTTCGACATTATCTAGTATATTCTTATTTAAAGTATTGTTTTGTCTATCCTTATTAATTCCTAAATTTGTTTATTCTCTTTTAATAAGTTCATCATAGTCTAGCTCAAATTGGAAACCCTTTGAATTCTTCTGCACAATGTGGGACCTATAATCACATGTATAATTCAACTATATAATATGGAGTCAGGTTGAGAATAGAATTAAAAATGGATATAGCTACTATTCTTAAATTTTATAATAATTTAATAAAATAAATTGTAATAACTGAATCACAGGCTTAATATATACCGTGTGTCTATATATGTACCCTATATTACATATATAGACACATGGTATATATTAAGCCTGTGTTTCAGTTATTACATTGTAGAGATGTCTGCCCATCCTTGCATATGTATTTAATGGATTATGTCTTGTACATGTGGGGTTCAGATTGACCTTGAGTCAACATGGGTGTTACAAGAATCTCGGCCTCAGGGTGGCCTTCGAGCATTCCATCATCAGATTTTCAATTGGATGGACGGTTGAAGAGTTGGAGTGTGTAGTAGATTGGAGCCAGTCCATTTAAGTATGAAAATTGTCTATCTTAATATATATCTGAGCACTTCTGGTATATATATATATATATATGTGGGAGATGATAATCTGGACCAACTGATGATTGCTGGTTTAGCATGAAATACGTATATTGGTGATTATTTATCTTTTAGCATATAGATGCTTGAGTGTATCAGTGTTATTAGATAGAGTGGAGAGTGGTGGGTCATGTGAAAGTCTGTGCTCATATACCCTATATTAAAATAAATTGTGAAAATGAAAAATATTTGAAACATATACAATATCATATTGTTTTCCCATACAAATATGTAAATCACTCCTATACAACATTTGTATATAATGAATATATCTATAAATATATTAATCAACCTTACATAGTGTGCTTATTTGAATGTACCTCTGTCTGAACTCATCATTTTATTTACTCCCCCCCCCTACCTCTTTAATCTCTTCATAGAAATAAGTGTATTCTGCATATGATCACTTGTTATTTTTATACAAGAAACTTATGAGATATCTTTTTAAAGTAAAAATGTACACAATTTAGTATTTTTTTTATTTAAAAATATATTATTAGAATACAAATATATTTTAATATATTTGGAGTTTATGATGTAATTGTAGGGAATTTGAACACAGACTTTCAAGATCCCTTCAGCTTTCCACTCTATCTCATATAACTATATACACATGACCACACACATGTGAAAAAGATAAAGGATCTCCAGTTTGAAGATTTGCTGTCTTAATATAAGCCGAGCACTGATTACATATGTATGTGTGGGAGATGATGATCTGGACCAACTGACGAGGGCTGTTTCAGCACAGAATATGTATATTGGAAATTATTTATTTTTTTCACGCTTGTTGGACATGTGAATCGGTTATATGAGACTGAGTAGATAGCTGAAGGGACCTTGAAAGTCGTGTTTAAATCCCCTACAATTACATAAAAAAACGTATTATAAAAAATATGCAAACGAGAAAAAAAAAATTACAAATTAATTCATCTAATTATCATAAAAATATTAGTATATTTAAATATTTAAATTAACTGTAATTATTAAAGATAATATAAAATATAACTTAAAGTAAACTTTTACCAGTCTTCTCTATTTAATATCGTTTCAGTATTACCTCTAGCACATTCATTCTTTTTGTTTTTATCAGTCTTCACTGTTTAATATCATTCTTTCAGTAGCATTTTCATCCTTTTTCATTTTTACTACGCACAGTCTAACTATGAAAATTACTTTTGAGAGGATTTGTGAGTTTCTTCTAAGTGTTAGTTTGTTTAGAGCTGTACTTTTATATAAATAGCTTTGCTAGACTAATTTAATATTTTCTTTAATTTTTTTATATTAATATTTTGCTGAACTTTTAATCTATTTTATAGGTCAGAAAGTGGGTAACTTATAAACATTTTAAGAACCTATATCTACTATTCTATTAGTGATTATATTTCTAAATAATAAATGATGATTCAACTAAGGTTTTGAATTAGCACATATGTTTTATAAAATATATAAATAATAATAACTTTCTTAGCAATAATTGAAAAATGACAAAGAGTTTTTCAATGCTGGCTTTCTTATGTTTCGCCAATTAATTTAATACTATTTTTCTTTTTTTTTTGAGTGACTTTTACTAATTCGTTTGGGGAAGACGCAGCTAAATTTCAACTCAACTAACTGCAATTGACTAGTGTTTTTCTTCTCTTACGTAACTATTATCTTCCTACATAACAGTTTGTGTTTGCTGAAATAAAATAAAAAAACAATACTAGATATTGTACAAAAATATGTTGACTTGTTTACAAATGATATATTTGTTTTTCAGTTAGTATTTGGTTACTTAATTATTAAAATTGAATACACACACACAAAAAAAAATAGTTTAATTGCTATTACAGTTACATTTCTTGACTTTAAAATAAAATTTTAGTTTTTAAAAATTAAAGTTTATAAAACGGACTTTTAAATCTTAAAATTACCAGTTCATAAATTAATTATTAAAATAAATATACGGGATTCGAATTTAGACTTACATACGAGCATCAACTCTCCTTACCATCTCACATGGGTCAGCAATATGAGATGGCATGGAGAGTTGAGGGTCGTGTGAAAGTCTGAGTTCGAATCCAGCATACATTTACACACACCCATATATATATATATGCAGGTTTAAACCTGTATAGTATATTAATTTAAAATAAATAAAATAATTCTTATTTTAAAAACAAACAAAAAATTCATTTTATATTAGCACGATTCTACTTACATATCGATTTCAACAATATTTGGTTGCAAAAAAAAATGTGTTTGAGATAAACATTTTTTTATTTATTGAAGTCTTGTTCTTCTTTAAATTGTCTCACAACTTCTACTCCGTACTCCACATCACAATAAATATTTATTTCAATTTTTTCCTTTCTTCATAATATTTCAATCATTCAGCTTAATTTTAGCAGAAAATTTATTCCAAAACGTTGAATCTGTTTAAACAACTCAGAATCTCTGAAGCAGATAATTAGACAATCAGATGTTTCTTTATAGATTTGTGTATACCATTTGTATTTGTTAGACTATTTCCATAATCTAATCTTAAATACCACAAATTTTTTTAAAACGCTTTTTAAATTTCCCAATTATATTCAATTGTTAGTAATAACACATGGGTTACTATATATACATGTTTTGAATGGTATTCTTTTTCTCTCTTCTTCTAGTATTGCTGACCTGACCAGTGACAGTACTAACATGGGAATCAATGGCTCAGTTAATTAAAGCATCATCTTAATGTTCAATATTAGAAGTATATTCTTATTCTTCTCCTTTACTTTCTTTGCATTTCTTCATATATTCATATACATCGCTTACAATTACTCTTCTCATATATACTTTAATGCAAAAAAAAAATTTAAAAATATAATTCCTTTATTTTTCTGACAGTTTCGACTATCCTGCAGTCTTCATCAGAGTGATCTGATGAAAACTGCACAGTCTAAACTGTCAATTTTATTTTTATCTATTTTCTTGGTAATCAATCATACTATATACCAAATATGTGTAGGTTAATTGATAGATATATGAATATCACTTTCTTATGTAAAGAATATTCTAAAAGAGTTGATATCCAATCACCATCATAATTTTTCATCAACATGCCGGCAAAATACTCAGCCTATAAGACTGCTTCTCTGAAGATAGAATGAAATCACACACACTGTTAAATAAATACATATAGACCTAACACAATAATATATAAATATATAAAACAAAATTATTAAATATAGTTATGTCAATTGAGAAAATATATATATCATTAAATGAGATTACGAGTTAATAAAATGAAAATCTAATGACCTGCCTGCCTTAATAACATCGAGAAGTAAATGCCCTACAATAAGTTCATCAATTTGTAGAGATATTAATTGTTCAACATGATTTAAACACTATACTACTATGCATCAAACACATTTATAATTAATAAGAACTTCTATCACTGAAAAAATATATATCTTACTGTAGATTTTTTGTACCTTCACTTATTAGAGTATGATCATACTACAAGTTTTCCTAAAGGTTTGTGATGATGGTGTTTGAGTTGTATTTTTATATTGGATTATTTCCATCATCTGAGTATTGAATGTCTTTAGAAAAATTTAATTTTATTTTAAATATTCCAAATACATTCAACTACTAGTAATAGCACATCAAACAGGTTTGTATATGCAAAACATTTCAAGATATTATTCTACCCTCTTCTTCAGGTATTTCTGGCTTGACCAGTGACAGTACTAACAGGGGATTCGAATCTGAACCCTTATATTATTGAGTTTTGAATTTTAAGGTAACAATCTAACCAGCTAAGACATCCTGCCAAAGATAACTGTGAGTAGGAATTTCATATACTTATGTGTGGGGTTCCTCCTCATTTCTCCACTTTTTCCTAAGAGCAAAGTTGATTAGTGGTTTCCATACATTATGTATAGTCACATTAGGTTGGCTTATGGGATTGTTTGCCATTGTCATTGATATGCTATTACTAACAGTTGTATGTATTTGTACCTATGTACTATTATATTACTAACAGTTGAAGGTCTTTGACATATTTAAATAAAGTTAAATTTCTCTGAGGACATTCAATACTCATATTAGATGATGGAAATGATTCAATATAAGAATACAACTACAATTTTTTTTTTTTTAAAAAATCATCAAAATAACTCTTTTTTAACTATTGTAATATAAATTGTTAGTGACTTTTTTTCTTTTCTGAGCCAACGCAATATCTAATAAAATGAAAATACACACAGAAAAAATAGTTTTGTTAATAATATTTAGCTTTATTACTGCCTGGTATGCTTTCAATATATATATGCTTCTTTTTTGTTATAGTTTTCCAGATTAAATTTTACTGTCTTCTTGATTAAAAAAATGCAATACTGTTAGATTCATATCTGACAGTAGATGATTGAGATAGATTTTTCCGTTTGGCAGCGACTCTAAAATTTGGCTTATTAGTTCAAATTCTTATGCAAAACAGTTCTCAGTCAGCAATTTCTTGATATTAAAGGGCCCCATAGGGCTACAGGATTGAAATGGGTGTATTTTAGAAAGTTATCCAGCTATATGTTTAGTTTTCACAAAGCATATTATGTAGATGACTACCAACTCAATTAGCATGTGACTTAGTGAGCCTCGGAAATTACTATTGAATTTGCATTTTATACTGACAAGCACTACAGTATTATAACATATTAATTTTATGGGCACAACAGTATAAGTCTCTTAAATTGATGACTTGTATGTTAACTATTCTTCTGGCTGCATCCCTCCTTCTTTAAGCACACTTCTCAATTCTTATTTTTTATAGTGCCTTATTATAGATACTACTTCTCTACTTTCACAGTGTTTTTTTAAGTTTTGGCTAACCTCTTCTCATAGCCTCCGCCACATGATGAAACATGCCTTTATCCACTCATAATTACAATGTGTTTCATTTCTTTGTTTGATTTCTCTCTTTTCAATTACAAATTATTATCAATTATTAGTTTTAATTTGTTTCTTTTTAATATACAGAAAATAAATTCTTTAGTCAAAATAATTTTTTTATATATAAAAAAAGTTTTTTAATCTTAAAACCTTAATTAAAAGATTAACATTCGCATTCAGAATGTACATTTCCCAATCTGAATATTAATTTTAACCTGTTATCTGGCATTTAATGACATCTATTAGATATCTGACAACCAATCAGATGTGAAGATATTTAATGCTTCACACTTTCAAACCTAAATGCTTCAGACTGGCTTAGGTATATAGAAAGACAAGTAAAGAAGAGGGTGGACTGCCCTTTTGTTGTAAAACTCTTTGTCATGTTTACGGTTTGATTACTATTCAGACAGCCATCCTTACATCTCATTGGCTGCCAGATAAGTATTATAATAAGTGTGAGAGGTTTGCAGCCTTTCAATTTAATTTCAACTGATTATCTGTGCTTTATAAAATAAATATTATTTACATCTATTAGATATTATTTTTTATTTTCAAAATTTTTGGATGAACAGTGACAAAATACAAATAAATTCTTTCTTAATCTAATTAATTCTCATTTCCTGCACAAAACAAAACTTGCTCTTGCTTGTGATAGGAAGAGAAAAAAATATTATTATTGACCCAATATCAATTTTTACGCATATATGCATGGACACTCACTTGTGAATAATCAAATACTTAGATTAAAATCTTAGGCTTTTGCAATAGGGTCTACATTTTAAAATGTTGTTGGGTTTTCCCCTCTTCCTCCTAAAAGTAGAATGACTCTGTATTGTCCAATTCACCCTTTATAATATATCTATATTTCTATATAAATGTGAAAGTTTGTTTTTTACTTTATAACTCAATAAATATTGCACCAATTTTGATAAATCTTGCATGATTTTCTTTTTTTGTGTGTATGGAAAATTTCATATGCTATGGATTTTTGTCGTATGGTATTTAATTGTTTTAAAAACTTTGATACTTTGCAATATAACAATGTATCAGAGTCATAACCATTTATTATTATTATAAAGTGCAAAAAGAGGGCAGCACTGATTAAAAGATTACAGTTGTTGGAAAATGTTATTGTCTGCACATTGGAATATTAATTAGAGAAATGGAGAGAATTATAATTTTTGGCAATCGGAGGTAAAACTTTGTTATGCAAATATTTTTTAAAATTCAATTTTGTTTGGAATATGTATTTATATAATTTCTCACTTGCAAAAACTCCCAATATAGTAGGGCCACCTTGTGCTAACCAGAGTAATCAATGGATGCCAGAAGTCTCGTGCACAAGGTGGCACTACTATATGGAGAGTTTTTGCCTGTTAATTAACAGTTATGTGCTAGCATGAGATGGTGATCATGTGATGTTTAGTGGTTTAACACATACCATGATGTTAAAATTTTATAGCTATTTTCAAAATTAATTTATCACACAAGAAATATAAAATAATTTATTTTATTATTATTGTTTGTTGTATTTAATAAAAGTTATAATTTTTGTAACATTCTGTTGATAATTTCATGTAAATATCCTGTAAATATATTTTAATTTTCAAGCATCCACTAATGTGAGAGTATAATTAGAAAAATGGAGAGATTTATAGTTTTTGACAAAATATGAGAAAATTTTAATTGGTATTCAATACATCAAAAAAATAGAATTCAGATAATATGTAAATATATTTTAATTATCAAGCTTTCTACTAGTGCAAGGTTATCACTAGAGATGTGAAGAGAATTAGCAAGGGAAATTTTTATTTGATATTCAATACATTCAAAAATAAATACATTGACTGTCAAACTTTCTATTAACACAAGGATAACAAATAGAAAAATGAAGATAATTAGTAAATAAAATTTTATTTAATATCCAATACACCAAAAATGAAATTTAGATAATACATTTAAAAAAAATTTCTGCACAGAATATATCCTGCTTATATATATATTAATTATCAATTACATTATATTTTTTTATATTCTACTACCCAAGCAAAACTATAGATCTACATTATATATATATATATCAGGAATGAAGCATCTATGTATTGAATGGAATGAGTGCTTCCATAGAAAAATTCACTTTCAATTTTTTTTACTAACTGTTGAATTGTTTTATATATAATGAAAGAATGAACTTGATTAATGCATTGTAATAATTTTTTTTACTATTAGTTGAATTTTTTTATATATAACGAAAGAATAAGCTTGACTAACACATTTTAATGGTTTTTTTGGTTGTAGTATTATGGACAAAGACGTCGCTCCATGGTGCCGTTATCATGCTAAAACTATAAAATATGAACATTCCCAGGCCGTTGATTTTAATCATTTTGATGTGTTTTTTGTAATGCGAAAATAAAAAATATCAAAATCGTGTTTTTTAAATATTTTTTTAAATTAACATATACAAATTAGATGATAACAATAAATGTAAAAAAATAAAATCAACAAGTTACAATTTAATTCGTGTTTTTTTTGCTTTATTAGTAAAACAATTTACAATCTGATTTTTTTTTAGGGGGGTTATGCCTTTTTTTGTTGTTGTTTAAAAACTCATAATCGGAACAAAAGTAAAAGTTCTTAGTCTTCGTTTTATATTTTAATTTTTACAGAGAAACAGATATTATTATGTTACCACTATTTTTTACTTCAAATAGAATGACAACAAAAAGTAAAAGTTGTTAGAGTTAGATTTAGGGTTCTGTTGTTTGTAAATCACAGAATTGAACAAGATGTGCGATTTCCTGTGCCATATTGTTGGTCTGGTGGAATGTTACAAACAGTACGTTACTTGATGCGTTACCTAATTCCAACTGCCTTTACAGATCTATCTGGACAAGATTTTGCCACTTAAAACTTCAATACAGAATGGTGTAAAGAATCGGATAATTATTACTTAAGAAAATCGGAATATTTCAATACTTTAAAAAAAAAATTCAATTAAAACCACATTTCCATCAAATTCAAATATACACATTCTGACACCAAGCCATAATAATTGTATGAAGTGTGCAAATTCGCCAAATAGATTTGTTGTGATGCAACGAAGCAGCCTATATTCTGTAACACAACACAAACGTTGTATTAGAGTTAAATGCAGTTTCACATACATGCTGTACTGTGATGCAACATAGCAGCCTGCAATCTGTAGCACAACAAAAAAAGTTGTATTATAGAAAACGTGTGTTTGAATGTGTCAGCTGTGGAAACAGCATTTTTATGTGCTTTAGCATGTAAACGGCACCATTGAGTGGCGTCTTTGTCCATAATACTACAATCATTTTTTTTTAAACTAAAAGTTGAATTCTTTTTATATATAATGAAAGAATGAACATGACTAATGCATTCTAATGCAATTTTTATTATGTAAAAATTGTTGCAGGAAGTGAAATAAAAACATAAAAAAGAGCACTTCCATTCCTAAAAAAGTCATGCTTCATCACTGATATATATGTGTGTGTGTTTGTGTGCTAAATACTATGTAAGAGCAGTGATAACATACTTCACATAGCTAAAATAATATATTAATTAAAGGGAAAATTTAAAGAATAGTTAATAGAAAATAAAACTATATTGTTAAGCACAAATAGGAATAGACTGTTGGAAATCCATTGTTGATATATCAAACTCATAAATATGGTCTAACTAAAATATTGCCAATGACTAATATATAAAAGAGGCTTATGAATTTTTCTTTGTAACAGAAATCTAATGATGAATGTTTTTGTATCTTTCATATTAGTATATTTATAATTTTGAGCAATTTGATATACAGCTATTGGAATTTACTATATATAAAATGCATTTTAATATATTTAATGATTAAAACCACATTGTTGCATATTGAGCACATATTAGCCATTTTACAAGCTGAGTGTAAAAGGAGGGAGCACCATTCTTTGGGTTTAGACCCAGCTTTGTTTTATTGTTGATATAATTGATATAAACTAATACTCTATCATATGACAATAATTTCCATATTACTTTTGTAACAGCATGATTTTCCATCATCTCTATGTCATCTACTGTAAGTTTTAATAAATAATAATAGATACCAGATAATAATATTTATTAAATCCCTATTATGGATTGTCCCTAATATTCTAGATTAGTTTTAAGCTTATGGATTTCATCAGTGAGGAGCTTTGCACCTGGATCTTAAGAATCTAACCTAATCTCATTCCAGTACCTATCTTTTACATGTCTGTTATGCAAGATTAGTTTGGGCTGATAACTTGATAGTATAATGAAGAAGTAAAAAATAGTTTCTGAAAGGACCATGCATTACAAAACTAGAAGGTCTAGATGCACCGATCCATAATCCAAAGCTCCTCAATGATGAAAGCCATAAGTTTGAAACTAGTTTGGGGATATTGGATATGATAACATGGGATAAGGATTTAATAAGTACTATTATCTGGAATCTATTATGACTTACTAAAGCTAATAATAGGTGGCATAAGAGATGTTCAAAATTGTGCTAGCAATAAGTAAAGCTGAAGTCATGTGATGTTACCAGATGATATTTTATTGGTTTATAACAATTCCTAGTCACATGATAGAGATTCTTATAGTTATCATAAAACTAAGGACATCATAATATATTGAAGTTGAACTGGTTTTAGACCTATATAACTATATAAGCAGGTTGACTTATTTCAAAAATATTGTTCAATTTGGACTGATAGCTTGGTAGTATAGCAGAGAGGTAAAAGAATAGGTGTGGGATGAATAGTGCAAGATCCAAAGATCCTCACTGATAAAAGACATAAGCTTGAAATTAGTCTGGGAATATTGGATAGGACTTCATGGTAGGTGGCATACAGATAGTGGAAAATTATAGTGATATAATTGTTAAAAGTATAATTTAAATGTGTAAGAGAAATTTTAGAAACAGTAAATCACTGCTGAAGTTGAATCATAAAAGATGTAATGAATAATTTATTATTTGAATTTCCTATAGTTTAATATTGTTAAATTTTATGAAAAGTATGGATGTTGAATGGGTTTTGCTAAAGCTGCCCCGGGCATTCGTCTCTTCTGTAGAGAATCAACTTTTGGATTCCCACTTTATCTCTTTTGAGGATTGTTTTCTTTTACTCCCTCCATAAATTTGCAGGTATTACATCTTTCTATTGTGAGTACTAAAGAACTTTACCATGTTTTGCATAGTTCCTATAATATTTTGGCTCAACTGAAATTTTTTATCTTCTACTTTGCCTCATCCTCAAGTTCTTAGCAGCAGAATTCATTCTCTAAATTTAATTATTTCTTCAGTTTTAGGTATATCTATATAATTGTAAATGGTATTTATCTTTGCATTTGCTTCAATGAAATATATACTGAAATCATTTTGATCATCACATTTTAACCATTGTTCCCTTTGGATCACCACATTTTCTTTTATCATTTCAAATAATCATGTGACAAAAGCTTTAATATCTATCTCATTTCATCTGATATTGTTATCCACATTGCCATTATGCAAGACTTCTACAACCATTATATATTGACATGAAGCATCAATGTCATACTTATGACTTCCATAATAATTTTATTTTCATCATTATACTCTAAAACTATTTTATAGATAGCAACTTCCATATTTCTCCATTCTTTTTTATTTTATAATTTCATATAAATAAAAATACAATAAAAGACAAATGACCTCCAAGATGCATTTCGTGCTGAATCAGCACTCATCAGTTGGGCCAGGTCATCATCTCTCATATATATATATCTTTATTACATGAAGATCATTTATGTAGAGCAAATGTCTCATTTTTATTTTCAAGCGTCAATTTACTCCGCTCCCAACTTCTGCGTTATCAACTTTTTGATAAACACATAATGATTATCTCTAAAACTATTGTTAAATAATGCATTTAAACACTTATCTATAATATTATTTGTCTCATTCATTCAGAATTATCCTCTACCTCTAAATTCAACATTGCATCAAACTGAACTTTCTCTAGTTCCTCATATAGCTTCTTCCAACATTTCCTCCTGAAGTTTTTGAATTTTATCTTCTCTATTTATCTTGTGTTTATTTTTATGTACAAAATCCAGAACACACTCAAGTTAGTAATCTCATTTTATATTTTAAACTTTCTTTTTTATTCATGTTTAGATTCATTAATATTTGAATTTGGAAGTTCTTTACTGTGACATTATTAGAAATGTTTACCTTTTTCACGTCATCTGCTTTATGCTCTTCAACTAAATTCAGACCTGATTTTGTCTTTTTTATCATAACATTTTATAAATTGAATAAATAATTCATTATGCATCAATAATACTATTCTCAAATTGTTTCACCCATTGTTTGTTCTTCAGCAATCAATTCTTTATTTAATTTTTCATAAAATGGCCTGTTGACCAAAAACTTGATTTAATTATTTCATTCATGTAATTCTTCTTTATAGATATATAAAAGAAGAAATAAAATTTATTTGCATTTAAAGCTTAGAACATACCACAATTTAGAATTTATCTCTTATATAAAAAATCCCACCCTTAGATATAATTTCAGGATTTAATCTTGTCAAAAATATATGTTTATACTTTTGTTTAACATGGCCAGCTTTTGGTTGTATTTATATATTGGACTATTTCCATCATCTAATATGAGGATTGAATGTCTTTATAAACATTTAACTTTATTTAAATATTCCAAATACATTCAACTGTTAGTTATAGCACACAGGTTAGTATATACACAATATTTTGAGAAGTATTATTCTCCCCTTTTTTTCAGGTGTTGCTGGCTTGACCAGGCACAGTACTAGCATGGGAATCGAACCTGGACCCTTAGTTTCTTGAGTATTGAATTTTAAAGTAATACTCTAACCAATAGAGCCATCCTGCCAAAGGCAACAGTCAGCAGAAATTTCATATATTATCTATTAAGTTCCTCCCAATTTCTCCACTTTTTCCTAGAAGCAAAGTTGATTAGTGGTTTCCATGCTGTATAGACATAGTAGGTTTACATTTGGGGTTGTTTACCGGAGAAGATACAGATACAAAGAAGAAAATTTAAAGAAGCTGATCGCATGACAATGGCAAACAATTCCATAAGTCAACCCAGTGTGACTATACATAATAGAAACTATTAGGAGGAACCTCATAGATAAGTATATGAAATTTCTACTGATTGTTGCCTTTGGGAGGATGGCTCAGTTAGTTAGAGCATTACCTTAAAATTCAATACTCAAGAATCTAAGGGTCCAAGTTTAATTCACATGCTAGTAATGTCACTGATCAAGCCAGTAACTCCTGAAGAAGAGGGAAGAATAGTACTTCTTGAAACATTGTGCATATGCTAACCTGCGGGCTGTTACTAACAGTTGAATGTATTTGGAATATTTTAATAAAGTTAAAATTTTCTAAAGACATTAAATGCACATTAGATAATAGAAATAGTAGAATATATAAATAGAACTAAAACACCATCATCACAAACCTTTAGGAAAACACGAACAGCTTTTAATTGTTGAGTCATTAAGATTTTCTATAATGGCATTTTTTTAAAAGAACTAGATTTGCCATGTTTTTTTATATATCATTAATTTAAATAGTTCTAAATCAGTAATTTTTTTTAGATAATGAGAACCGTTTTTAACGTAATTATTATTAAAATATGCAGTTTTAAGATTTTATTTTCAACAATTAAGCTTTCAGATAAAACCATACTCGATTTTATGACTTCCTTTCTCAGAATTAATTTCTTGGCAACTTTTAGAAATTAGCTTCTAAGTTTTCATAAAAACTGAATTTTTAATTTTATCACAAACTTTTCTTCATTTATTTTATTTGACAGAGCAATTTTTTTCTATTTTTTTTAAAAATTGCTTCATTTTTATTCTTTCATTGTCAAGTTCTGTTTGAATCCCAAAAATGATAACTTAAGATTGCTTCCCTTTATCTTCAAGAGAAATGGGAATAAAGCAAGCCTATTGCCATTCAATACACAATAATCTTTATGTAATTTAGAAACTTAAACTTGTTTAGAAGGAAATAAAAATTTGTCTACAGTTGTATTTCCCCTGTTTACACAATAAACCGCCATTTGTAAACTAGTATTGCTATCCCAACTCCAAAAAAAAAAAAAAAAAGGAGAAAAAAGTACTAGAAAAATGTTTTGCAATAACTATAGAAACCAATCTGAGAAACACAAATAAAGTCAATTTTTTTCTTCATTTGATATTTTATGACATTTTTTGATTTCTCCAGCATAAAAATTTTCTTTTCAAAACGCTTCAATGCCATAATGAATTGTAGATCTCCACTATATTCTATTCTCTTCCATATTTTCCCAATAGAACATTGCACTTTCTTAGAATGTCTTCAAGATAATCCTTATGATGTAGACAGGATCTATCTGTTCCACAAACTTTATGCCCAAATTCATCAATAACATATTCTTTTAGGAAGTTTCGAATTGTTCATTAATTTTACATGTACAATCCAACAAAGGGTGACTTTTACAATAATGGACTCCATAGTATCATGACCATCACATTGAAAAAGTAATGATTATCTTGCCATTGTATTTTTAAAATTTTTACAGAGCATTCTTAAATGAAACTTCCTAATGCCTTTATAGTGTGTCAATAAAGTGTCCAAATATCATTTTCCATACATTAAATTAGTTACAACAGTTAATTTAATATCAGTAATTATTTCCCAGTGATGAAATATTCCATCTCTCAACTTGTTAAAATCAGCAGCAGTACATTAGGGTCTGTGTTGTATCTCAGTATCCAAATTCATCTTTCTACTTATAAAACTACTCCGATATTTAAACTGGTTTACATTCATAAGTTGATAATCATCCAAACTAAAGGTTACTGAAAATTTTTATTCTGTCACTGATTGATATGTCAGTTTGAGTTTTTTGAACATTAATTAATAAACCAAAGTCTTTGTATGGTGCATTCAAAACATGTAAAAATTCTTATGTAAATAATCTTTTGAATTGGAAAATGATACATTTATCAGAATATTATAAATTCAGAATTCAACATAAAAAGTCCATGTTTTTATTTTTAATTGAATCAAATTAAAATTTCCACCATCAAATCCACATTATATCTTGATCCCATTTTAATATGTCAAAAATCCAAAGACAACTACCATAAAAACTGAAAACAATGTTGGAGCCAATACACATCTTTCTTTAACACTAGTTTTCATTTCAAATGGCTCGTATTTTTCACAATACTTTTTGTCACTTTATCATGCAGAAGCGATATAATATGAATAAATTCTAATGTACAGTCAACTTATTTATAGATAATTCCATAGAACTGTACTATCAACAGAATCAATGCCTTGATCAAATCAATAAAAGTAATATATAAATCACTAATTTGTTTTCAACCCTTTTCTTGTATTTTCCTATCACCAAAAATCACATATATAATGTTTCCTGACTTCCTAAGATCACATTGAGTCTCTGACAATTATTCATTTATGACTGAAAGCAATCTATTTACCAAAATCCTAGAAAGTTCCTTTGCTAGTCCTTGATAATTACTCGAAACTTATCTATCCTCTTTGTTTTTAAATTGAAGTTATAAAAGCATCATTATCAGATAGCACAACTTCATAGGTATATATATATATATATATTAAAAATTCCAATATTTTTGACATTAACATATCATCGCCATATTTTAAAACTTCTCCAGGTATTTCATCAGAAGCTGCAATCTTTCCATTTATAAGATTACAAAAAGCTATTTTGGCTTCACTAAGCTGAATAGATATCTTAGATTAAGTTTTAATGACTAGATAAAATGGGTATATTATTAAAAGTCATCATTCTTGTTTTTAAAATCACTACTGTTTTCACTAATAAGATGCTCAACCTTTTTAGCTAAATTAGCTATAGTAGTCAATAAGCCTTTAATCTGAGCCAGGAAAGTTTTACAACAAAGACTACAAACATAGCTATTTTAAGTGCCCTGTACATCATTTCATGACAAAATACATTTTTCTCTTGATCAGCCCCTTAATACTCAACATAAATAAAATTATTGCAATTCTTATATCAATTAGTAAATTTAAACCAGTAAATTATATTTCCAATAAATTAAATGAAAATATTTATTAACATCACAGATCCAATACTCCTCATTGAAGAAAGCCACAAGCTAGAAACTAGTCTGGAGATATTGGATGAGTAGGCACTAGATAGGGAAGCATTCTAGCATTCATTGATTACTCTGGTTTTCACTGGGTGGCACTACTGTATGGAGAGTTTTGCCAGTTTTAATAATATTTATTACCAATTTTTCCCAAAATCAATTTTCATTTTATCACTATTAAGTTCAGATGAACATTTTCTTAAATAGATTTGAATTATTTTCTAAATGAACTAGACACCCAAAATTGTCCTGACCATTATTTCTAAAAATATCCACATTATTAGAGCAATTGGTGCGAAATTTAATAGAGCAATCCAATGAGTATTTAATCTTTTTTGGGCTTCCATAAATATATTCATTACGTAATGGTCATGGTATTTTGTAAGATCCCACAATTATTAAAATTTAAGTAATCCGAATAAAATAAAGTAAGACCAGTGGGAGATTGTATACTTATAAAGAAATTTTAAACAAATTATTTAATAGTTTCTTTTAATAAATGAATAAATTTTAAACGTAAAGACATAAGATTTAATCTGTGATTATTAAAATCCCTCTGGTGCATAATAATACAACTACAATAAAATAGTTTAAATTGTAAACAATCATATAATAAAATCCTACTTTAAAAGAAAGATTAAAACAATACTAATAATTTATAAAACGTTTAATTATAAATTTATTAAACGCACATTGATTACGTAAGTAATATTTACTGAGGCTATAACCTCGACAATATGCTTGTGGTTAAAACACCTGTAGAGGTCCCTACTATCGCATTTTATAAAACGTTTAAATAATTTTACCTTAGCAATCCTGTAGATTTATTTACAAACAGAATTTCTAAGCTAAATAAAAGTGTTTTAAAAATCATTGGGAAAACTTTCGTTTCTGATAAAATAAGTTACTTTAAAAAATTGCTAATTGTTTACAAAATAAAATTATTTTAGTTTTATAAGAAGTATTTTATCTGAGCTTTTAACAAAAAAAAAGTAAAAGGAAGCAAAAATTATCCATAAAGAATGTTCAAATTTATATTTGCTGATGAAATAATAAATAGCATAAAGTAAAGGAAGTAATGGTAATGACATCTAAAAGATCAATCTTTATAGATTTATGCAATCTTGAACCTTTGAAAAAGGTGAAAGAAGGAATTTTATTTTATGTAAATATTTAATTGGTTAAAAATAATATATTATTTTTTGATATCGCATGAGATATTTAATTGATGTGAAGTTCAAAGCAAATTAGGTTTTAATTTCTTTAATAATTTAAATGCTCGTTAATTAGGTATAATCAATTTAAAGTCTAAGAGAGCACAAATGAATTATATATATATAGCTTAAAATTTTAATTCAAAAAGTTATATCGTTTGTAATGATTGATCATTCTCTAGATATATATTTATTTCCCTTTTAGAATATACAATTCTATATAAGAATATATGAAGATTTAAACCCTGGGATTAATTAGTGTTAGCACTAACCATAATGACTATTTTTAGATGAATATTCTGAGTAATGGTGTTCAGACTAGGTATTCAACCATATTTTCTGACCATCATTCCCATCAAACATTTCTAATAGAGAGAGGATATATCTCTTGCCACTATAGATGTTATTTATTTATTTTAAAACATATCTGCCATACCACAAATTAGGACACCATCTTTAAAATGAGAAACATCTGTAGATTGGGTTCAAATACATGCCTGGCTTCTTAGATATTAGTCCCTCTGTTTATCCACTACTAGATCAATAGAAAAACATGACAATGCATTAGCAGAGATGTGTGTGATAGCTATATTTATCTATGATCGGAATGAGAGAGAAATAATCAACTTCAAAACAAAAATTTATTTACAATAATTACACTTCTTTCATGAAACTTAGGTAAGAATCCAATGCATAAAAATACATATATATATATTTCATATCAGAGAAAATTCGTTTAAGTAGATTGAATTCAACTTATAAGCTCTAATATGCTTACATCTCATATAAAACGAACATATTATTATTATTATTATTATTATTATTATTATTATATATTTCATATCAGAGAAAATTCATTTTAGTAGATTGAATTCAACTTATAAGCTTTAATATGCTTACATCTCATATAAAACGAACATATTATTATTATTATTATTATTATTATTATTATTATTATTATTATTATTATTATTATTATTATTATTATTATTATTATTATTATTATTATTATTATTATTATTATTATTATTACTGATAATGTTGATGAAATTAGCACTATAGTGCAAGATATAAATTTGCAAAATAATCTGTGTAATAAATAGCAATTCATGAATTGTTATTATCAAAATGTTCGTGGTCTTAGAACTAAGACAATTGATTTTAAATTTGAATTGTTATTAAATGAATATGATATTATCTTTTTAACAGAGACTTGGTTAAAAGAAGAAATTGATAATATTAGTATATTTGATGATAGGTATTGTGTGTATAGATGTGATAGAAATTATAATTATGAAACAAGAGGAGGTGGTACTTTGATTTCTATTAAAAAAGACATAAAGCATAAACAGATAATTATTAATGATAATAATATTGAATCTTGTTGGATTGAAGTTAGTTTAAAAAATAAAAATAAAATATTGTTAGGTACTATATATCTTCGACCTACTTTGTCAATGAATGATTTAGATGCATATTTAGTTAAGGTTGAGGATATATTGGTGAAATATAAATATGATATTATTATAGTTGGGGATTTTAATGAAGCTGATTACTCAAGACATAGTAATAAGAATGTTGATAATAGTAAACTTTATAGATTAAAAATTTTTGTTGAGTTGGTTAGTTTAATTCAACTTAATAGTATTATTAATTTTAGGGGGGGGGTATGTTGGATTTATTGTTTAGCACTAAGAATGATTTGAAGTGCAAAGAGGCTGATTAAGCTCTTTTGCCCCCTGATCCTTATCATCCACCTTTGGAATTTGTAATAGATGGTTCTCATGAACATATAAAGCCTATGGTAAATAGTAAGAGAGATTACAAACATGGTGACTATTATGGCCTTTTGAGGACATTGATTGGAATGTAATTTTGATGGAAAATGATCCAAATATAGCGGCAAATAATTTTGTTGGTATAGTTCAAAATTGTCTAGATCAATATATTCCTGTTAGGCATTATTTAAATACTAATAACAAATATCCTAAATGGTTTTCTAGGGAATTGTGTAAGGGCTTAAATAGAAAGCACAAATATCATAGGTTATATAAACTAACTAATGATAAAGAATTGTATAAGAAATTTAGTGGTTTGCGTGCTTATACTAAAAATCTTATGAAAAGAGATTATAATAATAATTTAAATAAAGTTGAAGAAAATTTTAGGAATAATCCACAAATGTTTTGGAATTATATAAAAGATCTTAATATTGTTGGAAGTAAAAGTTGTAGATATAATGTAATTAGGCCTTCTATGGATGATCTAGTCAATCATTTTACTAATATGTACTTAGATACTTCAAGTACTGATAATATGGTTGATATTAAATTTAATAAAGAAAGTTTTTGGAATATAGATGTTAATAAAATTGCAATTCCTGAAGTGTTTACTGCAATTTCTAAACTTAAATCGAAATCTTCTATGGGATATGATAATATTCCTAATTTTATTATCAAGGGTTGTGCTGAATGTTTGGTAGCACCATTGCATTATATTATTAATTTATCAATTGAGAAAACTATTATTCCTGATATATTTAAGATAGCTAAAATTATACCAATTTTTAAAAAAGGGGATAGATCTGATTCGGGTAATTATAGACCTATTTCAATTCTGTCACCTTTTGCTAGAATTTATGAAAGGTGTATTTATAGTAATATTATTGTAGATATGATTAAGGTATTACCTAGTTATCAGCATGGTTTTTTACCTGGTAGATCTGCTGAAACTAATTTAATGGTGATATCTGATCATATTGCTCATGCCTTATCTGATCAGAAGCAATTAGATGTTGTATATTTTGATATGACTCAGGCATTTGACAAAGTTTCATATATTAGACTTTTGTATAAACTTAAAATGTTGGGTGTTAGTCCTCATTTAGTTGAGTGGTTTTCCAATTATTTTATTGGTCGAAAATCTTATGTACATATGGATAAAACTAATTCTCTTTTTTTTGATAATATGATAGGGGTTCCTCAGGGTGGAATATTAGCACCATTGCTTTTTAATGTTTATATGTGTGATCTTGATCATAGCATAAAAAATAGTATGATACTTACTTATGCTGATGATTGTAAGTTATTTAAAAGAATTATTACTTATAGTGATCATATTGAGGTTCAAAAGGATATAGATAGTTTTATTATATGGTGTAGGTATAACAACATGGAGATTAACATTAATAAAACATGCATTGTTTCCTATACTAATAAAACTGAAAAATCTGTTTATCAATATAAAATTGAGAATGGTGTTATTAAATATAAAGAGACTGTATCTGATTTAGGAATTATATTTTGTAGCAATTTTACTTTTAATGCACATATTAAATGTATTATTAATAAAGCATACAGAAAGATGGGCTGTATTTTGAGATATGGGAGAGATTTATCTATTTCCATAAAATATAGGTTACTTTTTTCTCTTGTTGTTACAGTTTTAGAATATAATTCTTGTATATGGAACTTCAATCTGATTAATATTCAGTCTAAAATATATAATATTGAAAAAAGATTTAATAAATTAATAATGGGTGAATGTCAAACTGTCAAAACAGTATTAAAAGAAAGGAGAATGTTGAAGGATATGATATTACTGAAAAAGTTGATTGATGGGAAAATTGATGTCAGTAACTGTATATCAAAAATAGAATTGAAAGTACCTTGTCGCTTATTAAGAGAAATGCAAACTTTCAAGATTAGTATATGTAAAAATACTTTCTTTGGTAAATCAGTTATTAATAGATTGCAAATGGTATATAATCTAACTTTTAATAATATTGATATTTTTTGCGATCAATTTGTGATGAATGTTAAAAAACAACTAAATGTATAGTTATGAACATATATGTATATATAATTTTATGTATTTAGCTTGTATTTGATTATAATTGTTTTTTTTTTAAATTTTAATTATTATCATTGTTATTATTATTATTTTTTTTATTGTGTATTTCTGTTAAAGTGTAAATGTTGAAATGCACATAATAAATGGATATTGAATTGAATTGAATATTGAATTATTATTATTATTATTATTATTATTATTATTATTATTATTATTATTATTATTATTATTATTATTATTATTATTATTATTATTATTATTATTATTATTATTATTATTATTATTATAACTTGAATAATAACAATAAAGATTGGCGAAATATAAATCAATCTATAAATAGATGTATACAGGTTATATTAAATATTAAACATTAATAATTGAATAAGAAATTAATAATAAATCCTATTTGCTTTTCAGTTGAAAACAATTACATTGAGAAAAGCAAAAAGCAAAATTTAAATGCATATTTAAGGAGAAAACAAAATGCTAAAATTATTCATAGGAAAATTAATATTTTAATATTTGCTATAAATATTCTTTTTTCTTTTATAAAGGCTTTTTATTTTAAATAAAAATTTTACCACAGCATCAGAATTCTGATTTTACCTTTTTATTGATTTAAATATAGGTTCAAACCCCTTCAAGAAAAGAATACTGATTTATAGAATAGTCACTATTAGAAAAATTCAGTCTTTATTTGTTGTATTTTCTTGATTTTTTCTCCAAATAGAATAATGATATAAGTAGATTATGCATATCATGCATAAACTGACAAAAATCATGTGAAAAATGATAAATACTGTTTTTTCTATTTCACATGATCAACATTTCTTATGCTTGCACAAAACTGTTATTAAAACAGAAAAAAACTGTCCATACAGTAGTGCTACTCAGTGCTAGCCAGAGTAATCAATGGATGCCAGAAGGCTTAAGATCTAGGTGTAGTACTCTCAGATCCACTGATGAAGGCCGCAAGCCAGAAACTAGTCTGGGGACATTGGATGAGTAGGCATTAGATGGGGATTTTATGCACAAGCCTTCTGGCATTCATTGATTACTCTGGATGTCACTGAGTGGCAATACTCTATGGAGAGTTTTGCTTGTTCTATTTCATTAGTGGTTGGTGCATGCAGGAATAATACATTTTTAATATTGATATCTGCAGGAGACTACATTATTCCACGTCTAGTTGGCCAGTGTATTAAAGAAATTTTTTACCACTAGCATAGTGAGATTTTTAGCTATTATACTATTTTTCATATTAACTGCAGTTAAATACTTTATAAATTAACTACTTTTTAATTCCCTGAAAATGCTGCCCTAACCAGCTTAACTTTCTGAGATGTTATTAAACAGAATTTTTACTGGTTGAGATGATCCAAAAAGTTTTCATCAAGGATCATTTTACGACTTTTTTAAATCAAGAAAGCTTTCTTTCTAAACAGAAAAGCTAAAATCTGATATCTCACAACTTTTTTTATACCAATGATATTCAAATTTATTAATAAATCTGGGTACCTTTATCTATTTTTTGTTACAAATTGATTTTTAAAAAAATTACATTTTTTTTTTATTTTAAAAAAAGTATCTTGCTGATATAAGTAAGAATAACACGAATAACTAGTTTGCAACATCACATGATCACCATCTCTATACTAGCACATACTACTGTATGGAGAGTTTTGCCTTTGTTTAGTTTGCAACATTTTGTTTAAAAAAATTCTGATGAAGATATTCTTGCTCATAAATTGAGTCATTAACATATGTTATTATTATAAATATAGATGTATTCATCATTCATTTTCTCCTTAAAGCATATAAATTGTCAAATTCAGCCTTTACCAAGGTCAGTTTTACTAACACACCCAAATGCATAGAGAGATTGTCTATTAATATGCTATATAATTGTATTGATCATACTTTACCATTTTGTAATAGGAATTGACTTTATTACTTTTCTCTCTCTTTTATATACCTATTTTAGTGTGTAATCAGAAAGTTTGTATGTTTGGTCTTATTTGTTTCTAATTGGAATGGGACCTAAAACCAGTATAATATGTAGATTAAAGATTTCATTCAAAAAGTTAAGTCATTTTTTTGATTTGACAAAAATGTATTTTCTAATAAAAACTATAATATATATAAGACTATATACAAATTAATAATTTTTAACCTATATTAATATTGAAATATTTTTAAGAACATGGAAATATCACATGATCACCATATCTTATACTAGCACATCCATTGATTACTCTGGTTGGCAAAAAGTAAAATGAAAATGTTTGGTAGATTGTAGTTTATGGATAATAAAAGAATAGCTAAAATAGTATTTAATTGGGTTATGAGTAAAGGGCAGGTAACAAGATGGGTGAGAAAGGTAATGCGGTATGCAAAAGATTTGGATAAAGAATTTATATCAGTATATTTGTACAAAAGATGGGATGATTGTATTAAGAGAATTGTTGAGTGTTGTAGTAGTAAGGAATGGGATAAAAGAATAGATTTATTAATAAAGAATAGGAAGTTAGAGAGATGGAGAAATAGTATAGAGAGTAAAAAGAGTTTAAATATATATAGAAATAAACAGAATATTAGGTGTGAGTTAATATATGATAATAGTAAGGAAATTAGTTTATTATACATGTAAATGGGAAAAAATGGGTGATTTATTTTGTAAATTATGTAAAGAAGGAATAGAAAATATTAGGCATTTGTTAATTGAATGTAAATGCTTGAAAACAGAAAGGGTACATATAATGAAGTTATGGAAGAATAAATATGAAAAAAGTGATTATTCAGAAAGTGAATTATTGGTTTTTATGCTGGGTTTGAGAAAAGATAAAGGGGATTTAGATATAAAGGTTATAGAGTTGACAAAGATTATGTTGTGGAAATGGCATTGAGCAAAATATGGAAAAATTTAGAGTGGGGAATGGAAAATAAAGTGGCTAACAGGTTTATCTGGGAATAATTGCTAAGATATTCTTGACTTCATTTAAGGAGAAGCCACAATACATCACATCACATCCTTGTTTAATAACATGGAAATATATGTTGTATTTTATTTTAGAACAATCACAGTCAGATATAGTCAGTGACCAATGAAAACAGTAAACTGAAAACACTTTTTGCATTTTTATAGCTCTTTATCTTTATAAATATCAAAAATTTGCATTTAAAAGATGTTCCCCTTTTATATGCAAAAAGCTTTTACAGTTTACTGTTTTCATTGGCCACTGCCTATACCATCTAACTGTGATTTTTCTAAAACAAAATAAAACAAATATTTCCACATTCTTAAAAATATTTTAATTATACTATATATATTTAAATTAATTTCATTTAAAGACTTTCACAGCATTATAAATATAAACATTGAAATATAATAGTTTTCAATGTAATAATATACATAAAATTTTAGCTAAGATGTAATCAGGCAATAATTAATTAAAATGCAAACTGAAACAATACAATCCAATAAGAAAGGTACTATTTTGTCCATTTCATATAAAATCAAAAATGGGAGTTACTTTTAGTTTAATACTCTACTTCGGAAAGGGTATATACACCACTGGTCATATATGATGGATTTACAGGTGATATGTGAATGATAAACTATTTTTGAAAAATATTTAAATTAATACACTGTACAGGCTTACACACACCTGCACATATGAGGAATTTAAACTCAGACTTTCACATAATCCTCAACTCTCCATGCCATCTTATATTCCTGACTCATCTGATCATACACATGTTGAAAAGATAAATAATCACTAATATACATATTTCATGCTAAACCAGCAATCATCAGTTGGTCCAAATTACTATCTCCACACATACATACAATCAGTGCTCAGCTTTATATTAAGATAGCCAATCTTCATACTTTAATGGACAGGCTATTTAAATAATTTATTTATTGCTGTTATGGTTTTTTTTTTATGGAATAATTTTGAAAATGCTTGTAATGATAATAGATAATTTATTTTTAAATAAATTAAATATTTAACTTTTATTATAGTAATTATGTTTTGATTACCAAAAATTAAAATAAATATTTTTAATTTGCCTACCTATTTTTTTATTTTGATGATAAAATGTTTTATAAAATGTGATGGTACAGAGAAATTTTGATATTTTGGGGATAGTACATAGAACCTAAAAAATTAAATGCCATCAATTTAGCCAATATCATACATAGATACTTTATCACATCACCATTTCACTGTATGGAGAGTTTTGCCTGATTTAATAACAGTTATGAGCAAGCATAAGAAATGGTGATCATGTGATGTTTAGTGGTTTAATACCAATCCTGCTTATTAGTATAGTGGTGGTTATGGTTATTAATGAACCAAAGACACCAAAATGTATGGGTATTGAACTGAGTTGACTTATATGACTATATAAGCTAATGAGCTTGGATTGAAAATATTGTGTTTTCAATTTTATTCTCATAGTTTTGTAGTTAAGTAAAGGTAAAAGGTGGCTGCTGGAGAATTGCATTAGATCCTAAGATCTAGGTGCAATGCTCTGAGATCCAAGGTTTCTCACTGATGAAGACCACAAGCCAGAAACTAGTCTGGGGATATTGGATGAGTAGGCACTAGAAGGGGGTTTTATGCACAAGCCTTCTGGAATCCATTGATTACTCTGACTTGCACTGAGTGGCACTACTGTATGGAGAGTTTTGCCTGTTTTAATAGATACTTTATACATGAGAAATCAAACTTCTCTTGAAAATAACTCTCTATATAAATAAAATACTGGATTACCAATATGTAAATTAATAAAATAATTAAATAAATAAAACAGCAGCTTGATCTCAACTGCCATTCTAATTATTAGTTAAAATTAAAAAATTTAAATAATCAAAGTTTCATTACAATCACAAAACCTTAATATTCCTACATGGATGACTAATTTTTCATAATTTATATAGAAAAATTTATATATTTTTAATAGAATTATATTATTTATTTAACAAATTGTCTGTTATATTTATAAAATATAAATACAACTAAAACACCATCATCACAAACTTTTAGGAATTGGTTGGAGTGCTTTTAGAAGAAATAATTTAATATTAAAAGGAAATATTCCTATATATTTAAAAGGAAAATTTTTAATAAAAGTATTTTACCAGTTCTTACTTATGGATCTGAAACTTGGGCATTTAACAGAAGAGCACTATAGAGACTTCAGACCACTCAATGAAGTATGGGCCAATGTATGTTAAGAGTAATAAGAAGAGATCAAAAGCAAACTGACATCATTGAAAGAATTAAGAGAATGATGTTAAGATTGGGTGGACATATTGCTAGAAAAAATGATAATAGATGGATAGTTGAAATCTTAATCTTGACTCCAAGAAAGACATAGAAAAGACAGAATGTGAGATTGATGGATGGATGAAATAAGAAAGTATGCTGATGTAATGGGGATAAGAAAGGCTAGAGATTGGAGAAGATAGATTGAACTTGAAGAGACTTCTATCCTAAAGTGGATTGATAATGGGTGAAAATGATGATAATGATTTGTTTGACTTGATCAAAAAGATGCTTTTATTATTTAAACTTATAAAAATGAAGGAAATGAGAAAGCTAAAATAATTATTATTATTATTATCCTGTTCAGAATATTGTTTTGAAGAATTTTATTGAATATGTTGTTTTTAATCATAGAAGAATATCATTTTAAAGAGTTATCTCCAGGAAAGTATAAGAAAAAGAAGGCATGAGCAAAGACACTATTTATTTATTTGCTTTGATGAAGGGGTTAGATCTCAGTTAATCAAAGATTGGTGGCAGAGTTTGATATTACTTATTTCTCAATCTATGTTTATTCATATTATATCATATTATACTACATTATGTTGTATAATTATTTGCTTCACCAATTCTTCGTAATTATTATACTGCGCTTCCAACGCACACTACTGAAGCTATATTTTAATTATATTTTATTCAGGCTTAGCGCTTTCAGGGCATATTCACTCCCATATCCATAGCCGAACATGGCTATGAATTTGGAAATAAATATGCCCTGAAAGCACTAAGCCAAAATAAAATATAATTAAAATATAGCTTCACTAGGGTGCATTGGAAGTGCAGTATAATAATTATATTGTATAATGGAATGAAAGAAATCGTTATTACTGTCAATGAAAATTTTGAGATATTCGAAATAAAAAGTGGTATTAAACAAGGTTCTGTACTAGAACTTCAAAATATACTGACTTTTTAATTGATGGCAATTCAATAAAATTGTCAACTAAATTGGTAAAGTGGTAATGTATCAATATATTATTGAAAACATAAGAAAAAATAATACAAAGTAAAACATTTTATTCAAATATGATGAAGAATTACAAAAACTAAACTCAAATAAACTATAAACAATGAGGATTGCCAATTCCTCAACAAGCTTTGTGATAAGCTAGCATTTAAAATATCTCTGTCAGGAACACCCCCCCCCAAAACCCTGACCATGGTTTCATGCTTTGGCACTCCTCAGAGAGGTGCTAAGGTAGGTTCAGACACTATATCTAAAAATACTAACCCAACATTGGTATTTTTAGATTTAGTGTCTGAACCTACCCTAGAATGTCTCTGAGGAGTGCCAAAGCATGAAACCATGGTTAGGGGTTTGGGGGGGGGGGTTCCTGACAGAGATATTTTAAATGCTGGCTCTGGCTAAGCATTTATCACAAAGCTTGTTGAGGAATTGGCAATCCTCATTGTTTATAACTTACAAGCTTAAGAGAATAGGGTCATGTGATCTATGACTCTTATTTCAAATAAACTATGTTTTAAACATAAAATATAAAATGATATGATACAAAATATATTAACAAGCTATTGACAATACTTATTGGATCTTTATCATAAAAAGAAAATGAAAAAAATCTTAATTTACATACATAATTAAATATTTTTTATTTATCAACTCATTTTAAAAAATAAACACACAAAAAATATTTGTCTAATCTTTAGTCTTCTAATTGCAATCTAATTTTTGCACAAAATAATACAGTCATGGTGAAAGATCTCTAAGATTCTACATTTATTGATCAGGTAATCATTAAAATAAGTGCGGTTTGAGTACTATTTCTATAATGTAATTTTTACTACACTATTCTCACACAAGGTAAGAACTGATCTCTATCTGCTTTTAATATCTTGTGGAGGGGTATAATCATAAGCATGTGACTAAGGATGTAAAAAAAAAGTATCATTTTTAAGATGTGCATTTCATGCTGAACCAGCACTCATCAGTTGGCCCAGATAACAATCTCTTATGCATATCTTTATAATTGTTCAGTATATATAGTTACCCAGCTACTACAATTTAATTGATATGTCAAACTTATTGCTCTCACCCCATCGACACAAACCACTTGCTGGAAGTATATTAATAATTTTATTAGTCATTCATTAGACTAGAAGTTATTCACCAATGAATAATATTTCTGTAGTATAATTTTCACTATACCACTGTCACACAAGGTTGGGAGTAGTATAGTGAAAATTATACTACAGAAATATTATTCATTGGTGAATAACTTCTAGTCTAATGAATGACTAATAAAAATTATTAATATGCTGTTTGAATACTTTCTCTTTTATTTTTTCTTGATAGTCATTGGTTGATGATTTCATTTAGATCTTTAGTTTGTTTTGAATCGGAGTTGGTTCCTTATAGGATATCTTGGTTTTCATTTTTATTATGAATTAAAGTTTTACTTTCATTAATAACATAGTGATACTAGATATCAAAGGAATTAGGATAACATAATTTTGGGAATTGTTTTTGATAATTTAGTAATACCTGTTTCGTTTTTATTATAATTAATTCCACAATTTTCTTCTTATATTGTAATTTTATTGTTTTTTTAAAAAATTCCATAATTTTCATCATTCAAATTTCTGGGATCAAAATCAAAAAGATATTGGAAATCATCAGAATTAAAAATTCATCTTTGCTTTATGTGATGTATCAAAGTATTCTTAAGTTCCTTATTTAAAAGCATCTTTTGATTTGTTAATTTGTCAAGCATAAATTGCAATGTAACGTTAGCATTATACAAATTAACATTTTCACAAGAAAGTCTTTTAGCAGCAAGTTAGACAAAATTAAATCATTCTTTCAATAGGATCATTAAAATATCTGCCAGAAATATGGTAATTAATAAAAATCTGGTCTTCAGCTTTTTATTTTAATCACTTTATTTCATAAACTTTAAATGATTGCACATTGCACAGTAGTACATGTATGGAATATGGATCACTATCCACTGTTGCAGTTACTTTTCTTTATTACTTGGTTGCAACTAGCATGCACTATGTATTTTGCAATTATATAGTAGTGGAAATAAAAAAGGCATTTATGTGACACATTGATATACATAATTTATTGGAATACCAGTAAACAAATGTTAAATTACCACTGAAAATTTTAAAGTATATTTCATGATTTACCTGTAAGAAGATTACTGTTCACTGTTATTACAATCCCCAATATGTACTATCTCCAAATTTAGTTTCCATTTTTATGACATAGTTTTTGAAAAATAAGCAGATCCATTAAAACGAAAAACAAATACTATCTTATATGCTTTCATATTTACAGTTTTTGGTATTTTTCCAATTTGAGATGTAAATGCCCACAATATTCTTAATGTTTTAAATATACTCTATAAAACTGAATTAGTAGTTACTATATGAAACACTTAGCTGCTTCATTAATTAATGCTAACAGGTTTCTCTGGCCATAGTTGCTGAGAGATTTCTGACTCCCTATAAGGAGAGATCACAGTGCATCACATCGATGAAAAAATATTCAGCACTTTTAGTTTGAATGGTTATTTGTTTGAAAACGTAACTTCAAGGTCTTGGCAGCTTTTAAGTAGAAAGAGATATTTAAAAGTTCTTGTAGAATATAGACTCCAGTGTATACAATAGGCAAATATTCACTATAAAAAATATTTATCGACAATGTTGTTATAAATATATACTTAATATAATAATCATTCTAAATAAGATTGAAACAAACAACTAATTATATTTACAATTAATTATCAACCCATCTTTCATCATTTATTCAGACGTTTTCAAGATATAAAGTTTTAACATCACATGTGATGTACTGTAGCTTCTTCTTAAACGAAGTCAAGAATCTCTCAGCAATTATACCAAGAGAAACATTACCTATTAATTACATTTACTCCACCTATTGGATATTATTTAATCTTCAACAATATAATTAACATTATACATATAAACCGATAAATAAATATTTTTTTAAAAATACATAATTTTTTTAAAACTATATAAATACATATACATATATTTTTATATACTTATACAAACAAATATTTCTATTCTTTTCTCTCCCCTCTTTTATAAACTCTCATTCACAATTCTACCGTAATTTTTAAATCTTCCAATTATCTAATAATACCAATTTTCCACCTAATTTTGCCGGACCTTTAATTATATTTACACATCTATTCAAATTATTCTGAATGTATAGTTTCATAATATATTCTTTTTTTGATAATCTTTAACATATTTTAGACCTCTAATATTCTTCTCACATTCCATTTTATGACCAGTATCTAAATAATGTATATAAAAATATATGTATTTATATAGTTTTAAAAAAATGTATGTATTTTTTTAAAAATTTATTTATTTATAGGTTTATATGTATAATGTTAATTATATTATTGAAGGTAAGATAATGTCCAATAGATGGAGTAAATGAAATTAATAGGTCACGTGATGTATAAAACTATATCTTGAAAAAATCCCAGTAAGAGGTAGAAAGCTGGGTTGATAATTAAATAATTGTAAATATAATTAGTTGTTTGGTTCAATTTTATTTAAATTTATTATTGTATTAAGTATACTGTATATATATGATATTGTTAATGTAAATAAAGTATTATTATGGAAAATAATATGTTCACAATACCATTCACTCTAGCAAAATTTACAAGAAATTAGCATGGACTGAACTTAAACTATTTATGCAAATTAACTATATATACATAGAATTCACACATTAAAAAAGCAGTAGAAGCTTGGAAAATTAGATGTAGAATTTCTTATTATCAAATAATGTGTATACAAAAGTAATACATACACTATAAAATGTTTATGATAGAGAGTGTTCAATTAGTAATTAGTTTGCCTATCTATCTATCTATCTATCTATCTATCTATCTATCTATCTATCTATCTATCTATCTATCTATCTATCTATCTATCTATCTATCTATCTATCTATCTATCTATCTATCTATCCATCTATCTATCTATCTATCTATCTATCTATCTATCTATCTATCTATCTATCTATCTATCTATCTATCTATCTATCTATCTATCTATCTATCTATCTACCTAGCTACCTAGCTACCTAGCTACCTATCTACCTAGCTACCTAGCTACCTAGCTACCTAGCTACCTACCTACCTACCTACCTATCTATCTATCTATCTATCTATCTATCTATCTATCTATCTATCTATCTATCTATCTATCTATCTATCTATCTATCTATCTATCTATCTATCTATCTATCTATCTATCTATCTATCTATCTATCTATCTATCTATCTATCTATCTATCTATCTATCTATCTATCTATCTATCTATCTATCTATCTATCTATCTATCTATCTATCTATCTATCTATCTATCTATCTATCTATCTATCTATCTATCTATCTATCTATCTATCTATCTATCTATCTATCTATCTATCTATCTATCTATCTATCTATCTATCTATCTATCTATCTATCTATCTATCTATCTATCTATCTATCTATCTATCTATCTATCTATCTATCTATCTATCTATCTATCTATCTATCTATCTATCTATCTATCTATCTATCTATCTATCTATCTATCTATCTATCTATCTATCTATCTATCTATCTATCTATCTATCTATCTATCTATCTATCTATCTATCTATCTATCTATCTATCTATCTATCTATCTATATTATGAGTATAATAAACCTATGTTTATTTTTATTTATTTTGTGTTGTTCTTTGTTTGTTTAACTGCAACTTGGCAGGTATGCATGTACCTCCAGCATACATAGTAGTGGTATTATTGGAAAAATATAGCTTCTTCGAGTTGACACATGAGTTAAATAAATAGTAAACTTGAATATAGTTTTTAGGAGGAAACTAGATATTCATATAATAAATATTCTATCAAAGATTTTGTAAAACAACAATATAATATTGATTGTTTTTATTTGAAATCTGTAAATAAATATAGATTACCATAGACAGCTGAAATTAAGTAAAATAAGGTTTTCTAAAAGATAAAATTTATTGCAGAAGAAACAAAAAAGAAGTATCACAAGATATCCAATAGAAGGCTCAAAGACTAGCTATTTGCATATATTTGTTATTCATAGATTAATTTGCATAGTTATTGCAAATATCATTTTCAATGTTTTATTGTTTACTTTTCATTTTTCAGGAGCTAGAATAGCTGCTTGGAGTATTAAATTTTTTTATCACTGTATATAGATATTAAACTAATCCTCAACAAAATAGAAAATAAAATAAAAATTCAGTTACAATTTAAACAATTATAGTACATTATCCACAACTCAAAGTTATATTTCAGATCGTGTATAAAGTTAAAAGTTCACGGATTATAATAATAATATTTATAAAAAATCAAAAATATATTAGGGCAATATTTAAATAAAAAATTCAGAAGATAAATTTGATATAGAGCTCTTATATTTATGAAAAAACAAGCAATGTTATCCATCTTTTCCTTATCCGATAAAAAAAATAATTCATGGCTGATAACACCAATCTTTTGGAAAGTAAGTTCTTCTATAATTTTAATATGCTGAGAAAATCTAACAGCAATTTGAATGAGCAAAAGCCATACAATAATAATAAAAAGACAAATTACAATTAAAAAAGGAAAAATCAAAAAGAAAATAACTAATAAGAGTAGGATACAAAAATGAGTTATTAACGTGGGCATTAATATTAACTAATAAGAGTAGGATACAAAAATGAGTTATTAACGTGGGCATTAATATTAAAGACTTGAATGGATGGTATGAAATTCATAGATCGGTAAACTTTATTGTAAAATAATGATCATTAAATGTATTAATAACTTCAGAAATGAAATTCGTTGACACAATGACATCATAATTCCAAAACTCATTGCTTTGAATATTCCATATGAAAGAAAGCCCAATTGATAGCCATAACAATAATATCTTTTTTAGCAGTGTCCACATTGGTATATTGCCATATTAAATAATTTTGTCTACTCCTTACATTCAGGACAAATGGAAAAGACATTATGCAAGTTGCATATCAGTTATAATTCTGTTCAACAACAATCTTTGATAATAATGACATAATATTATAATTAGTGAGATAAATTTCTACTAGAACTGCAAGATTTTATTAACTCCCTTCATTACAAATAAGAGTGGAATTTTTACATAATAATTCATATCTCTTTGAAAATTCAAATCCATTGTCACTGCTGGAACATTTAATGAGCATTCCTCTTCACAAGGGAGACTTTCCTATATTCATTTTATACTACAAAATTTTACAGTCTAAAGTTAAGATAGAAACTAATACTGTTATACATTTACTCACAATAATTAAAATAATTTTTCATGATTTAAATAATTAGATGATATGTTCTTAATATTAGACAACAACTTACCAATTGACTTTTTTTCACCCTACCCAAGCAACATTGTTGATACAGATCCTTTTGTATAAAAATCTCTGTAGTAAAACCTAAAACATTTATTGACTTAAAAAGTATATAGGAAAAGTAATAAGCCAAGTATAGAATACACCATTTCATCAACTAATAAAAATATAATTATTGTCTTAAACAAACAACTTGACTACTTCATTAACACGAAACAAATTAGAATAAAAAACACAATCAAATATCTCAACAAATCTGTAATGTAATTATGCTAACAATAACACACTTACTTATTGAGTATATTGAATTCATCTTCTATTATCAAACACCAATCAGGTAATCATAAGAAAGCAAATAAATTAAAATATAAGAAATATTCTATGAACAAATTTACAAGCTCTGGAATTTGTTACATACAGCTATTTGTGCCAGGACATAAATCACACATCACAGGAGAGAGAAGGGATAAAACTAAAATCATCTATTTTATTTGTGATGGCCAATATCATATTTTATTTGTTTACAACATTTATACTATCACAGATCTCTATTTAATAAATTCTATAACAGAGAACTAATCCCTAGATTTAATAAAAATCCAAATTTATCCCTTCCCCCGATGTTCATTAGTATTATTTGTAGAGAATAACTATATGAATATCTTCACAAGAATAATGCTGAAAAGGTTTTTCCCAGTAGTAAAAGGAAAAACTATTGCCAATCAACTGTAATCTGAAAAGTACAGTAATGAGAAGCATTGTTAAGCTTATTATGAGACTTTTTATGATAAAAGAAATAAAATGAAAGTTTTCCTGAAGCTTTGTGATGATGGTATCTTAATTGTATTTATCTACTGAATTGTCATCTAATGTTAAATATTGAATGTCTTTAGACAAATTTAACTTAAATTTTCCAATTGCACTCATTTGTTAGTAATACCACACAGGTTATTATATGCACAATATTTCGAGCCTCTCTTCTTCAGATGTTGCTGGCCTGAGTGACAGTATTAGCATGGGAATCAAACCTGAACTCTTAGATTCTTGAATATTGAATTTTAAGGTAGCACTCTAAGCGACTGAGCACTAACCAACTGAGACAGCAATACCTGAAGAAGAGATGTGAAACATTATGCAAATACTAACCTGCATACTATTACTAAATATTGAGAGTAATTGGAAAATTTAAATATTTTAAAATTAAATTTTTCTAAAGACATTCAATACTTAACATTAGATGGTGGGAATAGTCCAATATATAAATACAGGTAGAATGAATGTTATAATATCACATGATCACCATCTCTATACTAGCACATAATTGTTGTAAACAAAGGCAAAACTCTCCATACAGTAGTGCCACTCTTGTTTACAACAATTATGTGCTAGTATAGAGATGGTGATCATGTGATGTTTAGTGGTTTAACACCAATCCTGCCTAATAGGATAGTGGTGGCTATGATTGTTTAAAAGCCAAAGACACCAAAATGTATGGGTGCTGAATTGAGTTCTGACCCATATGAAGATTGAAAATATTATTGTGTTTTCAATTTCATTCTCATAGTTTTGTAGTAAAGTAGAGTTAAAAGGTGGCTGCTGGAGGGTTGCATTGGATCCTAAGATCTAGGTGCAGTGCTCTCAGATCCAAGGCTCCTCACTGATGATGGCCACAAGCCAGAAACTAGTCTGGGGATATTGGATGGATAGGCACTAGATAGGGATTTTATGCACAAGCCTTCTGGCATCCATTGATTACTCTGTTTGGCACAGGGTGGCCCTACTGTATGGAGAGTTTTGTGACTTTGTGGAATGTTATAATACTAGCCAAAGTTGACTTAAAAATTAAATTTTCCTATGCTCATTAAATTAATTACATAAATATTCATTAATAACCACAAAAAAATCCTTGTATGATTAAGTTTTAAAATAACAAGAAATATAAATCAGACCTTTTGACTATTTCCAGTTCTAATTGCTATATATTGTGACTCATTATTTAGATAAGCCATTGATTTGGTATGTGCAATATTTATACTTGTTGGTTTAAGTTTTATGTGGACGTATAAGTAATAATATTTTTCCTCAGTCCAATAGTTAATTAAAGTTCACAGATTATTAATAAAGTTTTTTTTATATGGTAGGGATTTTTTCCCTAATACAATTGTTAATCCTATTTCTAAGAATGAAAATTTTTCTGATCTGTGGAGATATTTTAATTTGACAGAGTAGCGTGTTTCTCCTCCTAAAATGGTTTTTCATTTTATGACTAAAAATTAAAAAGAAAAATCTGTGATCTGTGAAGACATTTTAATTCGATAACTGAATATTATACTGGAGATCCATTAATATTCTCTTTAAGTGTTAGATGTTTAATAATATGTAAGCTACTTATCAGCTAATAATATCATTATTGTGAATTTCAAAAGTTAAAGCGAAAACTCTTTTCTCGGAAATAATATGAAAGGGTTTCCATTTGCTTTCAAAGATGGAATATTTTTAAATTTAGTCTTATTAAAATTTATTTTATAATTCTCTCGTTTTGTTGCTTTCTTAATGAGTACAATATTCTTCACAAAATTAAATGTTTTTGTTTATTATTATTTATCTATTATTGTTGTCCAAATTACTCTTACCGGAAGCGTTATTCATTTAATGCTAAAGCAATCAAACGTTGCATTTTGAAATGTTCATCATCTATTCAGTTTATGAATTCCAACTTTTTCTATATTTGCACAAGATATTTAATTATATTAAGAAGTGAATTAAATATAATCTACGTCTCTATTTATCATTATTATTTCTGAGAAGTGAAATTATCAGATATTTCAGAGATATGTTGCACCTCTAAACATCACATGATCACTATCTCATACTAGCACATAATTGTTATTAAACAATTCAAAACAAAGCAAAACTCTCCATATAGTAGTGCTCTCAGATCCAAGGCTCCTTACAGATGAAGGCCACAAGCCAAAAACTAGTCTGGGGATATTGGATGAGTAGGCACTAGATAGGGATTTTATGCACAAGCCTTTCTGGCACTACTATATGGAGAGTTTTGCTTTGTTTTGAATTGTTTTAGATATGTTGCAAAGGGGTCGCCTTGGTGCCCTATTGGATCAAGAAGAAAAGATTTTAATTATGTTAAATTTTTTAAAAATCATCTTCTATATATATATTTTATAGATTTTTACTTGTATTTCTTCATCTTATATGAAATATCTTGAAATTTGATGAAATATAATTAACTAACCACAGTCAACATGGTCTATTATCTACTGAAGACTGAAAAGAAAATTGCCAAAAGAATATAAATATTAAACAAACGAAAAAGCTATCTAGTGTCCATAGAGTAGATTCTGATTTCATAAAGTCAAATTATTATCCATTATTAATTTTTGCTGATACTTTTAAGACCATCGTAGGAGTTAGAACTGAAATGATAAATATTCAAAGCAAAAATTTACAGCATCAAATATTATCAGGCATTATTCTTTAATAACGTTTTGTGCATACTATAAATTAAAAAACAATTTAGACATGTAACATCCATGTAGTCTATGGAGAAATGTGTAACAAGTGGCAGACTTGATCAACCTTATAATATATTCTTATGTTATATTAAATTAGATCATGTGACATCTGACTTGATTTTTTTTGTAAATGTATTCTTAATACATTATAACATGTTCGTACCTAAAGCAAAGACATTACAGTCCCATTTTATAATTCTTGATGATACTGATGCATGGATCCCAGTTAACTGAATGATGGCTTATTCTTTCATATATAAATATAATCAAAAAACTTTATAACTGAGAAAGACAGAGATCATATCAATGAAAGAAAATCAATTTCATTTATACATTGTTCACTTACCTTTTTCTGCATTAAACATTAAAATACAATCTATTAAAAAGAGGATTTTACCATTAATAAACTTAATTCTTCCATTTGAAAGATAATAATAGATAGTAACCTACAGAATGATCTTGAATTAAATCAAGACTCAAATCATCAAAGTAATCTCCAAATTAAAATCCATTATTCTTTCACTAAAATGTAAAACCAGAATTAAAAGTGAGAAAAAAGTGTAATAAAAAAATTATACGCAATAAATATCTAATATTTTCAGTATTAAATGTAACAAACTTTACTTATTAAACAATAGTTTCCAAAGTGATCCAAATTTGTTTGAAAATTAACTTGATAATCAAAATTCCATCTTGGCACCAACACTAACATGTTTAAAATTTAGCAATGTATTGTAAAATCCTATCTGGTTTTAATAATACAGCCATTCAAATTTTGTTTACCTATTTATCATAAACATTATCTGACTTTTTATTATTACTATTATTATTTTGCTGTTGGGGCTTTGGCTAAATTAAATGGCTAAGGTTATTAATATATGGAGTATCTGAATTAAGTTCAGGCCCATAAAATTTTCAGTTGGAGAGCTCACTTTAAAGACATGTAGATGTCTAAGAGTTTCAGCTCTTCTTCTTGACAATTACCTTTTAGATAAATGCTTAGCTTGAGTTGATTGTTTGAATCTAGTATCCCAACTCCTCACTGAAGAGACCCATAGGTTGAAACCGGTCTGGGGATGGACACAATCTAAAATAAAGATGATTCGAATGCCTCCTCTTGTAGTAGCATTTATCATAATAAAAAAAGGTTGTTTAGAGCTCATTAGCATGCTCTTAATTTTACATATTGGTAAATGCAAGCTATATATATAAGTCATGTGTCATCTGACTTTTTATTATTACTATTATCTTTTACTGTAATCAATCTCTATTTATTCTGTGCTTTTAAAGCTTCATGTAAATGGACATGTGCACCTTATATTCATATTAAATTAAAGTGGATTGCCTAAAATATTGTAGTTAGGGTACTTTAATTTCTTGAAATCAGTTTTTCAAATATAGCTTGCTAACTTCTGCACATCAGAAATCTATAAATCAATATTGTCTCCTAAATATTAAATTTTTTCAATTTTTTTTAGTAAATGATTACATAATTTATTTCTTTGATTACAGGAAATTCTCAAAAGTTTTCATAATATTATCACATTATTTAATATAATATAAATAGTAATATAAATTAATATTAATCTAATATAATAAAACTAAACATTTATTAAACCTGGCAGTTATTAAAGTGTTTATTGCTAAAATATACAAAATATTTCTTATTATGGCTGTGTCATATAGATCTTTAGTTTTTGTTTTTGATTTTCTTACCCAAAACAGATTTCTAGACAACCATACCATATAAGCATAAATGACAACTTTACATTCTTATAACACCACCATTTTAAATAAATCTCTAAATATCACATGATCACCATTTTTTATGTTTACACAAGCTGTTTACGCAGAGGCTAAACTTTTCATTACTATGGCTTGCACTGGGTGGCACTAGTGTATGGAAAGTTTAGCCTCTCTGTAAAATAAATCTCATTGAATAAAGCTATCTCTGTGAGCTAAACAAAAAAAATTGCAAGTAAACTCAACAAATACCCACTTGCATAATTAATAGATAATTGACCAATATTCTTAACAAACAAAATGATATCTTGGCATTTTCCTGAAGATTTGTGATGCTGATATTTTAGTTATATTTATATATTGGACTATTTCCACTATCTAGTATTGAGTATTGAAGGTCTTTAGAAAAATTTAACTTTATTTAAATTTTCAAAGTACAATCAACTGTTAGTAATAGCACACAGGTTAGTATATGCACAAAATTTTGAGCGATATTATTCTCTCATCTTCAGGTGTTGCTGGCTGGACCAGTGACAGTACTAACGTGTGAATTGAACCCGGATCCTTAGATTCTTGAATATTGATTAAATGCCATTGCTTAGGGCATTACCTTAAGATTCAATATTCAAGAATCTAAAGGTACAGGTTCGATTCATATGCTAGTATTGTCACTGGTCAGAGTATCAACACCTGAAGAACAGAGGAGAATAATACCTCTTGAAATGTTCATATACTACCCTGTGTACTATTATTGACAGTTGAATGTACGTTGAAAATTTAAATAAGGTTAATTTTTTCTAAAGACATTTATTTCACAATACTAGATGGTGGAAATAGTCCAATATATAAATACAACAAAAATATTTTTTTCTTTGATATTCAAATCCAAAAATCCAAAAAAAAGTTGAATTTAACAGTAAATTAATATATATATATATATATATATATATTGCAAAGCATCCAATTCATTATAAGAATAGAATTTATAAGATCACTCTGAAAAATAGGCTGATTACTATGTCAAAGAAAAAAATCAAAAAACAGACTTAAAACCTAGGATTTAATAAAAGATTAAAACTATTCTCATAATTAATATGTTAACACATTACAACTTAATAAAAAAAGTTTTGTTTTCTATAAAAAAAAAAAAAACTAATTCTAAATAGCTTTATATTTGAATCTGTCGCCTATATTCATTGAGTAATCCATATAAAAATATTTATAAGAATTCTTCTACTGATAATCTACCCAATTTTTTTCCTAAAGACTTATTGCAATGTACTGTGCAGATTTCTTGGAAAACATGTTTAAAAATAGGTAAAACTCTCCATACAATAGTGCTACTCAGTGCAAGCAGAGTAGTCAATGGATGCCAGAAGGCTCGTGCATAAAATTCCTATCTAGTGCTTACTCATCCAATATACCCAGACTAGTTTCTAGCCTGTGGCTTTCATATGTGAGGAGCCATGGATCTGAGAGCACTGCACCTAGATCTTAGGATGTAATGCAACCTTTCAGAGCCAATTTTATCTCTACTTAACTACAAAATTATAAGTGGCACTACTGTATGGAGAGTTTTGCCTGTTTTAATAATAGTTATGAGAAAGCACAAGAAATGGTGATCATGTGATGTTTAGTGGTTTAATACCAAACCTGTCTAATATGATAGTGATAGCTATGGTTATTAAAGAACCAAAAACACCAACATATATGGGTACTGAACTGACTTCAGACCTATATGACTATAAGCTAATAAGCTTGGATTGAAAATATTATTGTGTTTTCAATTTTAAACTCATAGTTTTGTAGTTAATTAGAGATAAAAAGTGGCTGCTGAAAGATTGTCATTGTAAAATCTAGGTGCAGTGCTCTCAGATCCAAGGCTCCTCACTGATGAAAGCCACAAGCTAGAAATTGGTCTAGGGATATTGGATAAGTAGGCACTAGATAGGAATTTTATGCACAAACCTTCTAGCATCCATTGATTATTCTGGCTTGCACGGAGTGGCACTACTGTATGGAAAATTTTGCCTGATTTAATAACAGTTATGAGCAAGCATAAGAAATGGTGATCATGTGATGTTTAGTGTTTTTAAACCATATGTTTCCAAGGACTAGCTTGATTTTTTAAAATAAATTGATTAATTTGGATGCATTTAAATGGATTTTAAAGAGGCCTAAGATATTATTTCTATATACCACTAAACATGACATTATCACCATTTCTGGCTGGCACTGAGTGGCACTACTGTATGGAGAGTTTTGCCTATGTTATTTTTATATAGTTATTTGTAAACAAATTAATAAATAACTTTTTTAAACTACATTAAAATTAATTTTCCTATAGTAAGATCGTTTTTCAAATGCTGACTGTTATTTCACATTTTTAGAGACAAACCCTGTGTGGTTTGGCAGTTAGTAGAGTGTCCAACTTGATATTGGGAGATAGCAGAGATGATTCTGGTGCTCGAAGTTTCTATGAACTTCTGAATAATAAGACCATATGCCCTTTTTTACATAGAGACATAATTCAAAGTTCTCCTTTATCTTATGATTTTCTTGCACTATACAATGCTGGGTAGACATCTATAATCACTCTGAATTTTTTTATTATTTTGATGCGAAAAAATATATATGCACTTATACATACTGGGCATATTCTTATTATCATTAATTGTGTGACTAATTTACATAGGATTAACATTTAATCAATTTTATGTAAACAGTAAAATTAGATTTTTTTGTAAAGTCATCTTCATGATAAATCATTATCAAAGAAATCATTCTCACCAGTGCTTATTGAATCACCGCATAAATTTCATATGGCAGTCTTCATTTGTTTCATCATCTAGTTTATGGATAAATCTTATAATCTAGTGAAAACATCTCTGTAGATTAATTTTCCTTAGTATTTATGAATATCACTAAAATACTAAAATAAATCTTGTTTCTACTTTCAATGTTATGTGACCTTTATAGCTTACAGTGCAATATATACATACTGTCCTCATTATTATCAAAAACTTGCCCCCATCTCCTTTTTACATAAATCATTTAAATCTTATTTGGCTTTAAACCTTTAATTCCATTCATATATTGCAATTTTTTTTTTGTTATGGTCAGTGAAAATCATGATTCAACATAAATACTTTCAATTATAATCTTAATAATATCGCTCTGGACAATTCAATCTTTCTGTTTAAGTGAGAGGTTTTACAAGTGAATTTCTAGTCATAACTAAATTTAACATGATATGGAAGGATAAAAAGTTGGAGAGCGGAGAAGATTAAAGCCTATCCATTTAAAGTTTGAAGATTCACTATCTTAGTATATAAACTGAGCACTGATTATATACATATGTAAGAGAGATGATCTGGACCAACTGATGAGTGCTGGTTCAGCATGAAATACATATATTGGAGATAATTTAGAGTAGATGACTGAAGGGAGCTTGAAAGTATGAGTTCAATCCCGTCTAGTTAGATCTAGCCTATATATATATATATTTGTATTTAAAGCATTAATATTATTATATATTTGTATGCCGTTTAATTAATTAATTATTTATATTTAAATGTTTATTAAAAACAAAATGTTTAAAAACTGAGTTTTATTAAAATGTCCACTTTGTCTAATAATGTTAAATTAATATGAAAGAGACTTTAGTTAAATTACCATTAAATTCACATATCAAATTTCAATATCAAATTTAGCATTGGCAGTTTATTAAATAAAGATTGCGTTGCTATGAATTATGGATCTCAGCTGTTTTCCAAAGTTGTTGATGACATCATGTTCATTTATAGCAATACATGGTCATCAGAAGATTGATTGAGATTGATTTTTTTCATCAAACATTGGTATTTGAAATATCATACAATTTTTCTGTAAAAGATATAAATAAATGATGCATTAATAATAAATATATACGAATTGTGTTTAATTAATTAATTAATTACATATATAGTCTATATATAGGGTATATGAGCACAGACTGTCACACAACCCACCAATCTCCGCTCTATCTCATAACATTGATACACTTAAACACATATATGTCGAAAAGATAAATAATCACCAATATCCGTATTTCATGCTAAACCAGCAATCATCAGTTGGTCCAGATTATTATCTCTATACATATATACAATAAGTGCTTAGATATATATTAAGATAGCCAATCTTCATACTTTAATGGACAGGCTTCAATCCACTCCAACTCTTCAACAGTCCATCTGATTTTTTCAGATTTTCAATTGGATGGACGATTGAAGAGTTGGAGTGGATTGAAGCCTGTCCGTTAAAGTATGAAGATTGGCTATCTTAATATATATCTTGGATGGACGGTTGAAGAGATAATAATCTGGACCAACTGATGATTTCTGGTTTAGCATGAAATACGTATATTGGTGTTTATTTATCTTTTCGACATATATGTGTTCAAGTGTATCAGTGTTATGAGATAGTGTGGAGAGTAGTGGGTCGTGTGAAGCTCTGTGCTCATGTACCCTATATATTACACATATTGATACAGGTATATAATAAGCCTGTATTTCAGTTATTATATATAGTCTATATAGAAGTAATTGATAAAATAATTAAATGGTAGTATATAGGGTATATGAGCACAGACTTTCACACGACCCACCACTCTCCACTCTATCTAATAACACTGATACACTTACATATATATAGACACAGGTATATAATAAACCTGTGTTTCAGTTATTAAATGGTAGATAAACTTTTTTTAAGAGGATTTTTCAAGACTTTATGTAGATTGCTTCCCCTATGGAAACTTCTTAAATTAATCAAGAGGTATTCCGTACTATTAAATATAATTTTGATATTTGAACAATAATCCTTCAATAACATTCATATTGGAAATATGTTATATGTTTTAAACTTCAAATTAATAATAGCCAGTTGTTCCTATGCATGTTTTTTTCTTTCATGTTGATATGTCGAACTGATTAAATTCTAAAATATATATTATGTAAACAAAAATTTAAAAAAAAATGTTAATATTTAAAAACCAATATAATTTAATCAATTTAATAAACTAATTCAGTTTATCATCTTATTCATATAGTGACTAGACAGACTTCCTGTAAGTTGATCAAACATTGAATACTTAAATTTTTTTATTATTTCATATATATATTTTTTATACCAAGCAAAAATAAATCAATAAAATATTTCATACTCCATATTAAAAAGCAGACAATATTTTTTAAAATTCCAATTTTGGTTTGATTAAACATTTAAAAAAATACATAAATTAAAAAGTGTACTCCATTTACAATACACTTATATAAATATCAGATTGTCATTCTAGTATGGAAAAGAGGTGTTCAAACTTCTAGCTCATTTCTCTATCTGAAACATAGATGCGACAATTTAATTCCCGGAATGGACCTTCATAAAATATATATGTGAAAGTGTACCCTAGGGACTACTGTTGCCTTCAAAGTACTCCTCTTGTGCATCTATACACTGATTGAAATGGTGTTCCTATTTCTGGACCCACACCTGGAACTCATTTTCAGAAATAGTGTTTAGCAGCTATCTCACATTCTTTTGGATATCAGTTATAGTAGAAAATTTTCATCCTTTCAGTGCAATCTTTAATTTTGGAAATAACCAAAAATCACAGGTGAATAGAAAAGATGGTCTAGTTGCAATTGATTTTTTGATCAAAAAGTCTCCCATAATGGGTGCACTATGACCCATTTTTATGCCAAAGTGTAAGCATGGATATTTATTATCTTCTCAATAGATAACTAACAACTAACTCTGTCAGCTTAAAATTTACACACGTTAGCTTAAATATGTTTGGAACATGAATGTGTTAAATACTCATGGGATTTTGACACAATTAGGTCACAGGTCACCACGTATCCATTCCAGGAGTTATAGTGAAAAAAGCTGTTATGAAATTTTGTTAAATGATAGTTTATAATAGCAAAGTTTTTTACTGCCTCTTCAAAGCACAATAATAACGAATTAATAATTTGTTACAGTAAATATTTTATTATAAAATTCTATAAATACTTTTTGAATTTCTTAGTCAATGTTTTTTTGTATATCAGTTAAAAAGTATCACTTATACCTTAGTGTTATACAGTCATTGCTTTTGTCTTATAATCACAATGTTAATAAATTTGAATTCAATAAGAAAATCTTGATAAAATCATAAATCTGATTGGTTACATATTTCTCTGGGGAAATGTTTAATTAAACACATGCACATGAATATAGGTGTGTATTAAAAAATATATGATGTGAAATAAAAAAATTCCAAATGCTGAACAAAGGCAATATTAAAATCCTGCAGAAAATTATATGTCTAACTGTCAATCAATAAACAAGAGTCTCATTTTTGTCTGAGATACCAAAACTTCAATGGAAGACAAGTTTAGACAATGCTAATTGTAAGAAAGAAAATTTTAGTCATTGAAGATATAAATAAAATCTTTTTGCAAGTATCTCAACTTAATAACAGTATCACTAAGTATTTATTTATAATAACCTTGTGAATATTCAAAGTTTTCATAAATCTGTAACATTAAAAATTTATAATGTGAAATATGTAAACTTTGTTGAAGATAAAGACTTTTTCAACTGACCATTTTCAAAATGATTTAAAAAAATACTTGATGATTTTGTCTTGGTAATATTAAGTTTGGCCATTTTTATTTAAGGTTTTATTTTTATCTACAGTGAGTAAAACTTCATTTTCATAATTAGTGTTGTCCTGTATTGTTACCCAAGTAACTTTTTGGAACCTTGGGTAAAGTGAGGCTCACATTGTTTGACTGACCATTAGACATATGAGTTTCTATGAGATTTTAACACTGATCTTCAATAAATTTATATATATGTTGATACTTTTTCATGAATTTTTAGTTTGATAAAGAATTAAAATTTAGAGGTTATATCCCTGTAAACAGAGATAACCTTAGTTCTGAATGTTGTCAGGAAACTATCAATTATTACTGAAAGTCCTTCTTTGGCTAAATAAATTTCTCCATTATCTTATAATAGTTCTTTTATTGAGATTTATTGAACTACTCAATATAATAAATCAAACACATTTATTTAAAATTAAAATAGTAACCAAAATCTAATTAGAAATTCTCTATCACTGACTTTCCTGCTAAGCCGGTCTTTCCAGATAGGCAAATAATACAAAACATATATATATTATAATTTTCCACATCTTAAGTTAACATTCTATATTAAAGTAAATTTTAAATAAAATAGTAGCTTTAAATTCAAAATAATTTAATAGAAGAGTTTCTTTAATTATTTTTTTATTCTTATCAAAAATACAATATTAGTGGGCTCAAAAAAACATCTTATGGATTATACTTCTCTCATTTTATTTGAACAAGCTAAAAAATAAAAAGATAATAATTAAAAAAACTCTTCTAATTGAATATTTTAAAATAAAGCTATTGATTTATTTAGGTTGTCTATTAATATTAAAATTAAGTAAAATTTGGTTTGTGAGCAGTTATTATCCTGCATGCATATACATGTATATTATATATAGAGCTCGCAAAATAAGCATTTAACAAGCTTTGCAGAATATCCCCAACCCCAGACTGGTTTCTGCTACTGGCACTGGCAGTGAGGTTCTAGGATATTCAAGCATTAGTTTAAAAATACCAGGGCAAGCCCAGCACATTATCTAGCTTATTTTGTGAGCTTTATATATAACATTTGTAAATACAAGCCTATTAAATTAGGTCATGTGACATCTGACTTGATTTTTTTTTAAATATATGTACATGCATGTATATGGATGTGTGATTTAACCAAAAGAATAGGACCTTTTCATTCATGTGCAATGAATAGATGGAATTCCACATCAAAAAATGTTCTAAAAGAACAGATGGTCAATCATTTTTAAAACCTACAGTAAAATAAACCAACATTCATTGACAGTACTGCAAATAGAGTATGAAATTATTTAAAAGCAAGGTTTATATATATCCCAGGGCACAGAAAGCATCTAATTGTTAATTATGTATGATAATGAACCTCTTAAGTTTATATATAAATGTAATTATTAAATAATGTAGCATTTGATATATATATATGTAATTTAGTCAGAAGAAAATATGCCTCTCCCCAATGCACTATGAATAGACTGCATTCTACATCAGTAAATATTTTAAAAGAATGGATGGCAACCCATTATTAAAGCCTATAATTAAATAAAACAACCCTCATTGACATTGCTGGAAACAGAATTCAGTCTCATTCAGAACCAGATTTTAAAATGAATTTATTACTTGTAAGTGCTTGAATTATATATTTCAGAAAAGAAAAGGGATTTCATTTTAAATAACCTATGATAATGAACTATGTAAGTTTATATATTCCAAGATAATAGAAGATAAATTGTTATTAGTAAAGTTAGTCATTGATTTATTATAATGTTTTGAAGTAGTTAATAATATATCATAATGTGATCGTTTTGCAATATTCAATGCTATTGGAGAAGTATTTTATAGGAATTCAATGTTCAAACTCATTACTTTTGTAAGTAACCCTAGGGTCTCATGATTACTTTAATATCATAGGATTTTAATTTATATTATAAAGTTAGATAAGATATTATATCATTAAAACAATATTATTGGTCGTAACTTATTGGTCAGTAATTAATTACTTGAAGCTGAGCTAGGTCTCTTTGTGACTATTATTGATGGTGTTTGAACAAATATATATGTAAATTTATGTATTAAATAACATAGTGTTTAAATATATATATATAATTTAGCCTGAAAAAATGTACTTTTCCACCATGTTCTATGAACAGACAGCACCCCACATCAATAAATATTTTAAAATAAGCAACCACCCATTCCCAAGTCTACTATTAAATAAACCAATATTCATTGACATTGATGGAAATAAAACATGATCTCATTTGAAAGACATATTTATAAATCAGCCTATCATTTGGAAAGATTTGAATTATATATCACAGGACCAAAAAAATCTTATTTTTAATGATTTCTGATAATGAATCACATAGTGTAATTATTAAATAACATAGCATTTAGATATGCATGGAATTTAGTCAGAAAAAATACCCTCCCACTCTATACTCTATGAATAGACAGCAATCCACAGCAATAAAAGTTTTAGAAATATGGGTGGCCATCCATTCTTAAATCCTGTTATTAAATAAGCCAACATTCATTGACAGTACTAGAATTAGATAATGTTCTCATGTAAAAGCAAGATTTATAAATCAACTATTATTGGCAAAGGTTTTAACTTAGCATTTGATTTTAAATGATTTGTGATAATACATGACCTACGTTTATGGACATGTAATTATTAAATAATATAGCATTTATACATACATATAATTTAGGCAGAAAATTACTCTTCCCTCATTATAGTACTATGAGTACACAACACTCCACATCAGTAAATGTTTTAAAAGAATGGATGGCCACACAGTCAAAAGCCCACTATGAAATAAACCAACATACATTAACAGTGCTGAAAATCTCAATTAAAAGCCAATGTTTTGAATCAGCTTATTACTTGTAAAGGTTCAAACCTGGGGCGAAGAAGGTATCTAATTTTTAACAACCTGCAATAATAAACCATATAAATTTATCTAAATGTAATGATTGAATAACATACCAATATATATATATAACTTAGAAAAAAACTATCCTTCCACCCATGTGATATGAACAGATAGTACACCATATTAATAAAGATTCTAAAAAAGTGGGCCGTTTAAATATTACATAAATTTGTACCCATTACTGTAATATCTACTAACTATTAGTGAAAAAGCTATGAATATGGGAATATAGAATTCCCGAAAGCACTCAGTTTATTTATTTCTTGTTAAACAGTTTCATTAATTGTCTACAAAATGCATGCGTAGAATTATTAAATAAATCAAAATTCGTTGACAGTGCTGAAAAATACAGAATGATGTCATTTAAAAGCCAAATTTTTAAATCAGTTTAGCTTTGAATTAGATATCCCAATGCAAAGAAAGCATCTCATTTTAAATCAGGGGTAGGGAACCTCTGACCTGTAGGCCATATCTGGCCCTCAAAGCTCTCAATCTAACTCCCAAACACTTTCAGAAACATATTTATAAATAACCTATATTAAAGTTTTGTTTAAACACACACATAGTGCAAAACGTCCAAATATTGGATTAAGAGTTAATACATTGTACAGGCTTAAACCTGCATTTATATATTAGTCATTCTGACCCCTCATGTACAGGAGAATAATCTATTTATACATACATATGCGAGAAATGGGCAGACCTTTTACACACTATTTATATAAATTAATACATTGTACAGGCTTAAACCTGCATTTATATATGTAATATATGCGGGATTCGAACTCAGACTTTCACATCTTTTCAACATGTGTGTGATCAGGTGGGTCAGCAATATGAGATGGCACTGAGAGTAGTGGGTCGTGTGAAAGTCTGAGTTCGAATTAAGAGTTAAGTAAAATAAAATATTTATTTTTTTCAACTACATCTGTTCTTCTCTTCAACCTCTAATGGCACTGAAATTCACTCAGCTCATTATATATGTTCAAATGCAGTTGCTATTAAATATATATTTACTTTTATTATTGATTTGTATAAGATTGAATCTATTTATATACAAAGATTAGATTATAATTATAAATTATTAAAGAGGAAGTTAAATATTTATCATAACTGAAGAGAATAAGTTATAGTCAAAACAGCTGTATAGAAATAATAAACACCTCCATACTTCCCCATTCTTTTTAAATTCATATAAATAAAGATACAATAAAAGACAATTGACCCCCAAGATGCATTTCGTGCTGAACCAGCACTCATCAGTTGGCTCAGGTCACTATCTCTCATATATATCTTTATTATATGCAAAGTATTTATCTAGAGTAAATTGTTACATTTTCATTTACCATTGTCAAACTTCCTCCACTCACAACTTTGACGCCATCCATTTCAGATAAATACACTAATAATTATTACTAATCATTTTCGAAACTAGAGATTATCTCTAGCATAGATATAAACTTTAAACCTCAGTTAAAGATTAATATATCTGATTTTTTTTATTTTTAATTTTACACACACGGAGTTATTCACATTTCTCTGTCCCGTATGTAATATCTTTATAGAAATAATAAACACCTCCATACTTCCCCATTCTTTTTAAATTCATATAAATAAAGATACAATAAAAGACAATTGACCCCCAAGATGTGCTAGAGATAATTTCTAGTTTCGAAAATGATTAGTAATAATCATTAGTGTATTTATCTGAAATGGATGGCGTCAAGGTTGTGAGTGGAGGGAGTTTGACAATGGTAAATAAAAATGTAACAATTTACTCTAGATAAATACTTTGCATATAATAGAGATATATATGAGAGATAGTGATCTGGGCCAACTGATGAGTGCTGGTTCAGCACGAAATGCATCTTGGGGGTCATTTGTCTTTTATTATATCTTTATTTATATGAATTTGAAAAGAATTGGGGAAGTGTTGAGATGTTTATTATATCTATAAAGATATTACATACGGGACAGAGAAAGGTGAATAACTCCGTGTGTGTAAATTTTAAAAATCAGATATATTAATCTTTAACTGAGGTTTAAAGTTTATATCTGTGCTAGAGATAATCTCTAGTTTCGAAAATGATTAGTAATAATCATTAGTGAATTTATCTGAAATGGATGGCGTCAAAGTTGTGAGTAGAGGAAGTTTGACAATGGTAAATGAAAATGTAACGATCAAAACAGCTATTGTATAAAAATTCATTTAATTTATTATATATTAGGTAATGGTTAATGCCCTTTACTTTATAATTTTTAAAGAAAGAATTTATAATATAGTTTTTTTTTCTTGAAAACTTCATAAATATGTGACCTCTCTCGTTTTTATTACCATAACCAAATTTACCCACAATACTTTTATCTTTTAATTATTTAGCAATAATAGCATTAAATTCTTCCTGCAATTTTAAAACATTATTTGATCTATTCAAAAGCAATTAGTGCATCCATATAAAAATTTTCTATTTCATCGTAATGAGAACTTGTTGGCATAAATTGGAATTATCTATATTTGATATCTTACTTAGTTTGAATAATTAATCTTACCACTGTATCTGATATAACACCAATCTCTATAATGTTTTTTTCACTTTTTATTTGTAATGCCTAACCCCACTTCTTTTCTTCTTTAATTTAATATTCATGCTTTTATAGTAAAGTACATGTCTATTTTTTAAATCAACTTTCAATTTTTCTTCTAATTACACAAAGTCAAAGAATGTCCCATTTAATATCAGATAGTTTTGTTTCAATTCAATGCCATCTTCATTCACTTGAAAGTGATCTACAGTTAAAAGTAAATAAACAAAAAATCGTCAATGAATGACTGCCCGAGTCCATAATTAGGAATTATTAGCCTTCTCTACTTTTTCCATTAACTACTGGCTTGGCTAGTGATTTTATGAACTCCTGAGAATAATGTCTACAACTTTCTTTTGACACTCATGATTGCATATATATATATCATTCACTGACATTCATTCTGCCTTAGAAAGCTCAATCTGATATTTCAATTATGAATTAATGAGTAAATGGGAAAAATGACTATAATATTTTCTTCATTTTAACCTCAGAGATAATAAGTCAATAAACTTTCCATATTGTTGATAAGAAAACCATCCATATTTGTTCCTATATGAAATAATCATAGAATAATAGTTGAAATAATAAGAACATATGAAGTAGACATTAGGAATTTGTTCTGCTCAGTTCCATAAGGCTTCAAAAAGAAATTAAAGGATCCTCCTTCAGTTAACAGCCAGACCTTTTCTGAAACTGAACAGCAAAATTGCAAAATATATCTGCTTCAACAAAATATTTAATCAAATAATTAAATTGTTGAATAAAAAACAATGGCTAATAATCTCATTATTTAATGGTTCACAGCACTGAATATGCTAAGCTGAATGGAAAACCAAAAACATTGACTATGCACTTTGTAATGCACACCAACATATATATGCAAAATTTATGAATTATTGTTAATAAAAGAATGGTAGGTCTCTTCACTAATACAAATTATAATATCTGATTCTGGTGTATTGGATGAAAAACATTAACAGATGTAATGGTGTTTCTTAAATAATATACCCATCCAGTTTGCAGACATATAAATGGTAAAATAAACATAAACAGATCACTTATATATATATATATATACATGTGTGTTAATATAAAATATTTCAATTACTACTTCTAAACTATCTTTTAATTATAGGCTAAATTAGTTTTAGCAACATAATTCCTCAAACATGTGTGTACTTGCTACACAAAAAATTGAATAGTCATTATTATTACAGAATTAAATTTAGTTGTATTTATACATGAATATATATGTGCATTTCATACTGCAAAATATTTTTTTTATTTAATTATTATTTACCTTTAAATTATATGTTAAATATTTTGTACATATATAAATAGTAAATGGATATATGCTAATATTTTGTTTGTATATATTTTAGACTACAAAATATTTCATTTATTTAATTATTATTTATCTTTAAATTATATACTAAATAGTTTGTACATATGATAAATGAATATATGCAAATATTTTATACATATACATGACATACATGTGTTCAAGTGTATCAGTGTTATGAGATAGAGTGGAGAGTGATGGATCATGTGAAAGTCTGTGCTCATATACCCAATATATTATATATAAATGGTAAATGGATCTAAATATGACACTTATAAATGTACACACATAAGTTTAGTAATATAAAAATATTTTATTTATTAATTTTAATTCATCTTAAGCATATAGACTAAATTATCTTCACAATATATAAATAACTTTTTTTGAGATTGATTATAAAAAATATAAGAATATATTAATTTTACGAATTTAAATTTCTATTAAATATAAAATAATTTTTGCAGTAAACACGTTTTGATTACTCTGTTACTTCTTTCTAAATATAAACTAATCTATATTATTTTAATAAAAATTTGTAAATAACGTATTTACAATTTGTAACTTAAAAGTTAAACTATAACTTATTTCTTCTCTTAGAACTTTAAATTGATTCATTACTTTGCTTTGTTAAGCAAACTTAATTTTTTTGGCAATCTGGTTCCATTTATTGAAAGTTACTTATCAGTTCTTTTAAAATAAGTTATTATAAATAAAAATTTTAAGAGTTTGCAGATATGGTCAACATCTATTGCCAGAGAGTGCCACTAGATTCTACCATCTAGAATGTCATATTAAAACCATGATTTTCATTATGGGTTTGACCACAGTTCTTTATGTAAGAAAGTTTTAATTTAGTGATAATGATATCAAACAATAGACTTTTACAAAGCTCTCAACAACTATTATTAATTTAATCATGTCCATTAAATCATCAAGATCAAGAGACATCTTATATTATCCAATTGCCCAGCAACAAATGATAGTATAATAATAATAATTAATAAAAAAAGACCTTCTATGTATACAAAATAAAATTTCTTAAAATGGCATTGGGTTATATTAAAACACATACTAAAATGATTTTGAGTTGTTGGATTTTGTAACCAACCTGGATAATTTAATCATTATTTGATCTGTCTATTAAATTATCTCAATGGGTATTAACTATAAACCTTAAGATATATATAAATATTGTAGGGTATTGAGTTCAAAACCTATATTACAAACCCCAAAAACTTCAGAATAAAAGGAGAAATTTTTTCTTCTCCTCAGTCGATAGTTTATTAGTGAAGAGTACAATGTATATATTAAGAATAGTTTAATAGTCTACTTAAGAGTGAAATTTTAATGGGAATATGAAAAACTATGGTCTTAGTTTCAAATTTCTAAAGAACCCATAATTATGAGTTAGCTCAAAGGTTATAGACATCTGTACATAGTTATATTTAAGAATTAAATATTTGAGCATATACAAATAGTTGTCTGTAACTGTAGATTCTGTAAATCATTTTTTAAGTCTACCTATTAACTTTTTATATTCCAGTTTATATCTAATAAATTATAAGGTTCTTGCTTAATAGTGTTTTGATTTAATCTTGTCATTAGTAATTTGATCTATGACTTTTGTTTCTAATAATATGAATAGTTTCTAGCTTTTCGGATTATTTAGATTACTTTTAACAGGCATGTATTATTTCAGTATTTTTCTGTATTTGCTTTTATTACTTAGGAAAGTTTTATAGATATGAGTAGATATGTGAATATATGCGTGTATATGCATGTTTATGTGCAAACATTAAAATTTAAACATTTACAGATATATCAAAAGGGTTTAATAATTTCAGACTTTCTATGTAAAAATGTTTTCTTTTTTTTATATTATTTATGTCCAACCTTTTTATTTAAAATTGTTAAAACTGAGAGAGAAAGATCGTCAATTCTAAAGATTTCAATCTGGTGTTAAAACTTGCGAGAGAAAGATATAGTAAGTTTTAAGATAACTTTAGTGTTAGAAAAGTGGAAGAGAAAAATAACTCATTAGTAAGTAATTACACTTACAAACAGACCACAGATTGTTTTGGACCACCCAAAAATGAATTTTGAGGAAAAGAGAAGGAAAGATAAAAAAAAGATCAGATAATTATATCACATCCATACAAATAGAAGTGTTTTGCAGATGGTCAGGTGTCCATGCAACTGTGGATGTTTGTTTAGAGAAGAGCGATGTGATGTTATAAAAGCAGCACATATATATTCAGGGAGAAAGACTATTTTTTACTAAGTGCTAACTGTTCAGTGGTATTACTTCATGGAACCAAGACATCATTATTTTTATATATGCTTGAAGAGATTCTACAAAATAAGTGGGGCTATGTTTCGATCTACTTTTGTTGGATGGTCTCACCGACTGATCCAAGAACTCTAAGCATATCTGAAGATTTAAATTTGAGAAGGAAACTAACAAATAGCATTTCTATGGATGATCTCCAAAGACCAAAGAAGACTCTGAACCTTGCTATTGCTTTTCCTATGCCATTGCTGAATTCAAATCAAAACACCAAAAAAAATGTAAGAAGTATATGGAGAAAAAAAAATCCATTTATCTATTAACATACCCATACACAGAGCAGAAAAAAGATGAAATAAAGAAAATAAATAACCCAGTCTGTGTAACATCGTCACAGTAAAACAGAAAGAAGAATTACAAGCCTAAGCTTAAAATGAAACTTTTCCAGTAAAGCGCTGTAACTGGTATATCTACATGTATTAAACAATGGTATGTGTCTGAATTCAAATTTTAATCTTGAACAAATCTTACTTGGTGTGAAGATTCATTAAACTAACTGAAACAATTTCTACACCAGAAAAAGAAGAAATGCCTGGTAATATAAACTTTCTTAATAACTCTGAACAATTTTTTATTATTATTAATGCCCATTTTATCTCTCTTTCCAAAATCATTACAATAATCATAATTTTTTTTTAAAAAAAAAAAGGGTGCGGGTGTGTGTGTGTGTGCTAATGATGAATATTGACCATATCAAAATTATTTATTTTGCTATAGTCATTAATGTAACAATTTTTTATATGCATTTTTTTTATAAAATGTTTTTTTTATTGTTTATTAATTTTCATATCATAAAAAGATAAATATTGTTTATATATCATTCTTATTATATGTACAAGTTAAATACAAGATTTATTAATAATGGGAAGTAATAGACACACACACACAGTGATATATATGTCTACATGAATATGTGTTGAGTATGAATGTACAAATCCAGAGAAAGGATGAGGATAGAAATTTAAGTATAGTGACAAATAGATTTTAGAGTAATTTTAAACGAAATTGAGATGAATAACTAGGGATAGATCTCTTTTCAAATATTCCTATCTTTATAATTTAAGTAAAATTCCTCTACCTATTTTTCAATAGATTCTTTTTACAAATTTTTTATGTGATATATATTAGGTATGTATGTGCGTGCATCAGGTGTTTATTTCTGAAATCTAGGTTTTCAATTATTTGTAATATCTTTACACTTACTAAATGCATTAACATTCAGGTGTATTTTATCCTATTAACAATTAAGTTTAAATTTCATTAGGGGAGAGGGGGGAAGAATTTTTAGTTATTGTTATTGATAATTATTAAATGTAACTAATTTTTTTTTCATTAATTGTGTAAAATTTTGTTTGTATATTTATTACTAACCAATAATAAAATTTAAGAAGTTTATATGTTTCCTAAAATCAATGATTTTTCTTGTGAAAATAGTTTAGTCATCATCATCATCACAGGTGAATTCCAATCATAAACAGGACTGATAAATAATTGAAAATATTAAAAAACTATATATTATCTAGGAAAACTATGCATATTAACCCATTGTCATTAGAGTATCCAACTGGTGATGGAGAGTTGGTATAAGGTTTCATCACTTATAGAATGAATAAAAAATATGATTTGTATTAGTTGTGAGTTAGGTATATAGCTGTGGCTAGAAGTATCATTACCATCATCATCATTTTATTCATTGGTAAATAATCTAGATAAATATATTAAATGACCATACAAATGATGGTTTTCATTTTTTTTGTTTGTTGTTTGTGAGTTATCGTAAGGGATATCACTACCATTAATAATCTATAGTATTAAATATGATCTAGTAAAACTTATGATATATTATTAAATATGAGCTTGAACAACTTATGATTTTAAACTATTAAATATGATCTATATGATAATTTGTATAAGAATTTGTCTTAGATTGTGCATTAAGAATTTGTTTGCATAATTAGGGAATAATGAGAATGATTTACCATTAACACAAGTGCAAACAATATACTGTTATAGAATGGAGATCCTACATACCGTTATAGATAATGTACCAACTGAGGTTCAAGCTAGTTACCATTATAAGTAGGTATCCAATGTGATTTTGTCTAGGTTCAGATAGTCTAATGTCACTCAGACATGCAAGTAATAAAAGAGCAGAGAGTAAAATAGTTATAAGTAATTGATCTAAAACAAAAAATCCATTACAAATAGCAGAAAATAGATTTTTCTAGATTTTTCTTCTGTTACAAATGGTCTAGATATTTTCTTTCCATTACAAATGGTTCCCAACATTGGCACTATTACTATATATATATATATTGTACCGATCAAAACATGTTTATCCATCTAACATGAGCTGGAACTCACAAAATGTACTTCAAACCCAATCAAGCCCGAGATTTAGGTCAAGGACCAGCCTGGATTTGAACCCACTCCCTAAGCCCCATATTAAACACCTAATAGATAACATAACAATGATGGTACACAAGAATTTATTTTAAATCTGGCCCACTAGCAGAGCGGAAAAGACAATGAGACATCTATTAACTATGATTTAACTGAACTATATATACATGCATAGCTGTATGTGTGGAAGTGGAAAAAAAGGAATTTGAACTACTCAAACAAGTTAAGCAACAAAAAATAGTTTGATGTAATGACAAATTATTAATTTACATATAGGAATTAACTGCACACATTAGTATGTGCATGAATGAGCAAGCGGTAGATGATTACATAGTGTCATTCATGCTATTATTTCTCATATGCTCTTCATTAGCTAAATAATATATTATAAATAAGCACACATCTTTGGTGGGTCCAATATTAAGATGCCAATCGATTATTAGAAAGAATTTACATAAAATTGCTATTAATGCTTTGGGTTATGGTTCTGAAACATGGTGACTAACATTATTACTTCAGGGAATGTTCTGAGATTCATTACAGATATAATACAAACTATTTTCATGCCATTATGGTCGTGAAAATAAATAAAATACATTTGAAAACATATTTGATTATATGACAAAATACTTAATGAAACTTCTTTTAATTAGCGCTGGTAAGAAGAATGCTTATTTCCCCCCAAGGCATATAGATACTCTTAACTATGGAAATAAGTTACGAAGGTGGGATTGTATAAGACTGAAATAAATTTAATTAATAAAACTAGAAGTAGTTGGCATTTATATATATTTTGAGCAGGGCATGATTGTAATATTATTACAGCACTAAAATTAGGTCATAAGCAAAACAAATAATAATAATAATATGAAGTTTGGGTGGTACTGACATAATGGCAGATAACTAAGAGGAAAAGGTTGTGCTTCTGAACAAAAATTAAGTCTAACACCCCCTTTTCTAGGACAGTGCTTAGAGAAAAGTGAATAAGCATGGCATGGCCCAGACTTTTACTGCTATAACTGACGCAAGAGGCCTTTTCTACAAAGAAGTGAATATCATAGCATGTGCCAAACTTACGGGAATCACTACCAGAGGCATTTTTATATGAAATAAATGGTTCTGGGAAGGTCAACTATCCTCAGAACAAGGCTTGAGAAATAAATCTATGGGTTCAAACTTGTCACAACCCCCAGATTAAAAGATTAGAAGCACGTAATATATAAATATATATATATATGAAGGTAGGCCAAATGTCAGTAACACAGTAATGATAAATGTCACTAACAACATTGAATAAGTTTTACTGCTTTAAAATGAATGACCCTTATTTGAATGCCATAATTTAGACAAATAATACACTATACTGCTATAATAGATATATAATACACTATACTGCTATATATATATATATATATAGGGAAGATCTCATTTAATAAAATATACATTAAGATTTGACCCCCTTCTTTTCTGCTATTTAAAATAAATCAATCCCACCTTCATTGATTTTATAATAACTGGAATATTTAAATACTGTATTTGATATTTTAAGAGTATGGAACAATAAAATAAAAACTAGCAGTTATATATAGAAAACAATTAAGTCATCCTTTCAGAATTGAATAATAACATTTATAAGATAAATAAGATTTCAGGGCGTTAATTAGCTTGAGTTCTGGATTCTCCCCAGGTAGAAAATCCAGAGTTAAACAAATATATTATTTATATTAAACCATAAACAAAATGTTGACTCATGAAAACAATCTGGTGAGCGTATTAATTAGTAATGCATTATATTTTAAGGGGACATTAAATAACCTTGATTCATGAAGGTTTACTTAAAAGAAAAAAAGATTTTACAAAATTCAACTCATCAGATTGTTAGAGATTGGCATATTAATAATTAAAATAGACATATAAAATCAAGTATTAATAATTATAAATAAATGACCGCACCAAAATTAAAGAAAGTAGAGCATATGAAATAGGATTAAATTTATAGAAATTATTTACGAGCAATTTACATATTATATATTAGAAATAAAGTTAAATAATACATTAGGAAAAATCTTGATAGATGGGTTAGGGTAGATTTAGTTTGAGATGATGGCTTGAAAAGTTACCTTGCAATTTTAAGAGTCCAATTTAGTACAGCATGTGCATGGCAATTGAAATGCAAGTTATTCAGTGGCAGCAAGCATTCTAAAGTCCTTAGGTCAAGCTCTTACTTCACTCTTGGGCAGCAGAATGGTACAGCCATGGAAGATGACCTAACAGAGCCGTGAAGGGTGGTGAACTTACTACTACATCATTTTCAGTTTCATAATGATGAGTAGTATGTTAACAATACAGTTCTCTCAATAGTAGCTGATCCCTCGACTTTAAAATCCAACCATTTTATACTCTGCCCAGGTATTTCTGGAATGCTTTTAATTACATAGTTTTAGCCTTAAAATCGAATCTCTGATCTAACAGAAATTTTACATTTCTTTGTTCATTGTTTTTGAAAGATGCAACGTTAGATAATGTCCAAAAATAAATTCAAATCTATTTCCAGATTAGAAATAGATTTGACAAAAATGTTTATAACAAAAGAAAATCTTTAATCTTAATCCCATTTTAAGAAAAAACTTTAATTAAAAATACCTTTCCCAGATTAAAACAACAGTGTTTCCAACTCTTTAATTATTTTTGGACAATTCACGGTTGCAACTTTGATCTTGGTGTTTATAAAATACAGTTTAATAGGGAAAAAAATACTTTAAAAAGAAAAAGTTGTATAAATGACATATAATAAAATATTTTTAAAAAAAATCAATATTTTGTTAGTAAGTTTTTGCTCCTATATATATATATTTGAGCAGCATCTATAATACTTTAATAAAAAAAAGAACTAATAATTAATAAAAAAGAATTAATAATAATTTTAAAAAATGTTATTGAAATGTTAAAATTTTATAACTTAGGTGCGCATCTCAAATATATACATAAAATATATATACACGACAAAAGGAGCAGGATGGGATATGGGGTTTGAATATAGGTTAGTAGGTGGAAACATGAAGCTCAATCTTAAGCTAAGATTGACTGCTTCAATATATGCATTTATCTGGCATTTTTAATATTTTTTTGATTACCATCATGGACGAAATTTGAATAGTGAATCAATAATCTCCATTATTTAATTAATAAATCAATTGTTTGGCATGTTAAAGCTAAGTTTTATATGTGTGTGCATATATATTGTTTCTGAATTTTACCTAGCAGGTGGCAATTACACAGATTTCCTTCAAGCTTAATAATATGTATTAAGTAAATACATTTCCAATTTAAATACTTGGATTATAAATAAATAATAATCATACAAATAATCAATTTGTCTTAAATATACTTTAACATTGAAGGATAAGCATGTAAATAATCAGTCCACAGTAAGCAAACATCAAAATATAATTAAAATAAGGCATGTAAAATATTTAAAAAGTATTTGACTAATATCATATGATCACCATTCTTTATACTTACGAGTTGTTTTCCACAGAAGTAAAACTCTCTATAAAGTAGTGTCACTCAGTGCAAGCTAGAGTAATCAATGGATGCAGGAAGGTTTGACTAATACATACAACTACATCTATCATTTCTTTACTATATAAATGTGTATATAACATTATATTGAACTGGGTGGAGTAGTAGATCAATTATCACAAACTATATATAGCATAACATTTTACTCTTTAATAAAAAAAAATTGTGATAAGCAAATTGTAAGACTTACTTTTATACATAAAAAATATGATACTATTATTTATTATAAATTCAATCTACTCTGACTGCAATTTAATTCCTGTACAACACCGATCCCTTAGGCAGAGAAGCATAATACCCAGAGGGTACCTATGACCAAGCTGAAGCTATCTATATAAGATACATAGCTATGACTACATTTCCAGGCCACAGATCTTCTTGATTGCTAAATTCAACACCTGTCATTCAAAGAACTTTTTTGTTTTGAAGTAAACTTCAGGCATCAGCTAACTACTAGAAGTAGTTAACATACTCTGAATGATGCCAACTAATTCAGCACCTAAGGAATCCCAATTAGCTGAGTCAAATGAATAATATAATACATTGCTGCTTTAACCTTCCTGCTAAATTGTTTTTTTAGTAGTATAATTAAAAGAAATTGACCGACAAATACTAATTTGTAGAATAATTTATTTTAAATAAAATGTTTAATATAATTTGTAAACTAATTTTATAAATTTTTAATTAAATATAAACAATGATTTATAATATCTCAGGCACACACATATATTATAATAAAACATATAATAGTAATGTAATATAAACATAAAGCATTAAAGATAAGTACAAAGCATTAAAACATGTGCATAAATAGTTCATTTTATGCTGGCTATAGAGTTTATTTATTATACTGACTCTGGGAATACTCAAAGATTGCAATGTCTACTTTAATTAATATCAGGAAGTGGAATAAGAAAGTGTTATTACCTATAGGATTTTTAAGGGTGGTGGCTTCTTTCTCTTTACTGCTGCATGTGTTTTACCAAACAGTTGGATTTTAGGCTTCTGTTGTGGTCCTGATGATTGCAATTACATGCTACTTTTATTTCAGGCAGTTAGACATTCCTGGCAGCTTCAAATTATTAGATGGACATTGCTTCTATCAGGCAGACTGCTGATGTTCCATCAGATTGAGGCTAACATCTGGCCACATGCTCCAACTTTCAGCTTAACACTGCATTGTCTTTAAAAACTACATCTAACAGATAACTGGATCTAAATACGTGAAAGACTGACCGACAAAATTTTCAGCCCTATTTATGTGATGATCTTGTTGTTATCTTTTTAATTAGTTTTTAAATTTGTCCTCTGCTTTTGTTGATTAAATTCTTGTTAAAATGTATTTTAATTAATCCTGTTGTTTATTAATTTTAATTAGTAGCCATTGCTAAGCCCATTTTTATGTAGCTTATCAGTATATGCAATCTTTGAGGGAATTTTTAACTTCAATTACGAGCTTTCCTTTTATATTTTTATATTTAACTTTCATATTTTATTTTATTTTTTAACACACACACACATTTTACCATATTTTATTGTATTTTTTAAAATTAACTTGTTATTTACTCATATATATATATTCTTTCCTTTTAAATTAAATGAAAAGAGAGTATTTTACTTTCATGTAACAGATTTTTTTTTTTTTTAAACTTTTATAGTTTTAACTTTTCTAAATTAAATTCTCTCCCCCGAATTACTTTTAAATTAATTCGTAAAACTTTATGAATGATGTAGGGTTTAATTTTTCCCCGAGCTAACTGTATTTTCTTTTTTTACAAAAACAAAATGCTAAACTTTTATAAACAACAACTTTCTCAAACTTATTCTGACTTACATATTATTTATTAAAACCCTCATTTCTTTTTACAAAACTTATTTTAGTCATAAGGATTTTATTTTTATGTTTTTTTTTACAATTAATTTTGAAACTTTCACATTATTTATGAAAATTTTATTTTAATAATTGTAAACAACAATTTTACATGAAGCGCTATTCATTAGCAGTACAATATATATAAAAGGAGATTTGAATACAGACTTTCAAACTTTAGTTCAATTATTCACCCCATCTTATATAACTGATACACATTACCACACACATGTGAAAAAGATAAACGATCTCCAATATACATATTTCTTGCTGAACCAGTACTCATCAGTTGGTCCAGATCATCATCTTTCATATATATATAATCAGTCTTCAGTTTATATTGATAGAAAACTGAGCACTGATTATATATGTGGGTGGGAGATGATGATCTGGACTAAATGAAGAGTGCTAGTTCAGCACAAAATACATTTATTGGAGATCATTTTTTCTTTTTCACATGTGTGTAGTCATGTGTATCAGTTATATAAAATGGAGTAGATAGATGAAGGAAGCTTGAAAGCTGTGTTCAAATCTTCTTTAATTAAAATACATCTTAAAGTTCGGTATTTACACTATACTAGTATTTATTTATTATATATATATATATATATATATATATCAATCATAAGAATGTGAGAATCTGTTTTAAAGCTCTTGATTAAAAAGTCAAGCCTTCATTAATAAATGAAGAAAATAAAGGTATATTCCAGTAATTGTTTTAGCAGGTTATTAGTAAATATTTTAACTTAATATTTCTTCTTTTTTAAATAAAATATTTAAATATTGGTCCAATAAAATATTTTAAAATATGATAGTATATAGAGATATTAATTTTGTAATGATAATTCCCACAGATATACTGGTTCTGATTTATACTTATACAATTTACATCAATAATATTATTTTCTAACAACTCAAATAATTATTAGAAAGATTTGTGGGATCCAAATTATTTATTCTGATTAAATATATATAATTTTTATAAACAACGTAGCTATGGTGTTTAGCATTTGCAAACTGCCTTTTTTCAAATGCTTAAACTAGTATTATAATAATATAATATGATTTAAATCTTTAATTATAACTGACACAATATTAATTAGTAAAAATAAATTAATAAAAAATATTACTAAAAGCTGATGGCAGAAAAAGTAAAGCTATATATTTGTTTTTTTAATTAATAAAAATAAATATAACTATATTACAATTCTTTTTTTTACTTACATCACAAATTCATACTTTTTTGATTTATAGACAAAAATAGTATATTAATTAAATTTTTTTCTTAATTTTTTAAGTGCAACATGTATTGAAATTAACTTTTATAATTATATTTTTTATAATTATATTTTTTACAATTATATTTTATTGCTACATTACTAATTTAGATTTACAATAATTTTGTAGAATCAGAAATAAATTAAATAAACTATTAGAGAAACCTTTTTATTTAATTGTAAATAATTTATTTTAAAATATTAAAAATATTTTTACTCAATTAAGATTTGAGACTTTTTAAAATCTTGTAATATTTATATAAATAACTTTATTATTAACCATTAAACATCACATGATCACCATTTTTTTATTTTTATATAAGCTGTTTACACAGAGGCTAAACTTTCCATATAGTAGCACCACTCAGTGCAAGCCAGAGTAATCAATGAATGCCAGAAGGTTTGTGCATAAAATCCCTGTCTAGTGCCTATTCATCTAATATTCCCAGACTAGTTTGTAGCTTGTGGCTTTTGTCAATGAGGAGCCTTGGATCTGAGAGCACTGCACCTAGATCTTAAAATACAATGCAATCCTCCATCAGTCACCTTTTACCTTATTACACAGGGGCTAAACTCTCCATACAGTAGTGCCACTCAGTGCAAGTCAATCAATAGATGCAAGAAGGTTTGTGCATAAAATCCCTATCTAGTGCCTACTCATTTCATTTTGGACTTAGCTAATAAGATAAAAAGTGGCTGTTGGAGGGTTGCATTGGATCCTAAGATCTAGGTGCAGTGCTCTCAGATCCAAGGCTCCTCACTGATGAAAGCCACAAACTAGAAACTAGTCTAGGAATATTGGATGAGTAGGCACTAGACAGTTATTTTATACACAAACCTTCTTGCATCTATTGGTTGACTTGCATTGAGTGGTGCTACTGTATGGAGGGTTTGCCTCTGGGTAAACAGGTCATGTAAACATAAAGAATAATAATTGTATGACGTTTAGTGGTTTAATACCAATTCTGCCCAAAAGGATTATGGTGACTGTGGTTATTAAAGAACCAAAGACATCAAAAGGTATGGATGATAAACTGAGTTCAGATCTATACAACTATAGAAGCTCATAGCTTGAATTGAAAACATTGTTGTGTTTTCATTTTAGACTCAAAGCTTTATAGTTATCTAATAAGGTAAGAGGTGGCAGATGGAGGGTTTCCTTGGATGCTAAGATCTAGGTGCAATGCTCTCAGATCCAAGGCTTCTCGCTGATGAAAGCCACAAGCTAGGCACTAGTCTGGGGATATTGAATAAGTAGGTACTAGATAGGGATTTTGTGCAGAAACCTTTTTTCATCTATTGATAACTCTGGCTTGCACTGAGTGGCACTAAGTGTATGGAGAATTTAGCCTCTGTGTAACTTTTAAATATGTTCATTTTTTTCGTTATAGCCTTTAAATATATATACATACATTAACAAGGTTTCTCATTCACATTATTGTGGGCATGAGATATTTTGCCTCAGTATATAGTAAAACATTATACATGTTCATACTGTAAACTTTTGTTTTTATAAATTGTAAGTATTGTAGCATTTAAAAATATTAGTGATGCTAGATTTACTTAAACTTTCGTTTATTTTGAGCATTTTCATGCATTTAACATAAACTTATTCAATAGCTTTAGCAAATTTTAAAGAATGAATGAAAAAACATCTTTCATTACTACAATGTAAGCTTTGTAATAGTTAGAAAATATTAATTTTTATCATTTTATATTAAAAATTAAATATATATAAAAGACATATTTTGCGGGTTCATCCATGTTAAAAAATTTAAATATATACTGACATTTTGACTTGATCACACAAGTTATCCACTAGGTGATAAAAGGTAAAAAGACAGTTGTAGAGGTGCTACAATCACTGATTTGGAAAAAAAAACGTTAAAGTTCCACCAATAGCAAAAATGTTAAGAATATTTTTTTAAAAAATCTTTCCAAATAGGAGGAAGTTTGCATGTATCATCTCGCTTATTGATACAATCTGGCCTTTTAAGTATCTCATTGGCTTCTCTAATTTTGCACTGGTAGAGATTATCACATCTGGATATAATCCTGGTACTAGAAAAATCAATTTTATGACCTGAATCTATAGTATGGAGTGAGAGTGCTGATGATGATGAGTGTTGTTTAACTGCATTAGCATGCTCATCTCTCCTAACACTGATGCGATGATTACTCATACCTATGTAAGAAGCTTTACAATTTTCACATGAGATTTGATAAACACCATGAGATTCAAGAGGGATTGAATCCTTAGGCTTGGTTATTATATTGCTGATCTTTTAATGAGTAGAAAATGCTGTATCTATATTATAGCATTTTAATATATGTCCAATACTGTCTGTAGTTCCTTTTACATATGGAACACAAATCCTAATAACTGGTTTATCATCTTTTTGTTTCCTATTTTGTCCATTTTCCTTGAAATAAGGCTTTTTTTATATAAATTGATAATTATAACTAGTTGTTAATAAAACACTATTAATATGATTTATTTCTTCTTTCAGATGTGACTTATCTGAAAGGTTAATTGCTCTATTTAAAAGAGTTTTGGATACAGAAACAATCTGAGTCGGGTGATGATGAGAATGGAAATATCTGTCCGTGTGTGTATTCTTTCTGTAAAATCGAAAAAGATAAACTATTTGGTGTTCTGGTGACTGGAACATCAAGAAAAGGGAGTTTTCCATCAGACTCAGTCCCCATTGTAAATTTAATATGAGGATGCATATTATTTAAATGTAAGAAAAAATCATCTAATTTATTTTTTCCATGTTGCCTTTGAAAGAATGAGGCCGAAAAAATCCCAAATAAAGTAGAATATTTGATATATCTTTTTTTTAAATGTAACATTGCGGTTCTTAATTTTTCTGTAAGAAACATTTTTTCTTCAAGAGTTAACATATTTTCTAGTTGTAACTCTTTCTATCCTCACTCTACTTCAAATCAAAACAATTAAGATTGCATAATGTCTATGAGGTAATTTTTATAATGTAAATAGGATTTGACTCTCCCATAAAAATTATTTTAATATTCACTAATAACTGAAACACAGGCTTAATATATACCATGTGTCTATATATGTAATATAGGGTATATGAGCACAGTCTTTCACATAACCCACCACTCTCCACTCTATCTAATAACACTGATACCCTCAAGCACATATATGCTGAAAAGATAAATAATCACCAAGATACGTATTTCATGCTAAACCAGCAATCATCAGTTGGTCCAGATTATCATCTCCCACACATATATACTATAAGTGCTCAGATATATATTAAGATAGACAATCTTCATACTTTAATGGACTGGCTCCAATCTACTACACCCTCCAACTCTTCAACCGTCTTGAGTGTATCAGTGTTATTTAATATTCACTATAAATTTCTTTAGAAAATCTGTTGCTACTTATTCCCTTCATCTGCCAGATCCATAAAAATATGCTGTTATGTTAATAAAGTCATCATATTTCAAATATATAGGTTAAATATGGAAGAACAACTATTCTATACATAATTAAATTATTTGTATTAGTTATATAATTATAAAATATACTATGCTTTGAATTGTTATATGCAGTCATGACACTGGAATTTCTGATGTAATTTCTTTGTTGATTTTATTTAAAAAATATATATTTAAATTAGATCATTTGATACACAAATTTTATAAAACTGATATTTCTAGGCAGATAGTTTAGTGCTTTTCTTTTCTTCTTCACCAATTCCTGATCTTCATCAGTATTTCATTATCTTTCTTATTATATTTTATTAGCTTCTAAGTCAGCAATATAAAAAATGTACAGAAAAATGTTAACTCGAACATTATTGTTTTCTTATTAAATATTTGTAAAATTATTCTGTATAACTTAATAAAATGGTTGATTGATATATTCCAAAACTATACATCTCTCGATTGATTCTTAGCTGAATAAAAAACAAAAAAACCTTTGGATATTGTGATGTACTTGATTTAATGTTACTTACGAGAAATAAACAAATACACCTAATTCAAGTAACTATTACTCTCTTGCATGAAATTAAGATATCCCACTTAACAGATACAAGATTTTATTAGTATAAAAATTAACAAGCATTTATAAACATGATTATCAATAGTTTACTAGCACCTGTAAGGCTTACAAAAATAATAATAAGACAGGTATAGTCTGTATAATTACCCTAGGTCAGTCTTTAGTACCTTCAGACCCGAATATCTGGTTCTCCTCCCATCGTTGGTCCTGTTCCGAAATTCACGCTACACATAAGTCTCTCAGAAAAACAGAACTGACGCTGACTGACTTTTTCCCGCTAGATTGTATCTACTTTTTGTTCTATTGTTTATTCCTTATCAATTTTATTCGCAAAAGTATTCTGGGATTATTTCTGAACTAATTAATTAAATTGTTCTTTACATTTTTAATCCTTCATTTAATTAATTATTTAATACTTTTAACTTCTGGAGTACACACAGTTTCACACGTATTTTTCTTAATATTAATCATACTACAACATAACAATTCCTCCCCCACTCCAGAAGTTATGGTTTATTCATCTTATACATATTCTTTTAAGTACAAAGGTCTTCTTTTACATCGTATTGGTCTGGTGTGTATTTTATCCTCTTCTACCGCATCTTCTTGGATGTCGGTCAGTAGCATCTGTTTATCTAAATTTTTTTCATTTGCATGTTGAAACTGCTGGAACATATCTAGTTGTATGTCATCTTCACTTTTACGAATATGATTTTTGTGACGCTTATATATAATTCCGTTTTTGTCTTTAATATCATAAATTTGCTTTGATCGCACCCGTTCAATTTTTCCATTAACCCACTGTTTATGTAGTATATCTCTGAATATTACCATGTCTCCAATGTTAAAGTTTTTCACTGGGTCTTGATTAAATTTATATATATGTGTATCAGGTCACAAAAAATCTAAATTAGTTCGTATTTTTAGACCGAATAACATTTCAGCTGGCGATTTTCTAGTCGTTGATGGAATTATGTGTTGATACATCATGAATTCCTGTAAGACGTTTTTCACATCCGTATTTTTGTTTTTTCTTAAATATTTCTTCACTTGCCCTACCGCATTTTCCGCCAAACCATTTGATTCAGGGTGATAAGGGGGTGTAAATACATGTTTGATGTCCCATTTTCCAAATTGTATTTTTAGTTCTTCACTCGCAAATCCAGTTCCGTTGTCAGAGACGATTACTTGTGGAAATCCATGTATATAAAATATGTCTGTTAAACATTTTATTGTTTCATTTGCACTCGTATTTTTAACCTCGTGACATTCTATCCATTTAGAGAAAGCATCATTTCTTCCCTCTATTGGACCCGCATGGTCTATATGCAGTCTTTGCCACTGATATATTGGTTTAGGCCAAGAAGAATATTGTTTATTCGGCAGAGCTATTTCAGACTTACATTTATCACATTTCTTAATATACTTTTCAATATCATTACTTATCTGCGGCCACCAAACATAACTCCGAGCTAGAGCTTTAGCTCGCACAATGCCTGGGTGCCCCTGATTCAAAAGTTCTAGAACTTTCATTCTTCCTATAGGAGGTATAACTACTCTGTCTCCCATATTAATACACCCTTTACAGACTGACAATTAGTCTCTATTGACCCAAAACCCCATTGCTAAATTTTCAGGTTTTTTATTAGGCCAACCTTTACTTATCCATTTCCTAAGCAACGCATACCCGTCATTTTCATTTGTCCATGTCTGAACTACTTTACTATTTATGACTTGTGATTTCATATTGTCAATATGATTAACTTCCACATCAGTTTCATAGTTGTCATTATTTTCGGGCACTCTGGATAAAGCGTCCGCATGAGAAATTATTTTTCCTTTTTGATATTTTAGATTGAAATCATAAGCAGTAAGTGTATTAGACCATCTGAGCATGCATAGACTTAAATGCTCTGGCATTGGATGATCTTTTCCTATAATCCCTAACAAAGGTTTGTGATCTGTTACTAATTCAAATTTTCGTCCATAAATAAACTGGTGAAATTTTTTCACAGCAAACATAACTGCCAAAGCGACTTTGTCCAGCTGACTATAATTTTTTTCAGCTTTAGACAAAGTCCGAGAAGTGTAAGCTACAGGACATTCATGACCGTCTATTTGATGCACTAAAACTGCTCTGGTTCCATATTGTGATGCATCTGTAGTAATAGTGATGTCTTTGTCGCTATCAAAATGCACTAATAAGCTACTAGAGGTTAACAATTCCTTAACTGCTTTAAACGCTTTTTCATGTTTGGTATTCCAAATCCATTTCTGATCTTTGTGTAGCAGTTCGTATAGAGGAGTTGAGACCATCACTTTGTTCTTTAGAAAAGGTTCGAAAAAATTAATCAAACCTAGGAAAGCTTGAAGTTGCTTGACATTTATTGGGCTTGGAACATCTTTGACTGCCCTAATTTTTTCAGTTAATGGACTTTTACCTTTTTCCGAAATAAGATGGCCTAAATATTTTAATTCTTCCATTTCCCAAACACACTTTTTAATATTTAATTTTACCCCTGCGTTATTTAGTTTTTTGCATACTTCCCGAATTTTACTTCTTAATTTCTCTGGTGATGTTGCAGCAATCAAAATATTGTCATAATATGGCGTCACTCCTTCCAAGCCTTGTAATATTGAATTTATTTTTGCTTGAAATATGTTTGGGGCTGATGTAATTCCAAAAGGAGACGATTACATTTGAATAATCCAAAAGGGGTCGTAATTGCCAATAACTGAGCTGTATCATCCGTAACTTTTAGTTGGTGATATGCCAAATTTAAATCCAATTTCGCAAAAATTTTTTGCTTTAGCTAGATTACTGAGAATCTCTCATACTTTCGGCACCGGGTAAGCTCCTTTATTAAGATACTTATTTACTGTTGTTCTATAATCTCCACACAGCCTAATTTTCCCATCTGGTTTTGTTAACACAACAATTGGCGTGGCTCAATCTGCCTCTTTGATTGGGGATAACACGTCTTTTTTAACTAACGCTTCTATTTTTTCCTCTACTAATTGCCTTTGGGCAAACAGTATTTTTCTCGGTTTACAAATAACCGGTTTAGCATTTTCATTTAAATGCAAGTCAATGGGCTTTGATTTTATCAAACCTAAATCTTCGGTAAATAAATTCGGATATAACTCTATCATTTCTTTTTCAACCGAGACCTTTTTAACTATATTAATTTTAATGCCTAAGTCTTTAAACCAGTTTCTTCCTATTAATGGACTAATATCTTTATCTACGTATATATAGGTAATTTGTAGTTTTTATTTTTAAAACCAACTATTACTTTGGATTTCCCAATTAACTTGATCGGGTTCCCGTTTACATCTCTAACGTTAATGTTAGATTTCTGTATTTTAATCTGAGGGCTCTCTGTGGATATTTCCTTCCACTTTTTCATGGATATTAAAGAAATTCCAGAGCCACTATCTATTTCCATTTGTATTCTTTTGTTACTTAACTTAATCTCTAGCATTAATTGATCCTGCTCATTTTTTAAGATATTTCTTTTAATTATTGATTTCCATGGTTTCTGATCTTTACCATATTCAGGTTTTCATTTAGGTTTTTTGCACACTGCTGCTCAATGACCTTTGTCCCCACAGTTGTAACATTTTTCGTTCCTCCATTTGCAGCTTTTAGACAAATGACCTACTTTTCCGAAACTTTTCCCTTCTTTAGTACAATCCTTATACTTTCTTTCTATTTTAAAAATATTATTCCTAGAGTTTTCCTCCATTCTATTTGAAAAAGCTAAAGCTTGTTCTACCACTGATTCGTATACTATTCCCATTTGAATAGCACCTTCATATGTTATCTGAGTTTCAATTAATAACGATTGATGCAATTTATCGTCTTTCATTCCCCATAATAACTGATCAATAAGAATTTGTTCCACAAAGTCACCATATTCGCAATTCTTTGCTAATTGGCGTAGAACAATATCAATATCATATTCTTTAATCGATTCGAGTTTGTCTTGTTTGCGGTTCCTCAATTTTAACCTAGCTAAATACTTTGATGGTCTTGGGTTAAAATAATCTGTTAGTCTTTGAACCAGTTCATCGTAGTTACTACTATCCGTAACTTGTCCATTATACAATTTGCTTACTATTTCAATAACTTTTCTACCTGACAAACATAATAACGCTGCTACTTTCCTGACATTTTCAATAATACTATTTAACTTAAAATAATTTTGTAATTGAAGCACATAAAAGGGCCATTCGTGCGGATTATCTATCCCAAATTCCAATATATTAGCTTGTCCTATCGACATTTTAATTCTTTAATAACTCACCGACTTCTTAGTTACTGTTCGATGTACTTCTTTCATAATGCTTGAAAAACAGGTTTTATCCTGTCGACTGCGCCAAAATTGTGATGTACTTGATTTAATGTTACTTACGAGAAATAAACAAATACACCTAATTCAAGTAACTATTACTCTCTTGCATGAAATTAAGATATCCCACTTAACAGATACAAGATTTTATTAGTATAAAAATTAACAAGCATTTATAAACATGATTATCAGTAGTTTACTAGCGCCTGTAAGGCTTACAAAAATAATAATAAGACAGGTATAGTCTGTATAATTACCCTAGGTCGGTCTTTAGTACCTTCAGACCCGAATATCTGGTTCTCCTCCCATCGTTGGTCCTGTTCCGAAATTCACGCTACACATAAGTCTCTCAGAAAAACAGAACTGACGCTGACTGACTTTTTCCTGCTAGATTGTATCTACTTTTTGTTCTATTGTTTATTCCTTATCAATTTTATTCGCAAAAGTATTCTGGGATTATTTCTGAACTAATTAATTAAATTATTCTTTACATTTTTAATCCTTCATTTAATTAATTATTTAATACTTTTAACTTCTAGAGTACCCACAGTTTCACACGTATTTTTCTTAATATTAATCATACTACAACATAACAGATATCTGAATGGAAAGGTTATATTCAGTCTGATATTTGAGGCTTGAATATCACATGATATCTGTAGCAACTAACGAACTATCATTATTTATTTGCAACAAGAGTAGTAAAAAATAAGCATCTAAAAAATACGTTTTGTTATATATAAATAATAATAGTTAGAAAGAGATTGACTTCAAATATAGCATTTATTATGAATCTAATTTTTTTTTTAATATTTAAAAAAAACTTAAGCTTACTGTTTTATTATTTATTTTATAATTAATGCCTTTAAAGTAAATAAATTTTATATTTGAATTGATACTTACATTTGAAATTATTAAAAAAACGAATGATTTCAATAAAAATTTCTTAGCGCGAATCAAAAGCAGCGGTATGTTTTTGAAATATTCCTTTAAACTGTAATGCCAATTGTCAAGAGTATACAATATCTCCTTCTTATATGCATATAGATATGAAAGATAACGAAAATAACAAAGTAAAAACGATTTTAATGCTCGCTAAAAAAAAATAAAAAAAAATAAAACAAATATTGAAAGTTTTTTTTTTTTTTTTCAAAATAATCTTTATTTGCACAAAAAGTAAAATATACATTGTAATATAGAGTTCATGTACAATCATGTCTGACACATTAAAGACTAATTAGTTATTAAATTAGATGATGAGTACATGATTAAAAGTAAAATTTTATATTATGTTACTTATCAGGGGTGATAAAATTGTCAATTTTATAATAATGGTGAATTTTTGATGTGTTTTTTTTTTTAAAAAAAATTGATATTGACTGATATTATTCCACAGATTAGGCATTATTTCTTTTCTGAACCGGCTTCCTAAATGTATAGATTTTACATTTTCCTTATATGTCAAAGTGCACTGGAACGCAGTTAAAGTTTCTGCTAATAATCTTATATAACTTGGCTATAATTGACATAATGTAAAAAAAATGCCTAAAACAATTCAACCAAAATATCAAATTTAATAATCACTCTAGCAATAATAGCAACAAATCATAGGCACATATCCCACATATAAATGAAACATAACAAAACATTATGTTTATTTACAACCACGAATGTAATATTGGTTTAAAGGTTCCACTCAATCTAAACAAGTTTATTAATAAATCAAAAAGTAAAATCTCATGGAAAGGCCTAATGTAGTACATTTCTGGAAGTGCTAACATTCATAGTTGCCATTTAATACAATATGATGACACCAGGACAAATTTATATATATAAATTAAACAACACATCTATCAGTATAATTTTCAAAAGTTGATATTTAGATTCACTTCCTAAAAACCATGAAAATGACACAGTCTACACATTTAATCTTGACAACTTTGCTATTATGTGTGAAGGAAGAGCTAATAAAAAATGAAAAAATAAGGAAGGTGAGATTTATTTCCAATCCAAAAGAGTTCAATAAAATTACAACCAGAATTGTAATTAAAAATATTTTGAGTTGTGAAAAACATCCATATTGTGCCATGAATATGGTAGAAAGTATTGAAAGCCCTCTTGGCATATTTTTTATTGCCTTAAATGAACTTTAAAATCCATTTACATATTAGTTCTTCAGTAATATTACAAAATTCACCATTTCCTTTATTTTGCTATAATATCTTATATAAATGCAAGTTACCCACTGTACTTAAAAACACTTTTTAGCAAAAACCTTTTATTGTACTTATATACATACACAATCTTATGTTTTGATTGTCCTGTAGTCTTCTTTAGAGCCACTTCATAGTAAAAAATTAAAGTAAAAGTAGCTCTGAAGAAGACTGCAGGATTGTTGAAACATAAGATTCTGGATGCATAATATGTACAATAGAAGGTTTTTACAAAAAGGGTTTAAAGTAAAGTGGATTTAAACATTAAAAGTTTAAAGCTAAACTAGTCAATTAAATAATTAAAAAATTATTCCAACTTTAAAAGTAAACCAGACTAGCCAAAGAAAATAAACTCTAAAATACAACTATTGTTATAGAGTTTGCTTTCTTTGGCTAGTCTGGTTTACTTTTGAAGTTAGGGTAATTTTAATATATATATATATATATGTATGAATAGATAGATAGCTAATGTGGATAGATAAATAATGTGAATAAGTTAATGAATAAGTAAATCAGTGGATGTGAAAATAGTCAGTCAGATTATCTGATTATTTGATTAGTTGATAGATTGGTTATAGGTAGTCAGATAGGCAAGCGGGCAGGGAGTAGATATATAGATAGTTACACAGACAGACAGAAAGGTATAAGAAAGATGAAAAACATATGGACATATAGATCGATGGATGAAAAGATAGATAGATAGATAGATAGATAGATAGATAGATAGATAGATAGATAGATAGATAGATAGATAGATAGATAGATAGATAGATAGATAGATAGATAGATAGATAGATAGATCGACAAACAGACAGACAGATAGTTAAATAAATTATTTTTAATTTTTAATTGTATTTTTAGTTAGTTATTTGTATTTGTATTAACAGCTTTTGGGAGCAGTTGCGCCGCACACGCACTTGTGCTTGATATTTATGTATAATATAAATAAACTTTACATCAAAAGTATATGGTTTATATAATAATCAATGAAATCGCAAAAATAATATTTTATCTAGAAATTATAATTTTAAAAATAAACAATAAAACCAATTTTAATCTTTCTATTTCTTTTTTATTTTTCATAATTTCGTTTTTAGTAGAAATATAAAAACAGTAATTTGGCTAGAGTTTATCAAATTGTAATGTTTTTTCACTTCGTCTGAAGCATTTTTGTATCCATCCATTTGTATACATAATGTACACAGTTTTGTTTTGAATATTTTAAAATATCACATATTCAAAACAAAAATATGCAAATTATATATCTAAATTTGTTGAAAAATTCTTGTTTTCTTTGATGAGGTCGTATTTGCTCCTCTCTTGATCTTATCTAACATTTTGAAGTCGGTTAATGATTGCACATTAAAACTTTATTCTTGTGTGTATGTGTGAAACACGGAAGATGAAAGGATTAATATTTTGCTTACAGTGATTATAAGTGGTCTTAATTTGGTTTCATTTTTTTATTACTAACTTTTTGACTATTGAACAAAAATTATTAAAAGAGCAAACTAAATAATACTAAAAGGAACAATAATAAAATTAACGATAATATATATATATTATCATTAAAAAATATAAATAGACGATCTTAAATTTTTTTATCAGAGTAAAATTATATACTGTACTATTTACTGCATCTATGACAGTAGCAAAAAATAATATTAAAATTAAATTTGCTAAAATATCGCAGATGTATCACACAGATTGATCTCATAAATGAGATCTGCTAAACAGAGTTTTATGAATTACTTTTATACATTGTGCAGGCTTATACCTGCATTTATATATGTAGTAAATGAGGGATTCGAACTCCGACTTTCACACGACTCAAAACTCGCGGGCCATCTTATATTGCTGACCCACCTGATCACACACATGTTGAAAAGATAAATAATCACCAATATACGTATTTCGTGTTAAACCAGCACTCATCATTGGTCCAGATTATCATGTCCACACATATATACAATCAGTACTCAACTTTACATTAAGTTAGCCAATCCTTATACTTTAATGGATAGGCTTTAAACTACTCCAACTTCAATGTGCAGAAATCAGCATGATTATAAAATTAAATACAAAAGAAGAGATTTCAAATTAACACCAAGGAACATTTCTGTTAGTACATAAATTTGTTTCCATTCTCATTTTTAATAATTTGCAGAATAACAGATGACCAGATCTATTATCTTACAGTGCAACATCATTTAAAATAAATTTATTGGTTTAATCAGTAGATACTTTTTGTAGTAGAATCTCACACACAAAAACAAATTTTATCATTATGGCTATTTTTACGTCTATGTTAAGTGAACAATATTTTTACCTCATGACAAATAAAATATTGTTTTTCAGTCTAAATAAATATTTTTTGGTCAAGTAGATATTGTACTCCCTTTAACACTTTAATACTTGAATATTGTATGGACTCCTAAGCAACGAAACATTATAGGCTTAAAGTTTCCCAGAATTCACACTTCTACTAAACTTTATTAGTAATAGTCTATTCCTGTTATCCCTAGTCCAAAATAATCTCAACTAAATCGTATATAAATCAGTAATTTTTGATGTATAGTGCAGAGTATAAAATTGTTTTAAGTACACTGTAGAATGATCATTCTAATCCTGGATGAAGGATTTTTTGGTCAATTAATCTTTTAAGATTAATTACAGCATTTAAACCATCTACTTTATTTATTTAAAAATGCCTTATCATAATACATACCATATTTCTTATAACAATTCCTTCATATACACATCAATGCAAAAAAATTTTCTCCATCTTCTTTATTTTCCTTACAGTTTCGACTGTCCAGCAGTCTTCATCAGAGCTCTACTTCTTCCCTGCTGGACAGTTGAAACTGTAAGGAAAATAAAGAAGGTGGAGAAAATTTGTTTGTATTGATGTGTATATGAATGAATTGTTATAAGAAATGTATATATGAGTATATGAAGATATGCAAAGAAAGTGAAAGAGAAGAATAAGAGAATGTGAAAGAGAAGAATAAGAGAATACATACCATATTTATATTTCTTAGATATTATATATAATCATAAATATCTTCTCAATTCATAAATCTCAAAAGACTCAAATATCTTTATATGAAGTATACCTTTTGCACTACACATAGAGTATTATGAAAGTTCAATGCCAATAACTTGCTAACTGCCAATAATTCAACACACTAAAAAGTGATTACATAAATCGATAACTATTTTTTTACAATAACAAACTTTTCCGCAATGCTGGATTTTTATCATTTATATCCAAAACATGCTACTACAAATCTCTTTATTAGCACTGAAAATTTATTGTTGATATTAAATTTATTCCAAAATTGAAACATTAGTCTTTTGAATGTTCCAAGGGATTAGAAGCATATCTAATAATCAAATCATATGGCAAATGCATTTCCTATTTTTATTTAATATTTTCCTACCCTTTAGACATAGTTCTTCATTACAGCTGTTGAGACCCATATTCTGGACAGATGATTACTTCATTTGTGATTTCATAAAGAAAGTAATGCAGTATATTCTATTTGTTAAAACCATATACTTCTGCATTTAAAAGTAGTATAAACTTTAAACCGAAGGGTAGATAGCTTCAGCCACATTATATCAGAATGATCAATTATTTGAAGCATTAATTTAATTAAAATATTTGCAATAATTGCAATTAAACCATTAAATATCACCTGGGCACCATTTTTTATGCTTACACAAGCTGTTTACACAAGCTAGAAACTATCCTGGGGCTATTGGATGAGTAGGCACTAGATAGGGATATTATTCATAAACCTTGCATTCATTGATTACTCTGGTTTGCATTGGTGGGCTATTGTATGGAGAGTTTAGCCTCTGTGTAATAATTGCAATTATTAATAAATATCTTAATATTTCAATGCAGAATAAATAAGTATTATATGAATATGCAGTTAGTTCCATGCTTTTACATAGATTACATTAAAATATTCTTTCTTTAAAAACAATTTTATACTTGTTTTTTTTTTTATCCAGTTTAAATATAAATTTTGGGTGTATTCACTTTTAGCAGCTAAGGTTATATGAAAATAAAAACAAGTCAATGATTAGAAGTGAAGATATATAATTGTTGATTAATTAAAAAACAATTTAATTGGATGAGTGTAGACTTCTGATAGGTTTTACAGGTGGTATATAGTGAAAGGCCTTTATATATGAAGGCCAACTGTTAATAACAAATATACAGTGTCTGACAAAGAGCTCTTGTGATTTTGTAGGACAGGATATCCGTTCATTAAAAAATAGATGTTGTCTCTGATGCAAACATTCTTTTGTGTCTTCCTCTTTTTCTTCTTCAGTTACTTGTGTTATTGTAGGGCCTAGTCATCATGAGCCCTGCCATTCCATCACATATCTTTTAACAACTGTGACAATGGAATTGTATGTTTGTGAAATATTTCCATCAGCTACATGCACAACATTTCTGATTTGAATATTCCCTTTCTTTTTTTTAACTCAAGCCATTGACAATTAAGAAAGTAACGATAGGGACAAACTTAGTAGGTCAGAAGTCCTCACTTGTACTTTTTTCTTGAGACATTACAGCCACTGCTGAATCAGTTTAGAACTTGATTTAAGTAAGGCTGTTTTGCTGGCAAAGATTATATATATTTAGGAATTACCTTTCCTATAACAAAAGAGGAAGGGTCTAGAAAAGGTGGTTGAAAAATGGGCTGACGCACACAGTCTGGATGGGTTGTTATGCCTGCCAGATTTCTCATTTCTGCAGTAGAAATAATAAGAATAGTAATAATATCAGTAGTAATGGTAAAGCAAGAGGCAATGGGAGCACTGTAGGTAAGTATTCTAATTTTTTTCTAAATATAGGTAGAAGGAATGTGCAAAGTTTACTTGATACACTGTCCTTGAAGCTAAGGAACTATCAAGATTTAAGGTAGATATAGATGTTCTCAGAGAAAAGAAGTTTATTAGAATATATGAAGGTATATCATTTTTTTGGAATGGCCTATCAATCAATGAAAAAGTATGATGTTGGATTTACAATCTAGTATCTTCTAGTTGGATCTTTTATTGGATTAATAAAAGGCTATCATACAACTTGCCTTTTATAATGGTACCAGTGCGCATTTTATTAGATCCTATGCTCAAACTTAGATTGGGAGAAGTCAGAGGAGGAAAGATTTTATTCTGTGTTGGATGGCATTATTACAAAAATACCATTAAAAAATCATTTTTTTCTTCTTGGAGATTTTAATCCATGTGTTTCTACAAGTAGCAGACTTTAGCAAAAAGGTATTGGAAATAATGGTATTAGAATGGTGAATTCAAATGATATGTTATACCTGAATTTATGCACAACATATGGACTGATTATCACAAAAACTTTGTTTAGGAAGAAAACCTTCTACAAAGGAATACAGATTCATTCACATTCAAACAATGGCATATAATATATTACATTATAGTTAAGGAGTCAGAATACAAGAGAAGTTTGCATTACATGAGCACATACAAGCTGAGGTTGTTGTGTAGATACTAGATTAGAACACTCCAAGATTAAAATATTTGCACTAAAAATAGATATTATTCCAATCATATTCACAAGAAAAATTGGATTTTCCATTTTTAGAAGAATCTTCTATACATATTAATATCAAAAGCCAATAAACCCTAAAATTGCTAATTTGGATTTTCAGAACTGTCATATTAAACAAAGCAAAACTCTCCATACAGTATTGCCACCCTGTGCCAACCAGAGTAATCAATGAATGCCAGAAGGCTTGTGCATAAAATCCCTATCTAATGCCTACTCATCCAATATCCCCAGACTAGTTTCTGGCTTGTGGCCATCATCAGTGAGGAGCTTTGGATCTGAGAGCACTGCACCTAGATCTTAGGATCCAATGCAACCCTCCAGCACCCATCTTTTATCTCTACTTAACTACAAAACTATGAGAATGAAATTTTAAACAAAAAATATTTTCAATCTAAGCTCAATAGCTTATATAGTCATATGGGTCTGAACCCAGTTCAGTACCCATACATTTTGGTGTCTTTGGCTCTTTAACAATCATAGCTACCACTATCCTATTAGACAGGATTGATGTTAAACCACTAAACATCACATGATCACTATTTCTTATGCTAGCATATTACTTTTATTAAAACAGGCAAAACTTTCCATACAGTAGTGCCATTCAGTGCCAACCAGAGTAATCAATAGTCATAGAATATTGGTGGCTATGGTTATTGAAGAGCCAAAGACCCCAAAATGTATGGGTACTGAAGTGGGTTCAGATCCATATGACTATATAAGCTGTTGAGCTTAGATTGAAAATATTGTGTTTTTCAATTTTATTCTCATAGTTTTATAGTTAAGTAGAGATAAAAGGTGACTGCTGGAGGGTTGCATTAGATCCTAAGATCTAGGTGCAGTGCTCTCAGATCCAAAGCTAATCACTGACAAAGGCCACAAGCCAAAAACTAATCTGGGTATATTGGATGAGTAGGCACTAGATAGGGATTTTATGCACAAGCCTTTTGGCATCCATTGATTACTCTGGTTGGCACTGAGCAGCACTACTATATGGAGAGTTTTGCCTGTTTTAATAAGATATCATTTATGATCCACTAGTGAACCACTTAAAATGTTGGAGTGAGCAATTGAATTAAAAGTAAATAATGATAACTGGTAGTACATTATACTAGATTAGATACTTATATTTTTTAAAAATTCCTTTTTTACATGGGTGTAGCAACTGTGGAAGGAAATTAGCTCTTCACAATTGAACCAGCTGTGTGTAGTCATGCAAGTGAGCCAATGAAGATGTCAAATAACATATGGGCCTTCATTTGAAATGCATAATGATGTGTATGTCAATTACAAATTCAATTACAGCTCAAATATGTTTAATTGCACAACACAAAGGTGTAATAAGCAGAACTGAACAACTTTTGGTCAGTTATGAAATTAATAGCCATTTTTCATATGTCATAGCATCAGCTGGGAGGTGAACCTGCAACACCTGTCTGCAACCAACTACTTGCAAGGCAGCTGCGCTGACCTCTCGGCTAACAATGCTTAACATAGCCATGTTATTGTGGTGCTAGATGCACAGATTTAAATAATTTATTATAAAAGAAATATTTTTATTATATTTTAAAAGAGGGGTGTATTGTTTAAAATAAGGGAAAGAAAAGAATGGTATGCAACTTTAATACAGAATTGGAAGAACAGTTTTACTACATATTAGTGGAAAAAGTGTGTTATATATGTCATGTAAATATGTCACTACCAAAGAAAAGAAGTGTTGGAAGACATTTTAAATCCATTCATGTAAATGTTGATAAAGATTTTCCTTTAAAAAGTAAATTACACAAAAGAAAGTTAAATTCTTTTAAATCACAATTAACAATTCAACAATCATATGTAATTAAACCTATTATTAAATCTAAAGCTGCAAAATTTGCATCTTTTCAGGTGAGTTGTTTAACAAAACACGAAATTTTTCATAGATGAGGAAAGGATAAAAGAAGCATCTCTAGAAGTCATCAATTGATTATTTGACTTATTCAAGAACAAAAATGAAATTATTTTTGTAATTAAAGATGTATAACTTTCCTGTAAATCTGTCATACCCATTCCCACCTCACAGAAGACCCCCTAGAATACTATGCAAAAGTAGCAATTAGTAATTATATATACAGATATTCAAGAATAGTGGATGGCATGCAGTGCAAATCTTTGACAACTTTATACATTTTCATGGTTTTACTTTGAATTTATAATTTATACTGAATTTTTTAATATCTTAAATTTTTTGATAATTAATATTACTTCTAATAGGTGAGATTATTTGTAATTATTATTATTACATTGAAATATATATAGACAACCCTTGAAGCAAATTACTAGTAGTCTTTGCCCTCCAAATATTTGCCTATCTCTATACTAATACATTATTTACTTCTTTAATTTTAATTAATAATTTGTAAATCATTATGTAAGTAATATATATTAAGGCTATAACCTTAAGACTACGCACCTAAAATGCGACCTTAGGGACATCTACAAATCTAAACACAAGATTAATGATGTTAAATCAAAATGCTTTAGATTCACCTATATATTTAGAAATTAGGTCAAAGATAAGAGTGGCTGCTCTTGTTTTTTAAAGTCGTTAATCTTGTGTTTAGATTTGTAGAGGTCCATAATGTCACATTTTAGGTGCAAAGTTTTAAGGTTATAGCCTTAATATATATTTCTTTAATTTTAATAATCTTTTGTATATGGTAGCTAGAAAGAAATCAATGACATTCTGTGATCCTATTAGCAATGTATCGGACTCAAGAGAATCTCATTTTCCCTGAGTTTTTTTAAAACTATTATCAGCTATTGGGGAATAATATTTCATCAAAATGGCAGAAGTATATAATATGTATTAATTTAATTGTTACTAATTTTCTTCTTTTCTGAACCAACGTAATATCTGGTAAAATGAAAATACACCTTTTCTATTAGTATTTTCATTTTACCATATATAATATTTATTGATGTACTTTTATAAAAAAATATTTGAAGAGGAGATTTTTTATTTGTTTGTTTTGCAGATTTTCAATGACATATGAATTTTTCCACCTCATTTTTCACTCGCTGATTTTTTTTTTTTTTCTCAAACAGCAAAAATTATTTCTATGCTTCTATAAAATGTATTGTAATAACTATATAAACATGCAAAGCTTCTAATTTCTATTTCAGATTTTTCAAAAGACAACGTGAATTATTTTCACCTGTTCTTTTTACATTCGCAATTTTGTTTGTGTCTTTTTGTTTCTACGTATTTTAAAATAAAAATAATGTATCTTAATAAATAAAAGAACTTTGTCTTTTTTTTTTTTCTATTGTAGAATTTAAAAAGGTCACAGTTGTCTTTCTTATCATAAATGTATTTTTATTAGCAACATTCATTCTATCTCACTAGTGAGATTTTTATTACGTATAATATTTCATTTTCAGTAATGTTTTTTTTATATCTTACATATACATATTATAATAAACTATTTTATATGGCGTGTAGCATATCAAGATTTTTAAGAAAGGTCTTTAGCGAGCGTGTAATCAACACATCCAGCTGTTTTTTCTACCAATAATTGGTGTATTTATCGTTGATAAACAGAGCAAAACTCTCCATACAGTATTGCCACCTGTGCTAAACAGAGTAATCAATGGATGCCAGAAGGCTTGTGCATAAAATCCCTATCTAATGCCTACTCATCCAATATCCCCAGACTAGTTTCTGGCTTGTGGCCTTCATCAGTGAGGAGAGTTTTGCTCTGTTTATCAACAATTAATGTGCTAGTATAGGAAATGTGATCATGTGGTGTATTTATCGTAGTTTTATAAAAGCTATTTGATGATACATGCTAAATATATAAAATATTTAAATATATGTGTATTGTTTATAAAGGGCTTGAACTCAGACTTTCAAACTCTCCATAGCTATCCAGTCTATCTTATACAACTGATACATATGATCACATACATATGAAAAAAATAAATGATCTCCAGTTTATATATATTTCATGCTGAACTAGCACTTATCAGTTGGTCCAGATCATTATATATAATCACTGCTCAGTTTTTATTAAGATAGCAAATCTTCAAACTTTAATGGATAAGCCTCTATGTTCTCCACTCTCCAACTCTTCAGCCATCCATTTCAAAGGCTTTGAGCATATCATCTTTGTATTTTCAATAAAATGAATGATTGAAGAGTTGGAGAATGGAGAAGATTGAAGCTTGTCCATTAAAGTTTGAAGATTTGCTATCTTAATATAAACTGAGCAGGGATTATATATGTGTGTGTGGGAGATGATGATCTGGATCAAGTGATGAATTCTAGTTGAGCATGAAATGTGTGTATTGGAGAGCATTTATTTTTTCCACATGTATATGAACATATGTATCAGTGTATAAGATGGATTGGATAGCTATGGGGAATTTGAAAGGGAGTTCAAATCCCTTATAATTATATATATAATAAAAATTCATATGCCAAAAAACTAAGCATTTAATAAAAAATTTCCACAACCACAATTTTATCTATTAACAAAATTCAAGTGAAATTTAATTAAACATACCATATATTGAAACAGTAAGATTCGTATTCGAATCTTAAGTTTCACCTTTTTCTGTCGTCTCTCACTGCCGGTCTATCCCGCCCAAATTTAAACTTTTTGATATCGAATTGTGTGTGTAACAATATTAAAAATGTATAAATATATGTAGAATTCAGCATAAACACGCACACATTTCGATCTCAAATTAAACGCAATAAATAGGGATAAAATAATATAATTTAGATTTCTTTTAGTTATATAATTTTGTATAATTTTAATCATTTATTTTGGATTATAAAGTTCGTATTTATTGCTTTGTTTAAATTTCATTTAATAATAATTCTAAAAATATCTGATGTAATATTTAATTAAAAGTTAAAATAATCTTATGTTCCCTTTTTGTTTTTGAAATTTAAAAGCATCGGTCAGTGATAGATAATAGATTAATTAAAGAAAAATTCCCCAAAATATAATTATTAAATGTAAAATGTAAACAATAGAACGGCAGCTTTCTTTAATTAAAAACCAACAAAATGCATTGATTATCCTCAGGGCAGATTAAGTAGAACCTAAAAATATCTTAACAAAAATGTGAAAGATCAAGATAAAAAAAGAGGCCATCTTAGACTTGCTGGAGACCTTCACTTAAACTTTAGCTTTGCTCTCGATCACTGAGAGTCTCTAAAAATATAAAAATAATTTGTTCCTGCCAAGGTATGACCAAGTAAAGCACCTAGATTATTCTCCATCGGGAGATGACCTATCGGATGCTGAACTTTCCATTGCCCGTCATAAATTCACCATGAAGATCTGCTGCCTGAAATAAATGAAAAAGCTGCTGCTGCCATGAAATTAAAGGAAATATCTAAATACAAGAAAGACTTGCCACTCGTGAACTTTTTGCTGCTAAACTCATGGAATAAGGAAACTTCTTATAAAACAGGTACCTGTCTGTGTTCAAACTCTAGAGTACTCTAATAATGTGCTATAGCTCTTCTTCATAATACTTATTTAAATTATAAAATGTAAAAACTACCATATGTATAGCTAAAACTGAATAATTAACTTAATGTGTAAATTTCTCTACTAATCTAGCTTACCTCATTCTATCTTGGGTGCGTATTTCTATAATCTACATTTCTATCTATAGTTATTATTTAATTATTGCATGCTCATAATTATTTCAATTTTCAAAGTTTAAATCTATGATTGCTTAAAACAATGAATGCGTGTCAAATTTTCATTAATATTTACTTTCTTTAATAACTTAACTTTCATATAAATCGACACGCATTCAATGCTTCATTTATTGTAATGCAGGGGTCTACAACTTCGCAAATGGCTGATGTATTAGTTATAATAATTCCCAATTTATATATATGTTTTGTATTTACTAAATCATCATGAATAATTCCAGAAAATTACATTTCTTTGAGAGTCGCCAACGTTCTTTAATAAATGTTGATAATGTAGGACCAAGTTAGAAATCTGTTGAAATCTCATCATAATCATTTATACAGTATACATGTGTTACATTTTAGAGATGCGATGACCCATTCCGCCGTAAAATTTCCGGATTCTTCAGGGTTGAAATTAACCCCAGTCGTCCTACACAAGCGGGCATAATGGGTGCTCCCGTAGGACTTGACAATGTCATGCAGCCAGCCGGCAAAACTGCGACATGGACCGCTTGTCCCTGGTTATGCTTATGTGACACCTTACTTCGTCGGGCCGATGGCAGAGACCATCCCGACATCCTTATAAACTCATTCACGGCATTGCAGTTGTGATATACTGCCATTCCGTATCGCCTTTCTAAAGCGTACCACGTGTTCCTTTGCTCAATTCTATTATTCTATATATCACTCCGCCTCTGCATTATCTTCGTAATTCACTCTCAAATAAATGTTGCCCTTAGTCATAAAATAAATAGTTTAATTAAATAAATATATGTCCACCGCCACTCTTAAATCTTACTTTAGACTCTTGCATTGCAAAGGTATAAATTCCCCAAGGCATGCATTAGAAATACTTACTCGAGAATTTTAGGTAGCTAGATTACGCTTTCAAATAAATGTATTCCTTTTGTAAACATTACAGTATCGGAAATACCGCTACTGAAATCCTCAATATAAAATAATGTCTAAACAAATAAATGTACTCTTTAAAATAAAATCATGTTGCAAATCCTGCTACTGAAGCTGTTAGTCCATAAAAGATTCTTAATGATTGTTTTATTAAAATGTATTAATAAATAATTTTAAACTATACGTCTGCAATTACGTTTCATTTATTCGATGCCCACTCTATATAATATTTCCTCGATTATGTAAATATGAATGCTTAATTAATATTAGTTTGATTATTGGCTAACTTGAGAATAAAATCATGAGTCTCTTGCATATCCCTGACCACCGTGCCTAAGGAAATATTTACTAATGTCGCATCAGATGCGTTGTTTCATGGATTGTATTGTGGAACCGATAAACTATGTTCGAACTCAGTACCACGGGTGGCTTCGCTACTCGATGGTGCTGCTGTTCTGTATGGTGGTCGAATTCTGCACTATGTTTACGAGTCACACGTTTTCTGACCGTTACAATATATATATATGATCAATAGATGGAGCTTTACCAAGACCTCCAAACAAGCGTATTCTGTTTACATAAACGTCAGAGTCAATATCCACTGTCTCTTTCATTTTGCTCCACCCTCAGATCAGCTGAACTCCTACCCCTTCACTGATGAGAGCAAATCAGCTTGAAATCAGCTGATCTGAGGGTGGAGCAAAATGAAAGAGACAGTGAATATTGACTCTGACATTTATGTAAACAGAATACGCTTGTTTGGAGGTCTTGGTAAAGCTCCATCTATTGATCATTAATACAAGCGATAGCAGGTTTTTACGTATATAAAACTTGTTTTTCTTTTTCATATATATATATATCAAACAAAATAGCTTTCCCATCATTCATTTCAAAACCCAACTTCCTTTTACACCAAAAGATGCCTTCATAAGATTGATGGCCTCTGATTCAAAATATTTTATCATCAAAATTTCTTTACTCTTCAATTCACTTTTTTTCATAACAGATAATCTTTGCATTATCAAATAATATTTTATGCCCTTATTCCGTTCATGAATATACAAATCTGAGTTATTATATTTTATTTTTAACTTCACCTTATAAACTTTAACTATTTCATTAAAGAGAATTATATACATGTCCACATGCACATACGTAAAATACTCTTGTGTTCAATAACAACCAACTCAACCGAAGTCATGTGAATAAAAGCAAAAATATAATGTAATTAATCCAGTAATAAATAAATTTACTGGAACTATTTAAACTATATCTATTATATATTGTACCGGACTATACTCCCCTACAGATTTCTATTCCTAATCTTGCACCAAGCATGAAGTGACCAAGATTTAATAGAGAAAGAAAATGGATACCAATTTAGCCGATTGTCTTTACTCATATATATTGGTATTTGCAGCTAAACTGATAGAAAGAGTGAATTGACAGAACTCTGCCCATTAAAAACTCTTTTTAGTTGATATCTTACTCGAATGCCCAAATATTTAAAACCTATGGTAAGTACACACCTTTGAAAAGTCTATTTACAGATAGCTTTTGCGTGCCACTACTAGAAGAGAATCAAAAATGAATTTTCCCCCCTCCTAGAAGAATGTGCAATACCATATGTTCAGCGGAGCATGAGAATAAGATTTAACACCCCCAGTAGAGTGATATTCCATGTGGATAGCTCAGTATTCTACATCTAGGGTCTTCAGTGGGTAAGTTAAATGTTTATTACAGGTACGTGGTTCATAAGGAAAGAATACATTTTTATCAAATAAATAATAATATGATGACAAAATCAATTTAATATTATGATTAAATATTTATTTAATCCCAAATGTCCACCACCACTTCATACTAATGATGATATAATAAAAAACAATAAATGAATTGTTATCACAACCCAGATATATATTTGATTGCTTTTAAATAGATTAATATATGAATACAATTTAAATGAATACAAAAATAGATAAACCCTTAAAGCTATTTGCAATACAATGTTTCATAAAGAATGGAAGTGGTCTGAGCTTTTTTTACCCTGTAGAAATAAGTTATACTTTGTGTGATTTGATGTACAGATATTTTCAGATAAGAGATTTTCGGTCATATAGGCATGCACTTTTACTCAGGACTTTAAACCTTTTTTATTGATAGTAAATATAATGAAAATCAAAAACAACAACTCTGCATAAGTATATTTGCACTATGAAATATTTCACTAATTTCATATTTTTCAACATGTCAATAAGGTTGCGTAGTTCAGATACCATATAGTACTCAACATGAGGTACTGTATCTATTTGCCTTTTACAATAAATTCTTATACATGTATATATGTGCAGCACAATTATACACTTACTACTATTCTAAATATAAAGTTATTAGAGGACTTGCTTACAGGGAATCTATAATAAATAAATTCCTTCTTGCACGCATCGTGAGGTGCAGCAGTGACAAAAAATATAACTTAAAAGAATATACAGATAAATATATTTTTAAATACTCAACATAAGGTATCATATTTACCGAATATTTAAAGCATATGTACGCATATATACACATGCATATTTATGTATGACAAATTTCCAGAGTAATGACAAGAGTGAAAATGAATAGCAACAAAAAGAATCTAATTGCAACCTCTGTTGAAAATACTAGAATTTGAAATAGAAAAATTGACTCAAAAGATTTAAGTAAAAGCTTTATCATTTATGCCAGTAATAACTGTAAATTCAATATACATATGCAAGAGACAACTCTCTCTTTTTTTAAATGATTAATAATAATAAAAAATAATAATATATTTAATCAGAAATATCAGAATTAATTATTTCAATATTAATAAAATATTTTTAAAAGAAACTTATGTAGGCATCTTCATCTTCTAACTGGAATTTGAGTGGTTTCAATTCAACTAGCTGTGCTGTGAAAATTTCATCTCATTCGGGCACAGGCAAGGCAGCTGTTGTCATCATCGTGGCCGGCTGGAACTGGCATGATCACATCTTGGCAGTTTGGACAGAGAAAGGGCAGTGCACTACTGGTTGTCTACCCCATGGTCATTTCACTGGAATCTCTAGTAGATTGCTTCATATCTTTTTTTCTTTTTTATATTATAATAATTAGGATTATTATTAAATGTTCATTCGCTATCTTGACTGGTTCATTAAATCCTTAAGAAATCAAGAGTTCTTAAAAGAACTGTATAATGGATTTCTTAGAAAATATCAGCAATAGTCTTGTCCATAAATTAATCTCTAAATAGCTGGATAATTGGAGAATTCTGGAGCCAAAGTATTGAATGACTTGCCTAAAATGACTGCCAAAGAAAGAATGAATCCTACAGCACTGACTAAAACTTATCAACCCACTCATACAAAAACAATTCAGTTATCCCCCCCTGAGAAGTATAAATCAGCCAATCCTTTCAATTTACCCTATCATTTAGATTATAAACATTCCTTTATATTTTTTCCGATTAAATTCTACATTTTAGGGTTTAATATAATATTTGGTTTCCATTTTGAAAAACCCAGACCACTTCATTACAGATATCAATACAAAAGAATTTCTATTTTATCTATATAAAGAAAAAAAAAATATTTTAATTACAACATTCGTTATCAAACATTTTGCTTTTTGATTAAGTTTTTACCAAAGCAATTAACATTTTTTTTGATTTCAGAAAAAGATTACAATTTTTAGAAAAGCAATTAAATATATATATATATACAAGTATGTTGGAACAATTGCTTTAATTATTTATTTAACTAAAATGTTCCAACATTTGATCCATTTGTTTAATAGAGTTTGCTTTTCTCTATTTGAATTTTTCAAAGAGAAGCAAAATACATAAAATGATATATCATAAAAAATATACAAAAAAGAAAAATAAAGAAATACATGAGTTTATTATATTTGTACAATATTTAAATTGGTGTGTGTGGGTATTCTGCTGCTCAGACCCAACCTCCATTAGTAATGTAGCACATTTATATATTTGTTGTGCTTAATATATATGGATTTATATGTGCATCTGCTGTAATGTTCATTCCAGCAGATTTTATGCATGGACATTTGATAATGACTGGCAACAATATAAAAATATAGAAACGTGCATAAATGATTTCTGGTAAAAAGATCAATATTTTTCATTAGACAATTTTTTAATTACCGTATATCCCAAATCATCATCATCATCATCATCATCATCATCATCATCATCATCATCATCATAATAATAATAATAATAATAATAATAATAATAATAATAATAATAATAATAATAATAAGAAGAAGAAGAAGAAGAAGAAGAAGAAGAAGAAGAAGAAGAAGAAGAAGAAGAAGAAGAAGAAGAAGAAGAAGAAGAAGAAGAAGAAGAAGAAGAAGAAGAAGAAGAAGAAGAAGAAGAAGAAGAAGAAGAAGAAGAAGAAGAAGAAGAAGAAGAAGAAGAAGAAGAAGAAGAAGAAGAAGAAGAAGAAGAAGAAGAAGAAGAAGAAGAAGAAGAAGAAGAAGAAGAAGAAGAAGAAGAAGAAGAAGAAGAAGAAGAAGAAGAAGAAGAAGAAGAAGAAGAAGAAGAAGAAGAAGAAGAAGAAGAAGAAGAAGAAGAAGAAGAAGAAGAAGAAGAAGAAGAAGAAGAAGAAGAAGAAGAAGAAGAAGAAGAAGAAGAAGAAGAAGAAGAAGAAGAAGAAGAAGAAGAAGAAGAAGAAGAAGAAGAAGAAGAAGAAGAAGAAGAAGAAGAAGAAGAAGAAGAAGAAGAAGAAGAAGAAGAAGAAGAAGAAGAAGAAGAAGAAGAAGAAGAAGAAGAAGAAGAAGAAGAAGAAGAAGAAGAAGAAGAAGAAGAAGAAGAAGAAGAAGAAGAAGAAGAAGAAGAAGAAGAAGAAGAAGAAGAAGAAGAAGAAGAAGAAGAAGTCATTCTAATTATTGATTACGATCATGTACATATATGTTAACTACTATTATTTTTTTCATATGCAATTTATTTTTATACAATTGATTCCTAAAAAATTTCTCCTTTAGTTGTATGTTTGTCTTTTAAATAATATTAGTGTGAACTAAAAATTGTGACTATTCATTCATCATAACTAGAAGACTTTATTATTTCATAATATCTAATATTCTGCAAGCTCTATTGAATTAGTAACTGTCATAATTTCCTGGCATATTCTGTGATCTTTTACTTACAACTTATTTACTATATTTTAATTTCTACTAATATTAATCAAACAGACTTTTCATTTTATAACTCTTTACTTTTTAAAATATATATACATCAATCTGCAATACTCAATAAATGTTTATTTTTCAGAAATGGTGAATTGGTCTAATTTTATAATCACATAAATTTAAAAATTGAAAGTGTACAGCACATTGGTGACTGAACTTCAACCATGTTCGTTAACTTAAACGTAAATCACATTCAGAATAGAGAGTTTCAGGATATTGGATATCAATGTATTAATCTCTGTAATATACAATAATATTCAACAATTATAAAGTTACATCCTATAGCAGATGAAAATTCACAGCAACATATACTTGATCTTTTTATTAAATTCGAAACTGTTCATATCCATCGGAACTATTACGATACAATTTTTGTTAGTAATTTAAATGCTTAACTATTATAAATCACTTTAATTAAACTAAAGTTTCATTTTAATTATTTATATATCGATACCACACAAATTTATAGACATCACATGATCACCATTTCTTATGCTTGCTTATAACTGTTATTAAAGCAGGCAAAACTCCCCATACAGTAGTGCCACCCTGTGCCAAACAGAGTAATCAATGGATGCCAGAAGGCTTGTGCAAAAATCCCCATCTAGTACCTACTCATCCAATATCCCCAGACTAGTTTCTGGCTTGTGGCCTTTGTCAGCGAGGAGCCTTGGATCTAAGATCTAAGTGCAGTGCTCTCAGATCCAAGGTTCCTCACTGACAAAGGCCACAAGCCAGAAACTAGTCTGGGGATATTGGATGAGTAGGCACTAGATGAGAATTTTATGCACAAGCCTTCTGGCATCAATTCATTACTCTGGCTTGCACTGAGTGGCAATACTTAATGGAAAGATTTGCCTGTTTTAACACATTTATAGACATAAATGGATGTTTAAATTTTATTTATTAAATTAAACATTTATATTTAAGATTTATTTTGTTCTTTAAAATTACTTTAAAAACCAATCATAGTTATTTTTTTTGTAATTTGTATTATCCTGCAATCGTTAACTAATTACTTTAGATTTTAAAAATCGATTATGTAAAATGGCTAAATGTCTTATGTGCTTTCTATCTCGCATTTTGTTTTGTACCAGCATTTAAATTCATAAAATAGTAATAAAATAATAATATTATTTCCAGCCTATTCTAAAGTTTTAGTACCAAAACAAAAACTGTCTCCTCTTCCAATAATAATTTTATATCACTTATTTCTTCTAAAATTAAATTTTAAAAAAATAAATAACTTCCCAATCAAACATATAAATTATAGATGTAATAATTTTTATAAAAAATATAATACAGTACTTTAAATCCAAAATTCACTATATATTATCTCACGTATGCCCAATTGTTCTCTTCAAGGTACTTCTTTAAATTGATATACACAGAGGCTAAACTCCCCATACAGTAGCACCACTGAATACAAGCCAGGAGTAATCAATGGATGCAAGAAGGTTTATGCATAAAATTCCTATCTAATGTCTACTCATTCAATATCTCCAGGCTAGTTTCTAGCTTATAGCTTTCAACAGTGAGAAGTCTTGGACCCGAGAGCACAGCACCTAGATCTTAGGCTCTAATGCAACCCTCCAACTACTTTTTATCTTATTAGCTAACTATAAAGCTTTGAGACCAAAATGAAAACACAATAATGTTTTCAATTCAAGCGCATTAGCTTGTATACTCATACAGACCTGAACTGAGTTCAGTATCCATACTTTTTGGTGTCTTTGGTTTTCTGGTAACCACAGTCACCATAACCCTATTGGATAGGACTGGTATTAAACTTCTAAGCATCATGTGATTATCATTATTTATGCTTACACAAGCTGTTTACACAGGGTCTAAACTCTCCATGTAGTAGCATCACTCAGTGCAAACCTGAATAATCAATGGATGCAAGAAGGTTTGTGCATAAAATTTCCCATCTTGTGCCTACTTATCCAATATCCCAGACTAGTTTCTAGCTTACATTACCTAATAAGGTAAAAGGTGGCTGCTGGAGGGTAGCATTGATTCTAAAATCTAGGTGCAGTGCTCTAGGATCCAAGGCTTCTTACTGATAATGCACAATCTAGAAACTAGATTAGGGATATTGGATGAGTAGGAACTTAGGGATTTTATGCACAAACCTTTTTGCATATATTGATTACTCTGGCTTTGCACTGAGTGGTGCTATTAGGTGGAGAGTTTAGTTTCTGTGTAAACAGCTTGTGCAAGCATAAAGAATGGTGTTCACGTGATGTTTAGTGGTTAAATTGGTATAAAATGCTTTTAAAGTAAAAATTGTTTAAAACATGTAAGTCTTGCTTTAACAAATTATTAATTTTTTGTTAGCAAGGTTATGAATGATTAAAATTCCATGGCTTTTGATTTGCAAGATATAAGTCTTATTTAATTTTCTTTTGTTTAAATTCCACAGTTATAAAGAGTTCTTGATTACATTTTTTTTTTTTAGAAACCTTAATATAATTTTGGTGATTTGTAAAAATGAATTGACAATTATTATCATTACCTGCTTCAATTAATTTGCTTTACTAAAAAAAAAGTTTACATTAACTTAATTTTGCAGACTTAAATTTAACTAAATGGCAGACATTAATTTCAATTATTCAAGATACTTATCAAAAATATTTTGAATAAATCATGAAGATCTGAGTGAGATCTCACGATTTCTTATACATTGTAATTTCAAATAACTTCTAAAATATCTATAGGCAAGTGATTCCAAATAAAATTTTAAATAATTGGATAAAATGAGACAAGAGAAGCACCAGTAACAAGAGAAACAATATAAAAGAGAATAAGACTCAAAGAAGTGGTTGCAGTTTCTTATGTAGCATTTCATGTTGTCTTTCTATGTAATATTGGTTATAAAAATAGTCATCTATTTTTTCCAAAAGTTAACTAAGAACTATATAATTTTATTTTACAAATAAGTTAATATATATATATGTGCTCTGCGCACAGGTAATGAAGCTATTAATTGTCAAATTTTTTTACCGCCAAGCGCTTTCAGGACCGTCTACAGTCCCATATTCATGGCAAATTATTCTGTTAATAACTGTAAAACTATGCAAATTTTATGCAAACTTATGTGCAGGCCTCTCTTCTGTTGATTGCTGATGGGTCAGCCGCAATGAAGTAAGCTTCCCTAACTTTGCGTTTGGTGTCATTTGTTTCAGAGCAAACGACACTGGCTGTGGTAGGTAGAAAAGCATGTCCAGAGTTTCTCTCATGTTCGACAAAAATCAAATTACCTTCATACTTTGTTTTGGTTTTATTGTAAAGGTATCGGTGTTGAGCTACTCTGATGGCAATGTTAGTTTTGGTCTCTCCATAATATGTTGTGTACAATTTCTTTGGGGGCAGGTAATTTTGTACACAACTTGAGGGGTGAGTTCAGGTTTGATCCTGTTTTTTGTATTATTTATCAGTCTATTGGTGTTGGGAGGTGAACGGAAAGCGACTTCAAAGTCCCATGATAGTTGATTGATAAGACTTTTAGCTGTAGAGTGAACGTATGGGATTAAGATTCTTGGTTTGTTTTCTTTCTTGTGGCTGTGGTTTATTTTATAGAAAAATTTGTTGACTTTTCTGTTGATGGATGAATAAGTGTGTCCTATTTTCCTTAAATCAGTTATATGATTGATGAGATTTTTTTCTTTTATCTGCCTCATATTTGCACAAGTTATAGTTCCTAAACATGAATGAAGAGAAAGGTGCAAGTTTGTGTGAGTGCGGCACGTAAGAATTAGGGTTTGTCAAGCCTCTTACTTCCAAAGGTTTGACTACCATTTGGTAGTCCAATTTATCTATATTTTTGCTAACACATGTCAAAGTATACTTCCTAATTAATATTACTGTATAACAAAAGATTTATTTAATAAAATTCATTTAAAATTTTCTTCTCTTTTCTTTTTTAAATCAAATTGGTATCTATAAAATATCTTAATAGAATGAATTAAAAACTATATTTATTAAAAAAAAAACTATGTTAGTCTTTTATTTTAAATTTCTTTAGTTTAAATAATAATCAAAGAATATTTATTGACTTTTAGATTTCTAATGACTTGTTTTATAACAAATATTTGTTATTTTGAAGCATTTGTTTATAGATTCAGAATTACATTCTATTTAAATAATCTTTAACTAATAAACAATTTAATTTTATTATTTTTTTCTTTTTTAATTTTTCATACCTTATCTTACTGTCCTATAAATATTTTAATATCTTCATTGAATCCATTTATATATATATTGTGCCCTTTTCTATAGGTCATAAATAGTCAATTACAGTAAATTACTAAAAATTTTAAATTTTAGAATATGTTCTTTTAATATGTTAATTATATTTTGTTAATTATGATAAAAAGTACAATTTGAAGCTAAAGAAAATATGTAGTATATAAAATTATAACGAATCATTTAAAAATAGTTATATAAAGCTAAAAATATTGTTGCATATGGTTGCAAAAGCTGGCCATATTAAATAACACAGCTATAAATATTTAAAGGTATATTTAAATGTTAAATTTTAATAGTTTAAAACTTATAGTTAATAAATGTATATTTAAATTTATAAAATCATATTTAATAATCACAATTAAAATCGTATATTTAAAATAAAAAAAGCTTTATGATAGTGAAATTGTATTTGATTCTATATTTTCCAAATTATTTTTCCAAATTTTTATAATTATATTATTTAATATAATCAAGTATTGCAATTTTATTAATCTAGACAGAGAAATAGATTGAAAATCGTCTGTCTCAATTTTATATTGATCATGTGACTTTTAATACATGATTAAACACACACGCTTGTTTGAATTAATAACAAAGTTTGAAATATTTAAAAGTTGTATTATAGAACTGAATATAATTACTATCTATCATAGAAATGAATATTAAATAGTTGGTATAAAATGTTTCTAAATGTTTTAAATAATGTAATAAAGATGAATACAGTTATAATAAAAATTAAATATTTTGTTTAAATAAAACTAGATAAATTGAATATTAAGAGTGGGATAAATATTAAAATATATTTTAAAAGTTATTTTAAGTGTTCAAATAATTTAAATAAAAATAATAATTGAATTAAAAGTTATATTTTAAATAATATTTTTAAGTTTTGTTACATCATAATTTTTATTTTGGAATTTAATTCTGTAAAACTGAAAATATGTAAATTTGATCTCAAACTAAAAGTGAGAATCAGCCAATCAAATTATGTATTCTCTGGAATATAAATACTGATTGCACAGAGGGTATCAGAGGAGATTAATAATGTATTAGAGGAGGTTGAAATGTATTAAAGGTAGCTTAATAATATCAGAAGCTATCCAGGTGACTATACTTTAAAATTTTATTATTTAGTCAATTTATAGTACTCTCTTATACTTCATTTATCATAACTAATAGGATACTTTTATATACTTTTAAAAGAGAGTTTAAAATATAATATATTTTAGAAACTTTGTGAAAATGATTTGCTAAGCTTTAACAGTTTACTTACCAGGAGTATTTTATTTTAAGTTTAACCTAAATTTCGCAATGAAAAATTGATATACTACAGAATAAAATGTATATAAATTATAATAATATAAAAATGCATAGAATGTTTATGGATACTATTTTATTAATGCTTCACCAGAGAACTGTTTTGGGACACAAAAAAACCACAGAACGGACATTATACGGATGCAATGAAAAGCTATTTGCCATCTAAAAAAAAAAAATTGGAGACACATTATTATTTATAAGCTTATCCAAGTGTTTTTTAAAAAAGTATAAGATACTTATATCTTATGAATTGTTTATAGAATATCATAATGAAAGGAATAAAATGTTTAGTCCTTTTTGAAGGAAACATTTTTTAAAAAAATATTTTTTTGCAAGAATTAAAGAAAGAGCTTACAGAGAAGATTTTACTTAAGCGTTGTGATATATAAAACTTCTTGTCTCAGAAGTACTTTAAAAAAAACGCATCTTTAGAAGTATTTGTTTTAAAGAACTTTATTAAGAAATAAAACCTATGTAAGAAAGAATGAACATATAGTAGATGAATAAAATATGGATCCATGAAAATACAAAATATAGTACGTAAAAGTTAACTGGATAACTTAAGTTAAATTGGATGTAGTGATGCATCAGATGCGCCGGCAGAGAATATTGAATAAACTTCGTGGGATTAATTTAGCATTATGAGTCTTTAATAATTATTATTCTAAACAGTAAAACCAAGGATTAATTTTCTTATAAACTCTTCTAAAATGGATTAATAATTATTTTGTTGAATTTTTTAAAGATATTTTTAAAGACGTCAGATTTTTTTTTTTTTGTTCATTTTAAAACTTGAAATTCTTATTATGGAAGTAGATAGAGCACATACCCAGGAAATGAATTGTTTCTTGTTCTTGTTCATCATCATAGCAACAGAGCAGGGGAAAACGTTCTTGAAAAATAATGCGCTTTTGGGAGAACATTTTTTAAAAAAAAAGACTCTAAAGAAAATAATAAACATTTTGGAACTTATCATGAACTATTGTCAAGTGAATACGTAATTATAGTTTTGATTTTTATTTTATTAACTTAGTTTAAATGTAAAATTTTGTTTATATAAGATTAGGAAAACATAAAACATTAATTTGTTAATAACATATAATTTTATAATATAATAATCTAATAATTTAGATAAGAATATTTTTGGATAAAGTGTATGGATGTATATTTTCTTTATGTGTGCAGTGCTCGGTATCTAGTGGATGAAAAAAGCCTACTGAACATGATGACCAGATAAAGGTTATTTGGTGATGATAATGAATATTAATAATTTATAATGTATATTTTTTGTTTTCTTTTAGATTATCTATGAATAGTAAGAATGGAGTATAAATGTTTAATTATATGTAACACATTTTATACAACATTTTTTTAAAAAAAAAAACATTATGAGATTAGGACTGATTTGAAAATATGCATACAATGATTTTTATATTAGTGATATAATCCAGCATAGTAACAAATATTTATGTGATTCTTTTAAAACTTTTCATGTTATTGGATATTCAAATATTATCTGATTAGATTGTATATGATTAAACATACAGAATAATGAAGTAAGCAAACTCTTCTTGTGGAATAGTGAAATTGTTTTAAAACTATCAGTGAATTTTATTTATTGTTTTTGTAAATGCAGATAGTTATTTATCGATGTAAGATGTGGAAAATCTTGAGAAATAATAATGAGATAGTGGCTTGGAAGTACTTGGGTAGACATGAAACCAAGATGATGTTTTTTAAAAATAGGATGTTATAAGGAATGTGAATAATACTTATAGTCTTTGTGTGGATATCAGCATAGTTAACAAAGACCTATTACTGGTACACATTTTATTTGGACAGTGTTTATATTTCTTTAAATATTTGATGTTCTAATAAAGCTGAAGGAATAGCTTTAACATCGTTTATGTACTAGAGGATATTATTCAGGTAAATGTCATACCTCCATTTTTTGTTAATGCACTGTGCCATGATTTTTGAGATATGTTATGAGTGATACTCTATCTTTCTTCCTTAGTCCTATGCATCTATTTCGTTATCTTTATTTCATATAACTGCATCATTTAGTAAGGTATTTTGAAAAGAAATGGTAAATAATTTAGAGCTTAGGTTATGCTATCGTTTGTATAAGATTGGTTTATTTGCTTAGAAGGAACAGAATTTTATAACTTGAAATTGAAGGTCCAATGAATCCTAAAGGAAAGGAAAGAATCATAGAATATATTTTGAATTTATTTCGGAAATGAAATATAAATTTTTAGAATAGAGTATCTAAACAAAGATATTTTTTTTAAAATGTTAATAATTTTTGAATGCTTATTATGTTATTGTTTTAGAAAAAATAAGTATTGCTTATTTTTAAAATACAATAGTACAAAATAAATGTTATAAAGAATAGGCATAATATAATTTTATTTATTGAATAATAGGAATATATCGATAGTTACACTTATATCATACCAAAGTAAGGCTAAATAGGAATATGTTATGATTAGTAAACATCGTGTGATAAATGATATCCACTAAATCTAGTAATGAATTTTGGATAAATATTTTATGTAACATCTTTGATATTGCAAGATGAAAATTTGTTTTAATATTTTGAGAAATCCATACTCATTATAATGTTGATTTTTTTTCTGTAGAATGTTTTTCCAATGTGTTTTAAGAAAAATATAGTTTAATAATATTAAGGAGGAGATATTTTTGTTAATAAAATAAATGAATATATTTGTAATAAGTTAACCATAATGAGAAAACAAATGGTAACATTTTTATTTTGTCTTAAGTCTAAATAAAGACCTAACTAAGTATAAATTATTTTATAACTCAGTAGATAAAAATGTAAAATATAAAATAAGGATATCTACTGTAAATAGTGTACATAAATTGTTTATTTTATTTTGTTGTTATTAATAAACTTTGTTAAAATTTGTTTTTCAAAAATTTTTGTGTCTGAATTGTTTATTTCTCCACTACACTGCATGAAATCACAATATATTCATAATAATTGAACCAAATATATAATTTTGCACAAAAAGATAAATAGAGAATTATTTTAAGAATTTAAATATTTTCTTGGTATTCTTTTAATTAAATGATCATAATTTTACATTATTTTATTGGTCATAAATCAGTTATCACAATAATATATTGAATTATATGCTATCAGTTGCCACACATACTTTTGTTTGTCAGATTATCAAATGCTACCACGTAGTTGTTATATTATTATATGAAGATAAAAGATTATATTATATTATTTGATTATTTTATTATAATAATAAAAATATAACAAAAAGAAAAGATATACAGAATTAGTTATACAATGAAGAATATTATTATTATTATTTATTATTATTAGTTTCGGTGTAGTAGATTATGACATAAAATTCCCTTCTCATATTTTACTATCGTAATTTTAAATTAACTTAGAATAAATTTATGAACCTAAGATTTTATAAAGCTAAATTATTGTAAATAGAAGATTAAGATGTAATTATTAGCTTAATCTTAGTGAGTAGAAGTTATTAAAGTCGTAAGAATACTATGAGTTTGTTATTTGAAATAGTAATAAGGGGGGATAGTATTCTTATGCCATTGAGGTAGTATCCTGTAGGATATTGGCTCAATGTAATCTATCTTGTCACCTGTATTTTCACTTCCAAGTCTCATGAAAATATTAAATATTTATTTAATTTATTTTATAAACTGAACCTTATTCGTATTTTAAGTTGAGCTAGTGAAATATTTAATTTTAATGCTGAATATTTTATTTATTAATTATTAACTGAGCTAGAACCCGTTTTATTTATATCATATACTATTCTGAAGTGAGGATGCACAAAGGCACGGTTAGAATATATATATATATATATATGAATTCATAGTATTATTTCAAGGAGCTTCCATGTAATAAAATATAATGGATAAATAGCTGTTTTTTCAGTACAATAATAAGTACTTTTCTCATAGCTTCTTCTTTCTCAAATCATAAGAATATGTTGAATTAAATATTTCCATAGATTGTTATTATAATAAAGAATAGAAATGAGATTATATCCTTGTAACAGAAATAATTTGTAGCATTTGATGTTGCAAAGAAATTTTCAATTATTTCTAATTGATAATTCTTGGGGCTAAACAAGTTTTCTCATTAATCTATAACAGCTCTTTAACATCAAATGTTACATGTTATCTCTGTTTACATGGATATGATCCTTTCATTGCTATTATATATATATATATATATATATATAGCAATGAAATATATACCATTACAATATATATATATATATTGTAATGGTTCACATATGCACACATTGTGTGTGTATATATGGGTTACATGATGTACTTATTATTTTTTTAAAAAATAATAAAAATTTAAGGTTTTGAAATAGAAAAATAATATCAAGAATTAATAGTTTGAAAAAGTAGAAGTTAAAATAGAAAGAAAATTTAGAAATAATTTAGAAATTAGTTATTAATTATAACTTATCTTTTTATGTACTTTTATTTTTTTGTTGTTGTTGTATAATTCTATCAAAAATATTCTTTGTAAAAAAGTACTTTTAATTAAGAGAAAAATTCTTATGATTAATTAAAATAAGTTGTACAAAACTAATCAGGCTCTGGAGATTAAGATTCCAGACTGATTTGTTGAACAATATAACTAATTTCAGATTTAATTAAAATAAGAAAATAAAGGAATGTAATTTTCAATTAAAAGATCAAATGTATTGATAGCGTGGTTAACACTCGAGCAAAGGTGGGGTCAGAGTAGTATAAAAAGCTGACATTCTCTATTGTCAATTATTATTAGATTATTATGATATTGAATTATTATTGGAAATGATTAGTTATTGGTATCTTAGTGTTATTATTGTTTAAAGAGAAATGAGTGGCTAGATCTGAATGCTGGTGTTTGACCATTTTCCTCCACTCATCTCCTGTGTGCCACTAGCCAAATGCCATGGTAGTTTACTCTGATCTGCCTTTTGCTGATGTTTAAACCCACTCTACCAAATTACGAGAGACAGTCATGCTGTCGGACAAGTAATCAAAAAGCTGCATTTATGTTACACATACACTTACCAAGAATCTGACTGGATCCGAAAAAAAGGTGATCACCCACATACAAAAAAACCAAAGATTGTGCTTAAACCATTTATGGAAACAAAAGACTGTGCTTAACACATTTATGGAAACAAGAGACTGTGTTCAAACCGCATATATAAACCAGAAACTGTGCTGTACTTAGACCTAAGTAACTATTATCCATGACGTGATTATTAAAGCTTGAATTCCTAATATTAGTATTAAACTTTAAAATTTTCTCCTGAATACAATTCTTTCAGAAGCATGCATATTTATTTTTAAATGTTGAATGTCTCTTATGTGTTTTTATATTTGTATTATTTTCTTTTTGTTTGATTTCATTGTGTTTTAATAAATTTATGCAAATTATTATCATCATTTGCATCTCTCTCTTTCTCCATTCATCTAAGTAAATGTGTTTCCAGTCTCATGTTTAAAAACTAGCCATGGGTCAAGTGCTTAAAACATGTTAATGACATTCCATGGGTTCCAGTGTAAGTATTGGATGGCATCCTGGGTTTAAACCTTTATAAATAATCCCCATGAGGGGTTTCACATTTCATGCAGCCAGAGAGAGTTACTTTGGTCTGGAAAGATAACTATTGCTTTAATATTTTATTAAATCTCAGTCTGAATGGGATTATGATTGATATGTAAATATTAATCATATTTACATCTCTGCTTGAGTAATAGGGTCTTCTTAAATGGTTATATTAAAAATTAATATATTTAAATACAATTTAATTAGAACTAAATTTAAAATAATAAGTAATTAGACTTAGTATAAGTAGTAAAAGGGTTTTTATATTTTTATATTGGGGGGTTCCCATTACAATATATTTTCAAAGTAGATTATAAACATTACTAAGATAATTTATATGCTACATTCTCAAATAATGATTTAAATAAACTTGCAAATAATCCTCACCTTTTCTTATATCAATGTCAATCTATTTGTCAGAGAGATCAATTTTGATATTGACATAAAAAGGGTGGCCATTATTTGACGTTTATTCAAATAATCCTTTAAGAGTGTGACATGGGAATTATCTTAATAATGTTTTCAGTCTTGATACTTCTTTGATGTCTGAATATCCTAGCACTTCACTGACAGCAGTCAACAGTAGAAACCAGTCTGGAATAGGGATGTATGGAAAAGTTTGTTAAGAACTATTAATGATCATTATATAATATAAATGTCTAATATCCTACCACCTCACTATCGACAGCCAACAATTAGAAACCTATCTGGGAATAGAGATATATGGAAAAGCTTGTTAAGAGCTACTAATTCTCATTATATAATTTAAATGTCTAAATATCCTAGTACCTCACTGATGATAGCCAACAGCTAGAAACTGGTCTGGGGATAGGGATATATGGAAAAGCTTGTTAAGAGTTATTAACACTCATTATAAAATATATATGTACATATTTACAATTTTTAAAATCACACACAAAGACATTTTTTATTAATACTTTTCTAATTAACATCAAAGAGTAATTTTAAAGGAGAGTATTTTTAATTATAACATATTTATTTGCACTTTTTTTATATAATGCATCATTTTAAAATCAACATTTGAAATAAAAGATTGTTAACATAGTTTTGAAGTAAACATATCATATAAATCTTTACAGCTTTGAAATTGTATCAACTGTATTAAAATTTCTACTTTATCTATTTCTAAATGCATTTTATTTGCTAAGAAAAAAAAACATTGTTTATGTTTTAAAAGATTTTATTATTTTAAATGTTTCAATGTTACATCATTTTATATTAGAAAATCAAACTTATAAAAATCACCCTTTTCTTTATTTTGCTGTAATATCTTATATAAATACAATTTATCCAAACCACTTCAAACTCTTTTTAGCAAAAACCTTTTATTGTACATATATACATTACTTCAACTGTCCTGCAGTCTTCTTCAGAGTCAGTTTATCTATCCTGCAGACTGCTCTGAAGAAGACTGCAGGACAGTCAAAACATAGGTGTCTTTATATATATACAATAAAAGGTTTTTGCTAAAAAGTGTTTGAAGTGTTTTGGATAAATTGTATTTATATAAAATTATACTTAGGAAGACAATAAAACCTGCAATAGTCTTACAATTAATATATATATATTATTAATCAATGTCTGTATTCCAATTGTAATAAAATATATATAATTATTCAAAACAATACAATAATTAATACAGTAAAACAATATTTTAAAAAAACAAATATATACCACAATTTAATAGAAGTACTTTCAACTATCTATGTAGTTGTTATCAACTAGATTCAAATTGTATATATATATAGGTGTGTGCGTGTGTTTACAAAAATTAAAACTTTCTTTAGAAGTGCATCAGATTAAATTGTTTAATTTCATATATATATTGCTATATTAATTTCATATATTTATATATTTGTCTTTGGGTTCATTTATTTACATTTTGCTGGTTTCAAATAATGAAATACAATTTTTTGTTAAATATATGTATGTTACTATGGTTAAAAAGCATAAATAAATAAACATTTTAATATAAAAATAGATAATATTAAAAAATAATAATGATAATAATAATGAATTAATAAATAATTAATAAAAAATTTAAATTCAAGAGACAATATGGAAAATTAAAAAAAAAGAAATAGAAGAAGAATGTATACAAAAAAGTTTGAGAAATAAAAAAAAAAATGAGGTAAGATGGAAAATTAAAGGTGGGATAAGAAGAAGGCTGTTTTAGATGTATTTTATAAAAACTTATAATTTATAAAGATCTGTGCTTAAATGCTCTTCTAAAAAAAGCTATAAATGAATGTGTAGTTATTGAAGTTTAATACTTTCAAGGGTAAAATATATCCTCATCTTCATAACCCTGACATGTATGTAATTGGATGCATATCTATAATATGTAAACTAAATTGTTCATTATTTCCACTAGAGAAAGAAGGATTTTTTCATATTTATGGTGTTGGGGTTGTGAGCTATATGCCATGCTTCTTTAATTTTCTGCTTGGAGTCATTTCATTCAATGCATGCAATGTTGCCAGTTATGGGATCAAATCTGTGGCCCATTGCATTTTGGTGCTCAAGAAAAATAGATTTATGTTCAGATTATTTGTGGCTCATTTGTAAGGTATGTGTGTTGAGAAATCTTTGTAGAGAGGCATGTGCATGATTCACTGTAATAGGTAGCACTGCATTCTACTTGGGGGCATGCAATTTTATCTACAATGCATGGAGTTTGATCATTATGTATTCTGTCCTTAGAATTATTTATCATCCTACTTGTTGTGGAAGGTGTATGATAGCTTACTCAATATATTTGTGAACAAACTCTATTTAGATTTTTGGCTGTAATTGGTATATATGGGAGCAGTACCCAAGGTTGGTCATCTTTGGGTGATTTGTTCTTATTTTATTGTAAAATTGTTTGCCTCTCCTTTGTGAGCTCTCCAGAATTTGAAGCCTATCCTGCTTAGTTCTTTTAGGTATTGCTCAAGGTTTGATTTTGATCAGCTTCATACTTGCATACGTGATGCAATTTATTCTGTTGTATACATATCAGCATTAACAACTAATGAATACTCAAGTGATCTTTCTTATTATATATATGATCACACATGTAGACTATTACAAAAACAAAAGCCATGTACAATGCATTAGATCCAACTATGAAAATAAGCAAACAAGGAGTGAGAATAAATAGACCTATTAACAATCTGTGTTAGTAAGCAAAAACATATACATAATCATAGGTTAGATTCCCCTTTAACCATTGCAAATTATACATAACCATGAAGCTTTCATGTGGGACTTATGGAAAGGTCACTTTATTCGAATATTAACATACCAATAATAGTGAATATATCCAAGTGGGAATAATAAAAAAATCATGAGGGACAAACACATAATAATAAACCAACATGGTGGATAAATAACTAGAATCACCCTATAAAATTCTCATGCACATGCATATAGGTAAATCATGTGACTCACACAGATTAAGCAAGAACAATTGCCAACTTATTTAAACAGCTTAACAAAATTACAAGCATGTTGAGGCATTGGAAAGAGAAGCTATAATAAATACTTATATGAATTGATAAAATACTTGACAGCTGAGTGCTTTCAAGGCGTTTAGTCTCATATTCATGTCCATAAAAAAACAAATAGTGGAGAGTCAAATGTAAATAGCAATATGCAAATTATATTTAATTATTTAATTAGCCTAACATTTGGAAATATCAAAGCAAGTGTCACGTCTGTTAATGGAGTTATTGTTGCTATTAATAAAGTATGCTTCTTTGATTTTTTATTTACAGTCATTCTTATCAATGCATATTATCCTAGGGTTGGAGGGTTCAAATATGTGACTGGTTCTTTTTGAGTGCTCCAAAAATATTGATGAATTGTCATTGTTTTTCTTTGCTCTTTTATATGTGTATTTGTGTTGAGTGGTTCTATTGTTAATAGTGGCTTTAGTTTCACCAATAATAAATAGCATGGCATTCAGGCTGAGGGCATGAGATGCTATAAACGACATGGGGGGGGGTTTGATCAAGGTCAACTTTGTCTTTAGAATTATTAATAAGGTGGTTAGTGTAGGGAGGTGTACAAAAACTGATTCTAAATCTGATAAAGATTTCACTAGTTGGTTAGCAATTTTAGGTATATAAGGAAGGGTAATGTGTGGATGCACACACACACACCCACACACACACACACACATATATATATATATATATATATATATAGGTTAAGTATTTGTAGATAATGATGATTTTAGATATTCAATGACATTACTAGTTATTAATAAAATTAGATGCTACAAAAATATCAATCTTTCCTTTTCCAAACTTTTTTATTAAAATTTCTCATTACAAGTAACTTGAATTATAATTAACAATCGTGAAAGTTATGAGGAAAATAGAAAAAAAGATTACATTAATTATTTTCAAACTTTTTTAAAACGTTACAGGGCAAAAAGATTAAACTTTAGGATACCAACTAATTTAGATTATTAAATCTAAAACTGTTAAGCTATATGAATACACCAAGAGTTAAAACATATATATGCATTAATAGTAATAAAAAAATTATAAAACTGATGAAAAGTATATATATGAAATTATACCCTTTCTTATATATTACTGGCTTACTGGTTATGTTTTAATAGAATAGTTAATGAGCAAGGTTTTAACTTAAGATCAAAGAAAAGGTGGTAAAGGGGCTATTATCTTCTGGAAAAGTTGAATTACGTAAACATGTGTGAATGCAGAAATGCAGGTAATAATTTCTGTGTGTTCTTTCACTGGTTTTCTTGATCTTATAGGGAGTTTGTCTTAGAATTGTTTCATTAGCATTAAGAAGTGCATTTCTTCAATGGTATATTTAGTCATAATAGTTGGCTTATGTTGTGATCAGTCAGCAAGCAAAGTTAAACATTCGATAGCTACAGGCTCATATTAGAGAGTGGAATTCATTTTCTGGCATTTTAGCTTTCATAATTTTAAATCCAGTCATTGATAGAAGTTCTGGAAACCATATGTTAAGCAGGAAAGAAAACTAACTATCACGACTAAAGGTAGAATCATAGCAGAGTAGAATGAATCAACAGCGGAATAGAAAAGACGGAACTGAACGTAGAAAGTAGAATGTGGAATAATTCTCAGCTTGTCTTTTTATAGTGCTAATTTTCATTAATCAGTCCACTAATTTTCCAAGAATTTTCAATTAGCCAAGCCAGTGATTACATTTTCAACTCAGATAAGCCCAATTATTGAATTAATGGATTTACCAAATTTTTAATTAGGTCAATCTAGATTTTTTTTATAGATAACAGCACTTAATAAAAGAAAACTGATTTTCTTAAAAGTTTTAAATTAATAAAATGAAATAATTAATAATTGGTAAATGTTTTAAGATTAAGCATTGTTCCTATAATATACTTTTTTTGTTTATGTATTACAAAGTACATATTTTTTATTTATTTTTTACAACTAAAATAACCATAACTAACATAATAAACATCAACTATTAGTGTGTTTGTGTATTATACAAGCATATATATAAAGCAAAACTTGAAAGCTGAAATCAAGCTTGTATTTTGCCGACATAAAATATTTAAACATAAGTTAGATATTGAAATAGCCAAGATCTATCTCAATATATATATATGTTGATACGAAGATTTACACGGGTTCCATATATAAAAGACATATTTTGCGGGTTCATCCGTGTTAAAATATTTTAAAATACTGACGTTTCGACTTGGTAACTCAGTGGATGACTTGTGTTACCAAGTCGAAACATCAGTATTTTAAAATATTTTAACACGGATGAACCCGCAAAATATATCTTTTATATATATATAGTATAGACAATGCCATATCATATATAGTATATAATTTAGTTGCTTTTTTGGAATAAATAAGTACTTTCTTATAAAATACAAAATAAAGGTTACTAAATAAAGTTCAGTGGAGAATTGGTGAAATAATAAAATAATTTATATATGTCAGACTTAAATCATATAAAGAAAAACCATATGACAAAAGACTATTTAGCTGTTTAAAAGAAAATTTGAAAATAAAAATATAAAACATAATTTTGCAATCCTTCAACCACATTTTTAAATTGTTGAATAATTTATTGTAATAAATAAGAATTATGTATTATTCATAATTATTTATTTGTATAATGTGTAAAAATGAAAATAGGTTTAAAAGATTGCAAATTTAAAACACATTATAGTATTAATTATTCAGTGAGAAATGAAATTTTGGAATATTTAAAAGTTGTTTGGCTTTTTAAAAAATGTGAAAACTTAAACAAAAACAGAATGAATTAAAATAATGAATAATTTGTTTTGAAGTTTTGTTAATCTAATAAACAGATTCAGGAAATAAGTCTTAAATAGGCAGTAGAATTTATTTATATATTCAATATTTAAAATACAGGCACTCTTCATATACCTGGAGCTTAATTGTAAATATAGGGGATTTGAATACTGGATTTTGGGTTTTCCATTTTCAGATTTTCAATGGATGGCTGAAGAGTTGGAGATTAGAGTAGATTGAAGCCTGTCCATTAAAGTATGAAGATTTGCTATCTTAATATAAACTGAGCATTGATTATGGACCATCTGATGACTACTAGTTCAGCAAAAAATACGTATATTGATGATTATTTATCTTTTCTATATGTGTATAGTCATGTGCATCAGTGGTTTGAGATAGTGTGGATAGTTAAGGGTGCTTGAAAGTCTGTGTACAAATCCCGTATATATATATACAAAAATGTACTTAAATTTAATTAATAAAATTGTAATTCAAAAGCAAAATATGGAATTGTAGAGAAAAAATGGTTATATTTGATCTCAGCTGCATAATAATATAAGGAAGTACATAAGGTCTGAGATTCAAATAATAAATACATTTTCTGTTAAAGCAGCCTTCTATTAAATTTATGCTGACCATCATATCCTTAAATAGATTTAATAAGCTTCTGCTTGCAATTTAACTAGTGCCCTGAAATAAGGAACGCCTAGTAATCCATGTAAAAGCTGAAATTACCCTACCAATGAAAGCATAAAAAGTATATACTATATATGTTAAAACATGTGGTTGAATAATCCAATTGCATCAGTTATGATCAATACTGATAAGATGTAGCCTATCTAATCTTTAATTGTTTACAATATATATTGTAACAGTAATTAAATGCTGGAATCTGGCTCTTCAAATATTCCACACATTTCGGTAGCAAAACTGTAACATACATATAAAGCTAATGGGAAGTGAGATTGCCTTTTCTTAATTAATATTTCCCATGAACTGATCAAGCCAAAAACTATGTAACTAGGAATAATAGATCAATAAGAATACATCTCTAACTTCTGGCTAGCTAAACTTATAAAAGGTAAATGTATTTATATCTAAGAGCCTTCTATTACCTATGTGTGTATTTCAAAGAAATATACATCGAAATCAAAGGGGCATTTTATTGGTCCTGAAATACATTTAGAATAAGTAAACAAATAATCCTAAAGTTTCTTTTAATGTAAACATCATTTTTTTTCTATGACAATGTTTTAATTTAATATAGCCAAGCAAAAGAAAATATTAGTATATAAGTATTTAATATTTCAGAGTAAATATCAGAGTGCCATAGCGAATCTAATATGTGTAATAAATCAATGATAAATGTCAACCTTATAAAGAAAATACATAAAAAGCAAATTTAATAAAATTATATATGGTATATTGACATTTAAGTGATTTCATATTATTAATAATAACAAACATATGTGATATTTATCGCGGTTTTCTATAAGCTGACAAAAAAATCTCAACTAGGATTATATAAAAGAGTATTAACTGAAACACAGGCTTATTATATACCTGTGTCTATATATGTAATATATATGGTATATACCCTATATATAAAAGAGTATTATAATTATTTACTAATGAAATAAATTAATTTAGAATATAGCTTTAAATGTATTTCACAGGTAAAAGTTTTTTCTCTTCTAACAACACATCGAACTTATCTACTTATACAAAATAATATATAGGAAGCTTCTGAACAAGATAACTTAGGATTATAAATACTGGCGTATTTAAGTAAGTGGCAAAAGCAAAATAATATATTGTTGCATGTATTGGTGTACATTCTTATTTAACATAGAAACATAAAAAACGAAATTGCTATGCAATGAGAGAATTTTGCATCTCTCAAATAAAACATCTTACTCATAAAAGGAATTCATCAGTTCTTATATATATATATATATAAAATAAATAAAATATCCGTTAAAAATTTTTTAAGGATTTATATAAAAATGTGTTTAATGTTTCATTCTACGTTCCAAACAATATTAATAAATTAGTCAATAATTCTAAGGATGTCATACCTGTCAAGCAAAAAAGTAATGTCATATATCAAATTTTTTGTGATTGTATGCTATCATATATAGGTGAATCTAGGTGCAGTATTGAGAAAAGATTGAAGGAACATGAATTATTATATAAGCGTGTAAAAAATAAAAATAATGATGATTTAATATCTTCAGTTTTCTTTGATCACGAAAAAACATGTAAATATAAATTTAAATTTAATTTTGAAAATGTGAAAATTCTTCATGAAGAGAGAAACCATAGTAAAAGAAAAATTAAAGAGGCAATTTTTATAAACAGGAATAAAACGCATTTAATAAATCGACAAACTTCTAACATTAAAATATGAGATTCGTGGAATTTGAATTGATGACGTTTGCTTCCGCTTTTGGGTTTTGAATTTAATGGCAGTTGAGGCAGGTTAGAAAGTAACCGAAAGTACTTCTGCGGATTTTAAGATTGTTTGTAATTGTTTATAAACCGTTAAAAATATTATTTCAATTATAATTATATATATATTATTGCTATGACAAGATCAAGTACCACTATTCAAATCATTCATATAACAAACTAAATTTGCCAATGCCTTACTTCTAATACTTGTATCTTTAACGACTCAAAAATATCAATATAATTCCTTTTATCTTGGAATGACGTATTTATAAAATTTAAAGTTTATAATGATAATAAAGATAATCATTATATAACCCTTAAAAATTTAACCAGTCACACCAAAAATATTATATGGGATGTTTGGAAACATGTATTATATATAAAGCAAAGAAAATTTTTTTTTTAATATTACCATTGTTAGTTAAAAGAATGTTTCTTGGAAGATCTAAGAAAAAAAATGCATAGAAACAATCCATAATAAAATTATTATTAATGGAAATAATGTACTTATTTCTTTTTTTATCTAGTCATAATTCAAAGTTCATTTTCAATCTAATTTTTAGTGGGATTCCAAAATGATACTTGTTGACAAAATAAGAAGAGAAGATTACTAATAAAAGTTCATCTTAGTTAAGATTTTTTTATAAGTTCTAGATGAAAACCTATTGTTCTCAAAACTTGTTTTGATGATTACAGGTGAATGTAAAATTTTAAGAATTCTTGGAAATCTTGACAAACTATTAATTGGTTTATACAATAACATTATGCCTTCAGATATCTTTAAAATGTAACATCTTCAATGCTGAAATTTAGAAAAAGTTAATTTCCTTTTTTTTTTGTTAGATAGACTTTTATTTTTATTTTAGACTTTTGTTTTATTTTAACATTAAACCATGCATGTAGGCAACTTAAACAGAAGCTTTACAAGCCCTAATAGACTATCTTTATCTAGCCAACTATCATGGGTAATAACTTTAATAGTATTGCCATTTTTAAAAACTTTGTTAAAAGAAAATGATCTAGTTGGATTGAAAGTTTTTTATCAAGTACGTAGTTTTTTTATTAAGGGTAAACAATCCACCTTACTGCAAAATTAATGATGGTCCAAATTACTATGGTTATCTCCTAGAATCCACATGAAGATAAAATTTTCTATTGTCCATTTTGCATACCCACCTACACACCTTGAACATTTGTTTTTGAACATCTTGCATTCAACTATTTCTAAAATTAACTTTAATATTAACAAAAAATAATAAAAAATATAACTTAAATAATTAATTTTTATATAACTTCATTAAAATTAAATCTTACATCTCCCTTGTTCTTTTAAATACCTATCAGCACACAAATATTCTTTGACAATTATTAAAATTAGAATAATTGCTTATAATATTTTAATCTCCATCTTTTGTTTTTATAAAAATAACTTTTTTACTTAAGTATAATTAAAAGATCTTAATCTCCCCAAATAAAAAGTTTAAAATGAAAAAACAACTTTACATATGAAACAAATAGACACAGCAGATTCCTATTTTAAAATTCAAATTTTTGACTGCAACTATATACAATTAAAATGGGGGAAATTTTAAAGATCACATATATTCCCCTTTTTTAAATTCAGGGTGAGGGTTAACTATTACAATATATATTGTAATCATATATTTAAACCTAAGGGTTAAATATAATTTATAATAATAATTGAATGTATTTTTCTTAAATAAGACTAAGCTTGCACTCAATTAACTTTGTTCTAATTAAGTTATATAGTTATTAATTAAATGGTCCAATTGTCAATAAAACAGTTTATTAATTATGTTAATAATTGTTGGTAGATGCATTGAGATTTCAATGTAACAGTCTAAACTGAAACAAATATTAAATTAGAATATACTATTTAAAGTAGCTGTATTAAATAAGCTTCCATAGATATTTTCCTGTTTGATTTATTAAATATGTTAAAGTTTTATTTTGATTTGTTTAAAAGTAAAATGTCTTTCAAATAATAGATAATAAAGTGTTAATTATTTAGGTATTGTTTGACTGAAAATAGTTTTGGATTTGATGAGTTTGTTAATTAGTTTAATTTTATTTTATTAAACTACTATATTTAAAAGTAGGTTATTTCCTGAAATACGTGTGTGTACATATTATGTTTAAGTGATATAAGACTAACTAAGATTGCCTTTACTATTGAATAATAGAATTGGAGTCTTCATACTGAGCATTGAATTAAAAAAATATTATGTTTAAGTAGTGCATATAGGTAAAGTAAGACTGGGAATTAATAAGAGTATTAATTATTTCAAAAAATGAAAATAATACTTCATAATAGTATTCAATAATAATAATAATAATAATAATAATAATAATAATAATAATAATAATAATAAAAACTCTCGAATAAAATAAAGTTAACAAATGTTTTAAATAAAAAGGTATTTAATTATTCAAGAATGTGTTTTAAAATAAATATATTATTTTATTAAGTTATTTTTTTAAAGATAATTATACCACTGTCTAGACATACATGTGATTAGGCAGTTTTTTCAATCAAAAGGGCTTGATTAAATTAATTTTAAAAAGGTCAGCATTATGCTAATGTTGAATGTCCCATCTCTAATACTTTAAATACTGATTGGACAATGGTATATCATGAGGATAGTGCAGTAAAAATACACACATGCACTAGTGTATAAAAGATTTTTTTAAAAAAAGTTGTGGTTGAAATTATAGAAAAGAAGCTAAAATTAAAAGAAAGAAAATTAACTACTTTTCACTTTTATTTTTTTTTATTTTTCAAGTTAATTTATCTGAATAAAGGGGTGAAAAACTAATAGTTATCCTTGTGTTACTCTTCATACAGTATATGTTAAACCATGAAGTTAATGATAGTCATGAAAGAATGCTAATTTCACATTATTTAAAAGGAATGATAGAGATATTAGAACTAAAAAATTACTAAAAGATGATAGAACACCAGGAGATGAATATGCATTTTGCCTTATCATAAAATTATTAGTTAACCTTTTTGATATGCAGCCTAACATCTCTTACTTTTCAGAATTTTCTGATGTTTCCTTTGTCTCACACATCAATGTAAAATATATAAAATGATTATTACTTATCAGAAAATAACAAATTTGACTTCATTTGATAGATATTTTTGTTTATTACTGAAATAAATTTTAAATGTTCATATTTTGTTTCTGTAAATATTAAAAAAGTGAGATTGCAATCAAAACAAAGATGTTACACATCATTGTTTCTAGAAAGATTATTTTCAGTTTATAAAATCAATGAAATATTTATTATTTCTGATTATTTTTAAAAATGTGAATAAATATTTATTTATTTCTCTTATATCTAATGAATTATGCTTTAAAAGTTTAAAATTTTTTGAATATTTATTGCAAAATTATGATATTTTTTTTACTCATAAATATAAAGTAGATTATTTATGTCATAGCTAGTCTTCTAATTTGCTTCAGACCATATTTATGTTAGCTGCTAATATAATGTTATGTTTTTTGAAAATAAAGTATTTCAAGTCAAAATAAGTTATTAATAATTTATATTTCTTGATATCTAATAAATATAGTGTAAATTATTTTTAAAAAATTATCTAAAATCATAATAAATTCACAAGTAAACACATTTTTGTATCATTGAAAACTTCAATGTCATAAAACGCCAAACATTTTACAGATTTGTCAACAGACAATGGCTGAACATGTCAGGAAGGGGCTTATGTCTATTGTTTGAGTGGGAATTTTGAATTTCATGCTTTTTTGATGCAATTTTTGGCAAAAAAATTTATTATAATAAAATATACTGTTTTAACATATAATACTTAAGAAAAATTTCACCAGGGGTCGAATTGGCCAAAAGACGAAATAATTTGTTCCAATCGATCATTGGGTTAATTTGAACTTTCAGTTATTACTCCTTAATTTTAATATCTAAAAAATATATTTCAAAACTGACATTAGTTATAACAAGTAATTAATTTATTGATTATGATTTCACTATTTCTAACTTTTAAAACTAATAAGTTATATGGAGTATTATAGTAAAAAGTCTGTTGCAGTTTCTCTTGTTATAAACAAAATCTGAAGCTATATATTATCTTCAAGTACCAACCACTTTTAAAAATAAAACAAAATACATGTCTTTAAAATGCTTTTTATAAATTTAACAGAGGAAAAAGTTATTAAAATTGACTCTTTTAAAACTTTTAAAAAGACTATTGATATTTTTTATCTTTCCACTGATATCAGTAAAAGATATCATCATTATTATTATTAACCAAGTATCCAGAAATAATATACTTGTTAACTGTTGGTTTATTTTTGCCATTTAACTAAAGAAAAAGTATTCATTTTATGCTTAAAAATTAATTAAGCAATGGAAATCTTATGATTAAATTATTTCCTATTCATTAATCTGCTCCAGGAAATTCAACATAGTTTTATTGAGTTGAATTATAGCCATGGAAAAATATTTAAAGAATCTTCTAACTTAAACTCTTATGTGTATGTTTAAATCCCTATAATGAAAGACTTATAGTATGTTCCAGCCAAAAAGAAAACAAAAAAAACTTCTTGCTAAAAAGATTAATTCTCATTATGAAAAGAACTTTAAATTCTTTCAGTTAATTTCATGGATAAAAGACTTGAGCATATATAAATACATTTTATAAATTTAAAACTTGTTTTTGATATTAGGTAATTACATTGTATGCTTATTTCTTTAATATTTTATATGGTATTAAGGTGATATTTATTACAATATTTGCTGCATAAGGATTTAGTAAGAGAAAATATAAATAAAAGATTGTTTTTGTTAATTTTTAAAAAATTTATATACAGGTAAATATTTTACTTTAATAATCATTAAGAGTTCTTTGTGTTAGTATTTGATAAGATATATGAAATTGTTGCACTAGGTAAAACATCCTTTATATTTGGTATATGCAAACATGTAAAGTGTCTGAAAGTCAGTACATAAAATTTAAAATGGGCAAAACTCTCCATACAGTAGTATCACTCAGTGCCAACCAGAGTAATCAATGGATGCCAGATGGCTTGTGCATAAAATCCCTATCTATTGCCTACTCATCCAATATCCCCAGACTAGTTTCTGGCTTGTGGCCTTCATCAGTGAAGAGCTTTGGATCTGAGCGCACTGCACCTCCAGCAGCCATCTTTTATCTCTACTTAATTACAAAACTATGAGAATAAAATTGAAAACATAATATTTTCAATCTAAACTCAATAGCTTATATCCTAAGATCTAGGTGCGGTGCTCTCAGATCCAAAGCTCCTCACTGACAAAGACCACAAGCCAAAAACTAGTCTGGGAATATTGGATAAGTATGTACTAGATAGGGATTTTATGCACAAGCCTTCTGTCATTCATTGATTATTCCGATTGGCACTGAGTGGCACTACTGTATGGAGAATTTTGCCTGTTTTAATAACAGTAATGTGCTAGCATAAGAAATGGTACATAAAATTTAAATAGTGTATAAAATTATAATATGTAGTTTGTCATGCCATTATGTTTAGTGAGTTCAAGTACATTAATTAATTAGAGGTTTTATGATACGTAAAAGAATCTGTGTGAGTGACTGTATAGTATTATTATTATTATTGTTATTATTATATTTATGCCTTGCTTATTTATTTATTGACATGATGCTTGAAGTCAGCTGTTAATTCAGTAAATTATTATCTTTTTTCTTGCTAATGCATATGTTCAGCCCCTTCATAAAAGATTGTGGCTTGTTAAACTTTTGGCACTGCCTGCACATAGATAATGGGTACCTATTCATATATTATTTATTATCCACCTTGCCTATATTACAATGTTTGAATGTGTTATTGAATATTTAAAGACGTTTTTCAAGGCATATTTATTTTAAGGTTATTTGCTAGTTACTGCAATTTAATATTTCAAGCAGTTTTGAGTTATAATGTGTATCTTATATGTACTTCCTCAGCTCTCATAGGTACTAATAGTATTGTAATGGTGTACTTATAATTTATACAATATGCTATTTCGTAATGTAAAAACAAATGCTTTATCACACTGGTTTTGAGATGCAGTTGATATCTTTAGGAAGTTAATATCATGCTAGTGGCCTAATATAGGCACATATATTTGTTGTTTTATCCTTAGTGCAAGATAGTTGGAGAAATGTATTGGATGATAATTTTAGAAATCTAATAAATAATGCAAAGGTGGTTATTGTTGTTGTTGTTACTGTTGTTATTATTATTATTAAAAAGAATGTATGTATATACTTCAACAAAAATCAAAAAATTAAAAATTAACTGTAATAAAACGCAGTTAAAGCTTCAGCAACTGCGTTTTATTACAGTTAATTTTTAATTATTTTATTATTATTATTTTGTAGCAATACTTAAAAGAGAATATTATCGTAAAATTGTACATATACTTTATCTTAATTTGTTAAAATAAAATCAGTATTTGTTTTACGTATCTATTGTATTAAATCTCATATTTATTTATATTGTGAATAAATATTTTTGTTATTATTAAAATACTTTCTGTTTTCGTTACCATTACTATTATACTCAATTAACCAGAAAATCTCATAATAATAGTTTTATTATTTGTTGTTTTAGAGGAATACATTTCAATGGTCACCTATTATTATTATTATTATTAACTTGATTTATTTATCCATTTTATCTGCATTGTAATAAGAGATATGCTTCATTAATTCCTATTTATTTTTAATATGTTTTTGTAGTACTTTGGATAGCATAAAATATCTCCTTTCTACCTACTGCATTACATGATCTGTATGCAATTATTATAGTTTAGTTTATTATAAGACTGTACATTTAAATATAGTTATGTGCTGATTAATAAAATATTTATACTTGACAAAAATTTAAAAGCTTTAAAGAATGTTTCGTATGATAATTATTGGTCCCTAAATATTGATATTGTCACTTTTATGTATTTGCTTTTTATATTTGAGTGAAGCACTAGATATCAAGAATAAAGTTATAAAGATAATATAAAATATTTTATTTACAACTTAAATAAATATTTTATATAAGAACTCTGGAATAGCTAGTACAATTATCATTTTATGTTAAGTGTAATGTGGACCTGAGATACAGCTATATCTAAGATCATAACATAAATCCTGAGAAAAGAAGTTTCAAACCGCATAATTGTAACCTCATAAGAGTATTCTATTAAAATAATTATTATCATTATTGTTTGTTATTAATTACATTCATTATCTGAGATTTACACTATAAAAAAACCCTGAGAGTTTCAAAGTGCGTTGGATAGAAATTTTTCTGTGGCCGGTTTCGCACTGTGTTGTCTCTCTACCGAGACAGTATTGCTAGGTTACATATGTGTGTGTGGGTGTGGGTGCGCGCGTGTGTGTCAATGTATTATATGTGTATACATATTTTCTGTAAAATTATGATTTACTCTTCAAAATGATTAAGATCAAATAATTTAAAGGTTGAAATAATTGTATATTTTTATAAGCTGATTCAGAAATAAAAACTAGTTTTGTAAGAATTTGGAGGAATTATATATTTTTTTTATTTATATATAATAAATCAAAATAACAAGAAAGTTTTTGAAGAAGAGATTTCTACTTATATAGTTAAAATGTCCAAATAAACTTGTAGAGTATCTGTGAAAACATAATGGGATTTTTCTGCCTAATATTATAGATAAAATTTCAGTTTTAATTTAGTCAGAACGAACCAAGCCTGTCACAATGTAAGTTAAATCAAACGTAGAATCACTTCCAGCTTAATAACTTTAGACACTATAAAAAATTTAAGTCTAATATAAATATTTTATATGTAAAAATATAGCCTATGTATATACATTAGTTACTTCTTTTTAAAATAGTAACTGAAACACGGGCTTATTATATACCTGTGTCTATATATGTAATATAGAGTATATGAGCACAGACTTTCAGATGACCCATCACTCTCCACTCTATCTAATAACACTGATACACTCAAGCACATATATGCTGAAAAAATAAATAATCACCAATATACGTATTTCATGCTAAACCAGCGATCATCAGTTGGACCAGATTATCATCTCCCACACATATATACCATAAGTGCTCAGATATATATTAAGATAGACAATCTTCATACTTTAATGGACAAGCTCCAATCTACTACCCACTCCAACTCTTCAACCGTCCATCCAATTGAAAATCTGATGATGAAATGCTCGGCCACCCTGAGCACTTATGGTATATATATGTGGGAGATGATAATCTGGACCAACTGATAATTGCTGGTTTAGCATGATATACGTATATTGGTGATTATTTATCTTTTCAGCATATATGTGCTTGAGTGTATCAGTGTTATTAGATAGAGTGGAGAGTGATGGGTTCATTTTAAAATAAAAACAAACAAAATAAATTTATTTATAACAACTCTTACCAACTTTTATCATGCCATTAAAATAAATTTCCTTTTTTATTTAAGCTTTTTTAACAAAATAATTAACTTATTAAATTACAAATGTTATGGCTCTTATGACGCTACTAACATCATGAACTATCAAATTGTTTTTGACATCTCTTGATTCGCAATCAAGAAATCACACTGATTATGATACTGCAGGAAACAGTTTGTTATAAACTAAGGAAGCCTCTTCAATTTTTGTAGGAATTAAACAAGGAAAATTCTTAATTCTTATTCCACATGTTCCTGTTATTGTGGTAACTCCAACATGCATCAGTGACTGTAGTGATCCAATAAAGAGCATTGCATTTTTTATGAGTTGTCTACTTATTTTAAAGGAAGACGAATGAGTGTGTGAATGATCTTTACATATCTTTAAAATCATGACAACCAAAACTAAATTATGATTCTTATTCCCAGGAGTCTAAAAAATCATGACCAAAGGCAAAAAATCCTAAAAATCTCTTGATTGGTAGCCTCAGACTGCCATACAATGATGATTTTTTTATTTAGCTACCAAAAATTGAAAAACAAGTGAAGTTAGATTGCACAAATTGGACACAGAAGTGATTAATATTAAATGAAATGTTATGGAATGTTAAAATTACCAAAAAATGAAAAGATGATTTGAAAAATGGATATCTATTTTACTGTAAAGGTTTAAATACTTTAGAGACAGGCTTTAACTTATATCATATGCACCTTGAATGTTTACAATAGTCAAATAGTATCTTTATTTGCCGATAGAGGGACCTCTCAAACCTTGACATAAGATAGTGACTTTTATAAAGATAAGAGTGGCTGTCTTATCTTTAACCTAACTTTCCACTTATATAGGCCAATCTGAAGCATCTTGATTTGGGAGCATAAAGCTGTTATTCTCTTCACTGTTTAAGTCTGTATTTCTTTTACAAATGGTTAAAGATAAGATGGCCACTCTTATCTTTATAAAAGTCACTATCTTGTGTCGAGGTTTGACAGGTCCCTCTATTGGCAAATAAAGATATTGTTTGACTATTATAAACATTCAAGGTGCATATTTACATATACTTCCTATGTGCTTAATAAATAATTACAACTATAAAGATTTAAATATTGGAAGCTCAACTAGAATTGTATTGACTATAAATAAAAATCAAAAGAAGAACACGTTGGAGATTGATTGTTTTTCAGAGAGAGTGTAAAAATTAGCTATTCAGCTTAATGAAAGATATCAAATGCAATAATTGTAATTTACAACCAATTAAGTCTCATTCTTATAAAAACATAAAGAAGTTTTATATAAATATACAATGTTTTTAATATTTCCAAACAACATTTCAAAATTATCATGTTAGACTTTAAAGCTATAATTGAAACATAATAGAAAGATGACAGAGTTTAGATAAGTTTTGTTTAAATGAGAAAAATGAGAGTGGACACAGAATTGTAGAATTTTCGATAAATGAAAAATTGTATAGTATGACTTTTTTCTTTGAGAAAAATGCTAAATGAAAATAGATATGAAAGCATCCAAATAAAGATACAGGAAAAGCGGATTATTTTGACTATTTTCTCTGTATTTCAAATTTTAATGCTGTTAATAGATTTAATACAGAAAGTTACCATCAATTAGTGAGATGTAAAATACATGTTAATGCAAAACTAGAAATGAATAATATTAAAAAAGATAGTATTGATAGTTGATAGCTCTAATCCTTCAGAAAAATTCCTCTAAATTTAAATCAGAACTTGTTAACAATTTTTTAGTCTTAACTGAAATCGATAAAAAAGATAATTGACATTTCATTAAGAACTGCAAAAATGATAGCTAGTATGAAAAGTAGCAATTCATTAGTAAAATATCAATTAAGATAGGATAATAAATACATAAAGAAGGGCTACAAAAGCTTGAAAATGATATAAAGAATTGAATATCTTAAATTTTATAAAATGTGTTTAAAAATGTTAATAATATAAGAAAATGTAAATGTAATTACTAAGGAAAATTGCAGAAAATAAAAACTTCAAAAGTATAAAACAACATCTTAGTACTGAAAAGAAATTTGTTTAGCAATAAAAAAACATGGAATTATTACTAAAAAAGATGGACATCGTGAAATGTGTTGAAGAGTTCTTCAAGGAATTATATAGCAATGATAAACCATCCACACACAAAAAAAACTAACATCTATAAACAACTTTTGAATTGCCAAGCATTTTAAATGAAGAGATGAAATATGCAAATAAATCCCCTAAAAGAAAAAATCTCTAGGAAATTGTGGAATTACTTTACATATCTTATTGCATTACCAAATCCATATAATATTAATATCATTTATGTTCTTTATTACTTTTTACAATACTTTTTTACAACCTACTATGATGGTTTTGATTGCCTCAGCAATCTTCTTCAGAACTATAACAAACAATACAAATACAAGAATACAAATATACCTAATACAAATACATGAATACAAATATACATGAATCAATGTATATTTATATTTGTGTATTTGTATTGTTTGTTATAGTTCTGAAGAAGATTGCTGGGACAATCAAAATCATCATTGTGGATTGGAAAAAAGCATTGTAAAAAGTAATAAAGAACATAGATTATATTAATATTATATTAAATTATGGAATTATTATTGATAAATTAAAAGAGGCAGATAAAGAAATGAAAATGTTGGCAAAACTATATAGTATATTAATTATAAAGATATTCCAGATAATTGAAAGACAGCATTAGTAATGAGTAAAAGAAATAATAAAATATTAATAATTATAGACCTAACAGTCTTTTATCAGTTCTATACAAGATCTTTACCAAAATAATTACAACTTGACAAAATTTGGGTTCAAACTAATGACTAAAACCAAGTTAGCATTAAAAGTTATATTATCATATTAAATATATTCAAGTATTGAAATAATTTATAGAAAAGACAATGAATATGATTTTAAACCACTAAACATCACTTGTTCACCATTTCTTATGCTTGCTCATAACTGTTATTAAAACAGGCAAACTCTCCACACAGTACTGCCACTCAGTGCAAGCCAGAGTAATCAATGGATTCCAGAAGGCTTGTGCATAAAATACCTATCTAGTGCATACTCATACAATATCTCCAGAGTAGTTTCTAACTTGTGGCTTTCATCAGTGAGGACGACTTGGATCTGAGAGCACTGCATCTAAATCTTAGGATTTAATACAACTCTCCAGCATACACTTTTTATACTTAACTACAAAACTATGAGAATAAAATTGAAAACACAAAAAATATTTTCAATCCTATCTCATTATCTTATATAGTCATATAGGTCTGAACTCAGTTCGGTACCCATACATTTTGGGGGTTTTGGTTCTTGAATAACCATAGTCACCACTACCTTATTATGCAAGATTGGCATTAAACCACTAAATATCACATGATCACCATACAGTAGTAATAAAGGTGACTGCTGGAGGGTTGCATTAGATCCTAAGATCTAGGTTCAGTGCCCTGATTCAATGCTCCTCACTGACAAATGCCATAAACTAGAAACTAGTCTGGGAATATTGGATGAATACTAGATAGGTATTTATTTATGCACAAGCCTTCTGGCAACTATTGATTACTCTGGCTTACACTGAGTGGCATTACTGTATGGAGTGATTTTCCTGTTTTGATAAAAGTTATGAGCAGGCATAAGAAATGGCAATCATGTGATGGTTTATTGCCAATCCTGCCTAATAGCATAGTAGCTTGGATTGAAAATATTTTTGTGTTTTCAATTTTATTCTCATAGTTTTGTAGTTAAGTAGAGATAAAAGGTGTCTGCTGGAGGGTTGCATTAGATCATAAGATCTAGGTGCAGTGCTCTCAGATCCAAGGTTCCTCACTGATGAAGGCCACAAGCCAGAAACTAGTCTGGGTATATTGGATGAGTAGGCACTAGATAGGGATTTTATGCACAAGCCTTCTGGCATCCATTGATTACTCTGTTTGGCACAGGGTGGCACTACTGTATGGAGAGTTTTGCCTGTTATGATCTGGAATTATAGATTATGAAAAAGCATTTGCTTTTATAAACATTTCCATATTGATTAAAGTTTTGATTCACCAAAATATAAAATCAGGATATTGTCACATTTATAAAAATGCAATAGAAGTTATTACATTACATACTAATGTTAAGAAAATTGACGTTGATGAGGATAAACACAGAGTAATTCAATATGTCCCAAACTTTTTAAAGCAATTTTACCAGCAGTATTTTGTGGATTAAAATAAAAAATAAGGAAATAAATCAATGTTATTAAATCATTTAGATTTTATAGATAATGGAGTTGTTTTTGAAAATAATGTTTCAGAGCTTTAAGAAATGGTGCAAAAGTTATTAGATGAAAGATAAATGCTAAAATTATTAATGTTGAATGGCTTTCACAGAAGAGGGAAACCAAGATTAATAATCATAAATTATAAGTTAAGAACAGATATCTTGATCATATCACTAATGCTGATGGAAACATCGTAATTAAGATAATCATATGTCATAGCATCAACCGGGAGGCGAACCCACAACTACTTGCTTGCAAAGCAGCTGCGATGACCTCTCGGCTAACAACGCTTGACAAAGGATAATTTTAATACAGATTTTTTATAAGTTTCTAAATAAAGATTTCAGATGTGGACATTTAACAGAAAAATAATACAAAGACTTTAGAACACTCAATAAAGTATGGAAAGTAACAAGACTGAATCAAATATAAAAAAAGGCAAACATGTAACACTAACTTCGGATTGTTTTTAAAAAACAATTAAAAGATTGAAATGGAGCTTAGTTGGATGTAATACTGAAAGAAATAATAATAGATGGATTATTAAAATCTTAAAATGGATCTAAGAGATTGTACAAGCTATAGAATGAGATCAGATGGGTGAAATAAAAAGTATTTGCTAACATCATTTTGTAGTTCATAGTTTTTCCTTATGGTAGTCATAAATTAAATTTACATTAAAACAATTATGTTACAAAATTATACCAATTATTCAAACTGAAGAAGGAAAAATGTTCAAATACTATTTAATTAAAAGCTTATTGTCAAAAGAGACTGTTGCAAATGGAAAAAATGTTTTAGCTTCATCAATGTTCTTATGTGTAATGATTTACCAGTTCATTTCCTTTGCCAACTTGAGACTAAAAATTATATACTGATAATATATAACACTTACAACTGCAGATCACTTTCAAGTAAGGGAAGACTGCAAGAATTAGAAGAACTGTTGGACTTTGTGAAGTTAGAAGAAAAGGTGAAGAGACAATTGATTTAATGGATATCTACTCTATTATAAAGGCACAAATATTGGAAATACAAGTGGAGTAGGATTCATTACAAATAAAAAGTGGAAGAACAACATTGTTGAGATTGATGGTGTATCGGACAGAGTGGCAAGATTGGTTATACAACTTAATAGCAGATACCAAATGCAGATAATTCAGGTTTATGACCCATCAAGTTCTCATAGTGATGAAGTAGTAGAAGATTTTTTATATGGATGTAAAAAAGGCTTTTGGTCAGAGTGAACAACATTTTAAAATTGTTATGGGAGACTTCAATGCTAGAATTGGTCAACAAATGAAGGATGAAAGTGCTGTAGGTAATTTTGGTTATGGTAATAGAAATCATAGAAGACATAGACTTGTGAAGTTTGCAGAAAAACTTTATATGATGAATTCTTTTTTTTTTTTGAGAAAAATGTTAAAAGGAAATGGACATGAAAGCATCCAAATGAAGGTACAGCAGAATTGGATTATATTTTGACTAACAGGAAATACATATTTCAAGATTGTAATGTTCTTAATAAATTTAACTCAGGAAGTGATCATCAATTACTAAGATGTAAGATACATGTTAGTGCAAAACTAGAGAGACAAAAATTATTAAGAAAAACAATATTTATAGTTGATATTCCTAATCTTCAGAAACATTTTAATGAATTTAAATTAGAACTTACAAATCGGTTTCAAGTATTAGTAGATTTTGAACATGATTCAGATTTGAATGAAATTAGTATGAAAATAACTGATACACTTTTAAAAACTGCAACAAAGATAGCTGATAGAAAAAAGCAGCAATTGACCAATAAAATTTCTACTGAGACTAGAGAATTTATGAAGAAAAGAAGGAATATGAAGATATACAAAAATGATGCATTAAAAAGGATTTAATATCTTGAATTTTGTAAAATGGTGAGGAAAAGAGTTGAAAATGATATAAGAAAGTATAATTGTGAACTAGCAAGAAAAGCTGTAGAAGAGAATAATAGTCTCAAGAGTGTAAAACAATATTTTGGTATTGGTTTGGAAATTTATATCTGCAATAAGAAAAAAAGTTAGAATTATTACTAAAAAAAGAGATGACATCATGAAATGGGTAGAAGACTTTTATCAAGAATTATATAGTAATAAAGAACAAGTATCTCCTATATCAATTACATCTTCCGAATTGCCCTGAATTTTAAATGAAGAAATGAGACATGTAATGATGGAAATATAATTGATATATTAAAAGAAGCAGGTGAAAAAATAGAATTTTTTTTAGCAAAGTAATATACCAATTGTCTAAATGATAAAAATGTACCAGATGATTGGAAGAATGCAGTATTAATATTAATATTTAAAAAAAATGATAAAGAAGATATTAGAAATTACAGACCTATCAGCATTTTATCAGTTTTATACAAAATTTTTACCAAGATAATTACAACTCATCTACAGAGAACATTGGATTTCCACCAACCAAGAGAACAAGCTGGATTTAAAAGTGATTTTAGTACAGTAAATCATATCCAGATATTGAGAGAAGTTACAGAAAAGACAAATGAATATGAGTTGCCATTATGTTTTGGATTTGTAGATTATGAAAAGGCATTTGATTCTATAATCATTTCTTCAGTGATTAAAGCATTGGATCATCAAGGTGTAGATCCAGGATATTGTCATATTTTAAAGAATATTTATAAAAATGCAACAGCAACAATTAGATTACATAATAATACTGGGAAAGTTAACATTGAGAAGGGTGTAAGACAGAGTGACTCCATATCTCCAAAACTTTTTACAGCAGTGCTGCAAGAAGTATTTTGTGGATTAAAATGGGAAGCTAAAGGAGTGAAAGTAAATGGAGATTATTTAAGTCATTTAGATTTTGCAGATGATGTAGTTGTTTTTGCAAATAATGCTTTAGATCTACAGGAAATGTTGCAGGAGATATCAGATGAAAGTAGGAAAGTAGAACTAAAGATAAATGTTAAAAAGACTAAAGTAATGTTTAATGAATTTTCTCAAAATATGAAAATAAAGATTGATTATGATGAGTTAGAAGAAGTTAACACTTACAAATACCTTGGTCAGATTGTTAATACAGATGGAAACATAATAGATGAAATCAATCATAGAATTAAACTTGGTTGGAGTGCTTTTGGTAAAAATAACTTGATACTAAAAGGAAATATGTCATAGAAAAAGATTTTTAATAAATGTGTTTTACCAGTTCTTACTTATGTATCTGAGATTTGAATACTTAATAGTAAAGCAATTCAGAGACTTCAGACCACTCAAAGAAGTATGGAGAGATGTATATTGGGAGTAACAAGAAAATATGGAAAACACAATATATGGGTAAAATAACAAACAGGTGTTACTAATCTCATTGAAAAAATTAAAAGACTGAACAGAAGAGATGATGTTAGATGGACAATTGAAATCTTAAACTGGATTTCAAGAGATTCTAAAAGACCCAGAAAGAGACCACAAGTGAGATAGATGGATGAAATAAGAAAGTGTGCAGGGTGTTGTGGAGAAGAGAAGTAAAGATAGGAAAAGATGGATTGAACTTGGAGAGACCTTCATCCTGCAGTCGATTGTTAATTGTTGTTGTTGATGGTGATGAATGTATAATACGACACACATTATTATTATTTATAATAACTTTAAATTTGTTAATTTCATCAAAAAAATATACAACATTTAGTGCTTAAATAACATTTAGAGGAATAAAATTGCAATTCAATTGTTGAATTTATTTAATTAAAATAATTTTGTTTTTCTGCTTACTAACTTCGTTACTGGAATATTCTAAGTGAAAACTGTAAATAAATTCGTTGGAAATGGGATGACGTAAACTTATAAATGGTACTATTTTTTTATTTAGTAAGTTCATAAAATAAATGAGATTATATATTTTGAAGGTTTTATCTCTTATGTCAAAACTGTGACCTACAGGAGAAAAATAATACGAATGCCAATTGATGTTTTAAAAATTTATTGTACATCAAATAAGATTTAAAATTAATTCAAAAACACTTTTTTTTTCTTAAAATTTTTTATTTGCATAAAAAAATAAAATACATATATTTTTTGTAATTATTTTATATAAGTCGATTTTTAATGTAAAAAAATAAAACGTGTAAATACTATATAAAATTATTACATTATGAATTACAAGTGTCAAATTAATTCAACCCACATCTTTAACACTATCCACTGTAGATAAATATAGTAATGACTATTATTAATCATTTATTAAACTAGAGATTATCTTTAGCACAGATATAAACTTTAAAACTCAATTAAAGATTAATATATCTGATTTTTTTAAATTAAACACACTAACACATGGATTTATTCACATTTCTTTTTCCCACTTGTAATATTATAAATATAATAAATAAACTCAGTATTACCACATATTGTTTTAAATTCATATAAATAATGACACAATAAAAGACAAATGACATCCAAACACACGGATATGTTCACATTTCTTTTCCCCACGTGTAATATCTTTATGAATATAATAACTCAGTATTACTACAAACTGTTTTAAAGTCATATAAATAAAAATACAATAAAAGGCAAATGACCCCCAAGAAGCATTTCGTAATAAACCAGCACTCATCAGTTGATCCAGATCGCTATCTCTCATACATATCTTAATCATATGAAAAATATTTATCTATAGTAAATAATTACATTTTGAATTATAAATGACAAATTAAGTCAACCCATGTCTTTAACACCATACACTTTAGATAAAGATAATAACGACTACTATTAATCATTTACTAAACTAGAGATAGTGACCTTGACCAACTGATGAGTGCTGGTTCAGCACAAAATGCATTTTGGGGGTCATTTGCCTTTTATTGTATCTTTATTTATATAAACTTAAAAAAATATGTGGTAATATTGATGTTAATTAATATATTTATAATATTATATAAAATAATTTTAATATTGAAATATAAATAAAATTATACATATTTTAAAAAAAAATTAAATGAAATTGCGAACATCAAATGACTTAGATTACAGATAATACGAATTCATTATAATATATCTGTAATTATTGTGGGATATACTTGTCAATTTTTACCATAATCATCATTATTTTCAACCATTATCAACTGACTTCAGAATAATAATTTATCTTCTCTACACGACACCAGTAAACTTTATTATTTAATATACCCATCTCACATATTGTCTCTTTCTAAATCTTGTATAATATATTGGTATTCAATTTAAAACTTTAACTTCCATCCATTATCCTGTCTTATTTCTATTTTTGTCCCTTAATTCTTTTAATGATGTCTGTAATATTTATTTATTCTCTCATTTATCCATTCATTTAATAGGAATAAAGGATTATTTTTAGGCTCATAGATTAAATTTACCAATTATAAATTTTTAAATATCTATCTTCAAAATGTTTGTATTGCTTATAAAGTCCTGAATTTATTCTATTATTCAGTCCACAAAGAATGTTACATGTTGTCTTTTAATTAAATACTAATAAAGCAACCACTATTATATAACTAAGATTTTTCTTTTTAGTAATATTTACCATCCACGATACAATCTTTAAAATAATTATATTGATTAGAAATATGAATAGCTTGAAAATCTAACTTCTTAATTTTAGTGTTTGATGATTGTTGAAATTTACATAATTACTCATATAATATTGATTTCATTTATATTCTGAGTTTTAACTATAACAGAAGACTGGACTCTCTAAAGCGCTTAGCAGATTCATTCCTATTTAATTATTTATCAACAATTTACAGCTTTGAGGACAATTGCGCTACACATGCAAACGGACTAGTGTGTGTATATATATATTCCCTCAAAGTAAAAAATTCATTTAGCTAATACGTAGGTTTCTATTGTCTTGAACATAGATACCTCCAAGTTTTCTTTATATACGTTTTCTACATATCAAAGTACTTATGACACACACACACACACATATATATATATACACACACACACACACACACCAAAGGATTGTAAAACACCCAGATGGATGGATAATAAGAAAGTCTGCAGGGGTGATGTGGAGAAGAGAAGCTAAAGATCAGAGAAGATGGATTGAAATTGGAGAGACGTTCATCCTGCAGTGGATTGATAATGATTGATGATGATGATATCACGTTTTCTTACAAGCAGTTACTTTTTTCCCTTAACATCATTTTAAATAATTAATGCAAGTATCTGCTATATAATGTGTTTTCCGTTTTTGTAACACATAGTGAAGATTTCTTCATATTTTTATCCTCTTACTGGAAACATAAACATCAAAGTTCATTGATAATCCATTTAAGATTAACTTTACTTTTTAGTCTCTGGATAAAATAGCTAATGAAAAAAATTTGAACTCACCTGGAAATTCTTTTGCTAAATGGAAAAGACACACTTTTTAGTAAATATTAAAAATTTTCTGCTGAGTTTATTTTTACTTTATATTGTCAATCTAAAAGGAATTTAAAGTAATTAGGCATCATGTCCTACAATTATTATCATAGTAATGCATTGTTGCTTGTCATTCTTATAACATATTATTATTCGATAATAAAGCTCTTTACATTATGAATATTTTCTTTTGAGTGTGTGTGTATATAATATATTAAACTGGCATTGAAAGTAGCATATTCTTTCATTTTCTCTTTTATCATTTTTAATGGATTTTGATGATACTCATACTTTGCCTCTATATTTTAACGGTACTTGTGAGTTTTCCTGTAAACCAAGATGGCAGCCCATATTTTTGATAAATCTACAGTTTCCGGGGGCCCACAAAAATGTTTACAAAAAAAGGCTGCTAGAAAATGTATTTAATATTGTAACGGTAAGAATTGTATCTCCACGTAACAAAATCTAGAACACAGGCGAAATACACTAAAGCTGATCGAATCCGGATGCTGGGATCCCTTTCACCTCTGCTCAATGATCTAATACCCTATGGATGACATTTCTCAATGTACACAGACATTCAATTTAACCTCGGTCCGGCAGTCACTCAGGGTGGAACAATAAGACTCGTAAACTAACTAATTGAGCACTGACTTGGTCAGATATACACACATAAGACTAAGTGGTCAATTAAAATATCAATGATTGATTATGGAATTTAATAGAATGATTTACTTATAGATATAATGATGTATGTGCAAATTAAATCTAGAGTTGGATAAAATGAACTCACGGACAATAAAAATATGAAAACAAGTTATAATTTTAAATATTATTAATTTAATAAAGCAATAACAAATAATAAATCAAAACATACAAAATTATATGATGGGAATGTGAGATATTACGCTCGCAGGCATTAAATAACTAAATGAGATTAATGTTACCTATCTCATTATAAGTGTTTAATAAAGTGCAGTGTGGTATGAAAGTTTATGCCTATATTAATATACCAAATTTCTAGCTCTCATGTAGTCTGCTAGATCATACGGAACTTTACAGCCAAAGTTATATAACTAACTATAACAGCGCTCTTATGGCATCTATCTATACAAAGTTAATTCAGGCATGTAATTAGGCCCAGAGATACTCAGGTTAGAGTGTTGACCTAGATTAGGATATACTCTAATGCTAGATAAGCATTTAATATAAAAGGAGAGAAAACTGGCTTATGATAGGTTTACCTATATCCTCTATGGCACATATTAAAATATCAATAAAGTTCAAAGGTACAAATGGGTCATTATTCATGGGCTTCAGTCTCAAAGACTCGGTTTGCCCTAAAACCACTCAACTTGCCACAAGTAGGAACATTAGTAGTTCAGGTAGTCGGATAAGCATTATGAATAAACTAGGTCCTTGTGCCCTAGTTCTAAAAGTGTGCTTGAACCCAAACTAAAGTGGATGAGAGTGACCTCTGCCAGCAACTCATCAATAATCATGCAGCAAACAGATAATTGTACATTGCATACTTTGTAAGGACACATCCGCAACTTATACATATATAACGCAAATACGTAAAATTATATTATCATGCCTTAAAATTAGATAGCATCTATTTGCATATCTATACAATCCAGTTCTCAAATTTAGTATTTTAAATATATTATTTAGGAACTAAATTAATTAGTAACCTAGTTTAATATTATCACCTGTGTCTCAACATAAATAAATCTAAGGAGGGTAAAGCATATTTGCGGGGTAATTACAAATAAAACATTAAAATATGCTTTGAGAATATCTCTATGGCTAGTTCCTATAATGTGTGAGTTACATATATAAATAGTTATAATTCATAACTAGAATTAAGCAAACTACAATTTTAACTAGATAACTGATTATTGTAATATTAATACCCAAAACTTAATCAGTAAAATAATAATATGATCTCAAAACAGCGAGTGAGAATGAACAATAATAATTCAATTATTTAATATTTATTATAGTGAAGATTTGAAATTATCTTCGCAGATCGATAAGCTAAAATTATATTTATAAATACTTGCAGTTTCGAGTCATTTGGCATATTAAATACATATATTATTAAAATGATAAAATCATAGAATAAATTGAATAGATTTAGAAATAGGCATAAAAGACCGCAGGAAATTATACATTTAAAATAGATTATTAGAATTTTACATTTTAAAAGAGAATTCAAGTTTTACATTTTAAAAGAGAATTCAAGTTTTACATTTTAAAAGAGAGTTCAAGTTTTACAATTAGGCAAGATTTAGTCTTTTACAATCAGGCAAGATTTAGCATTTAACAATCTTCTTTGTAGATTTTAGTAAAGGTGTTTGGGAAAGACAGATTTAATAAATAGCTAGCTTTTAAAAGAAAGAAACGAAAGTCACAGTTTATAAACAGAGCTCTGAGAGAAAATTTACCATTCAGTTGTTTCCATTGCAGTTAATTCTGGAGCACTTGGAAGGATATTAAGTTGACACTTTTGATGATGATTTAAAGTTAATAGAGATTTTCTATGGGATACTTTGCTGGTTATGGCATTAGGTTTCATCGGACCACAGAGTTCTTCTCCATTCCCAGCTAAGGGTCGATAGGTGAGGTATCGCTATCCTACTCGATCATTTTGAAGGTAAAATGGGCATAGGTTCTACTTTCAACTCACTTATTATATATATGATCCTATCCTTGGCAACAAAACTTTAAGTATTTATACTTTTTAAACTCTGTCCACCTGTTAATTATTTACGAGCTTGTACATAGCTGAAAAGTCCAATTATTTATTTAGCAAAACATATTTAATAGTTACAACCAGTAGAAAAACCCATTTATTTATTTTAGAAAAACATTTTTAATTATAGCCAGTAATTGAGATTTTGTTTTCCTGCATTATTTTGTTATTAACATTTTATATTTACCAAATCAAGTCCACGCTATTTTAGGACCACTGCGTGACCTACTTTAAAATCTGTTTACAAGATCAAAATGTTGTTTTGACAAAGTTACTTTCATAATTAGTAGTACGTGCAGAATAACAGGAAATATACATATGCGATTTCAATAATACATCAATAAAATTGTCTAAATAATTTAACTAAAATATTTCTTAAACTAGAAATATTTATAAAATAAATATACATATCTGTAATATATACCAATAACATAATAATTTAAACTAAAATATTTCCTAAATTAGAAATATTTATAAAATGAATACATATCTGTAATCTATACATATACTATTAAATTAGACATATCGCTCGCATATATATATATATATACATGATTCTGCATATATAATAATTTAATGTTATTTAAATGGTTACTCTGAGAGGGTTTAAACCTGGCATATGGATAGATGTGTGGGAAAAATAAATGAAATGGGCAGATGGATGAAACTGACCATTTCAATATTTACATTTTATTTTTTATTACTGTTTTTTTTTATTTAAAAAAAATGGTACTTATGCAGTAGATCTGTAAAGTAGAGAAGATAATAGGCCTTTTCACATCTGCAATAAATGTGTAAACTTGTGATCATGTCAAATAAACCCTGTGATGCTATCCGATCTCATATCAAAACATATAACAGTAAAATTGGCATTCATAATGGAACGTTATTGGAAGATTCGAGAATTTTATTCCTAAATGGTGATCCATTTTATTTACAGTTGGGCTTGCAAGTTAAGGTTTATAGAATGGGGAAAACTAGAGCTTGGCTTAACAAATAAAGCTGTAATTGATTGGAATAACCCTATGTGGGAAGTTTATACTACTGCCATAGCTTTTTTTTGTGATAATTTTACTCTCTCAGTTATTGTCCAGATTTTGTTATGACATCTTTAATGCTATCATTTGCATTTTTAAACTATTTTTTACTTTATTTGCATTCGTAGTTTTGAATCAATGATTTATTCCAACTGTTGGAAGGCCTATAAAAGTGCTGAATTACAAAGTGCCGATTACAATCATTTTTGGGTGAACCACAAAAACAATCACATGCTAAGTAAGTGTGCATTTTAAGGAAAAAAGTAAAAAGTTTACTTTTAGTCTCCATTTTGCAAAAAAAAAATTATACACTTAAACTAATGTAGAACCGGCAAATTAATTGTTTCACCACAATAATTACTGTTATATATTACATGATAATAACTGTATGTGTGTATTTTAGAGTTCTTTGATAAATTTAGAGTATTTTTGTAATTTAGTAATTGTTTTAGTATTAGACCTGCAACACATATTAGACCTGCTACGCCTTTTCACATATGTATTCAAGCTGCTGATAACTTTGTAAATCTTGTGAAAATATCATGTACACATGGTCTATTTTGATGAATTTATCATTTTTAGTTTGTAGAAGATCCAAGAATACATGTTATTTTGATCAAATCAAAATCTTAGAAAGTTGTCAGCAGATTGATACAAATGTGGAAAGGTGTTGCAAATCTAATATGTGTTGCAGTTCTAATATGTAAGTACCAAAAAAATCATTATGGAAATAATTAATTATAAAATTTATGCTTTATATATATTATATTAACTTATTGTTATGTATGTGTATGTCAAATATGTATACAAATGAGTAAATGTAAACAAACACAAAATATACAAAAAATATATAATTATATTAAAGATTTACTATTAAAAATTTAAATGTACAAAGTAAAATAGCCAGGTGATCAGAAAATAAAAAGCTATTTAAAAATAAAAGCAATTAGAAAGATTAGCTATAGAAGTAACTAATTTAAGTAAAATAATTGTAGTTAAAAAGATTAATAGCCAATTGAATCAGAGTTTCTGATTCATTCATTGATAATTATGGCAGAGACCTAAAATAACTTTTCACTTGTGTAAAACAAAAGATTAAATTCCCTAATCCAGGATGCAGATAGAAATAGTGAAATAATTATTTTATCTGCTGGGTCTGAAGATGAACTAATCAGCCACATAAGTGGACTTGAATTAGAGAATGCCAGAGAGAAAATAAAATGTACACTTGCTATTTGGAGCTCAATGAGAGTGACGACTTTTAATCATGGGTACTGGACATCACCGCATCACAAATAGCTTATACTGCAGAGAGCTTGTCTCCCTAGGGACAATACAGGTCATACTGATTTATATTATAATTTATGTATGCCTTTGGGCCTTATTATATATATATATATATATATATATATATATATATATATATATATATATATATATTGTACCCTTACTTCTCGATGTATAATATAGTTTGAAATACAACTAGCTCAATTAAATTATAATGCTTAATTAAAATTTGCATATCTATCTTTAATTTACTTTTATAATATCATATTCTAATTAAATTTATTATCAATTATCAAAATCAATATATTCCATATTATGTACTCATTAAATAAGTATTTAACTAAAATCATGAGACTGTGAAGTAAAGTTACAAAGCAATAAGTAGATTTACATTGAGTCAATATCTTCCAAGACATTGTCTCAATGGCATAAGAATACTATCACCTCCTTATTAACTTACTACTACCTCTACAGCATTCTTATGGCTTTTAAATAAAATAAACTATCTTTAATAATAATAAAATAAATAAATCTTAACTTTTAATTTTTAAAAATATAATTAAATAATCTCAGGTTCTTCTAATTATCTTAAAGTAATGATAACTCATGTAAATAAGTATGATAAGGGATTTTATATCAAACCTAAATACACCTAACTTATTCTAATAATAATAATACTCAATACTAATCTTAGGGTATAACTTAATCTTATCTATTTCTGTTATATTATTAAGTATTCAATAAATAAATAATCATATGTATATCTTTTATTTTCATATAGTATCTTAATTTTAGAATAGATCAAAATCTTACAACTTAATAATCTGTGGCAATAAATAATATTGTACTCTTATATCATGCATTATAATTACTCTATGACCATTGTAATATGATGTAATAATGTCAATCAATTCTCATAAATGATAATCAGGAAAATATTGTATTTATTTCTAAAATAATATTAATAAATTCACATTGTGCAAATATTATATTTGTTCAAACTATCTGCTGTCAAATGCTGTGGTGTAAAATAATGAACTCGACACACTTTTAAAACAAATTAAACAAATTTATTTACATTAACTTTGATTAAGAATTTATTTACAATATTTACAGTTCAAATTATGAAAAAAAATAAAGAAAATAAAATAAGAAAATAATAATACAATATGTTTACACTGTTATTAACTCATACTCCTAATAAGTAATTATACATTTTTTAAAATGCTGTACTAATAACATTGAAGTATATTTTCAAAACTTAGACTTTAAATAAATATCAGTGAACTTCAATTATTACACAGAAAAATTTATGTAAATAATATTTATGTAGCATATGTAAACAATTAAACTTTATTAATTAAATTGCTACATCACTTAAGTATTACTGTTATTCATTTCATCATGTACTAGTATGTGTTCACTCTACTATTAGCATTACTCTAATAGCATAATATAGAAACTAATGTATCTTTATAATGTAATAACAAATAATTGATTATAATTTTATATTTCACTTATTGCAATTCATGTTACATGTTTTATCAAATATGCATTACATATATGTACTGTTAAAATAATAATATTTAAATTATTCATCAATTTCAAATTCATAAAATATTATATTAGATAAATTCTATGATTCTTTTCTATGTAAAATTATTACTTTACTTTATGTGTAATACTACTCCTTCTTAATAAATTTCTATTTATAAAACATCCTCTAAACTTATTTAAAATTTCCGGAAAACAACTTTCAACTTTAAATAAAATACTAATTCCAAATTATTTATGCTTCATTATCTATACTTGGTAAACTTTCAACCTAAATATAAACTTCTCCATAAAACTTAACGTAATTTATCCAATAAAACAACAGTAAAATATAGACTTTGAAATCTCTTCCTAACTTGCAATACAATAATTACTTATGACTAATAAATATAATTCTAATACTATAACATAAAACAAAATATCAAAATTTATTTACGAAAGAATCATATAATTATTTCTAAGCTTCTTATGTAATGTTGTATCATATTTATATCATAAATTCAAATTATGCATATTTAAATAAAACTATCACTGCCAATATAATGTGTGTATTTTTAAAATAATCATACATTCATTCAAACAACATAATATTTGGTTGATCTAAAGAAAACATATTAAATACATTAAAATTATTATTATTATACAATTTTTACCATCAATAATGATTTAATGTACAGTCCATCTTCCAATTCTCTTCGGAATTACAGCTTCATAAAATAATTCACATTTATTCTCACAATCATTCTTTAATATATATTCCGTGTTATATTAATTATAAAATAAATTTATGCAATTAATTATATTATATTACTTTAGTTATTATTTTAAGAAATGTACCTATCTTATTTTTAATAAATTAATAATATTTAACTTTTATATTAGATAAATAAAACAAAATTTATATTACATAAATCCAGCGATGTTTCCTTTTCACCATAAAGTTCTTTAATCGTAGGCACATATTCACTAGAACACCATTTCCTGTTTCCGGTCCAACACGTGTTTTTTAAAAGTTTATGAAAAACGAAAATGTTCTTTTTTTGAAAAAATAAGTTCCCCACAAGAAAATAAAATAAAATTAAAATAGTTTATAGGATCCTGATTTAGTTATTTTTAAAATATTATTCAAAAGTTATTATTTTAGCTTAGTCTTTAGTTTTATGAAAAACTATCATTTAATTATTTTAAATTAACTGGGACGTCCACATATTATTTGCGCATTCCATAAAATATCCAGGTAAGAATAAACTTCTTTATCTATAAACGACCCACGTTTAAATTATTTCAATATAATAATTTTATTATATTAAGATTTTTAGCTAATTATATTTCAATTGACTTGCCTTTAAAATTATCAACATTCAGTCTTTCAAACATAAAGACTTAACAAGGCAAGCATTTAAAGCTACTTTCATTTCTAATATCTTTACTTAAAATATATATATTCAAATTTATAGCTTGCAAAAATACTTTCTTCATAAAGAAGTATTTTATTCTTTAAAATATCTATTTTCTAATAGTCACTAATAATTAGCTTTTAAAATTATATATTGTCCAAAATACTACTTTTCTCCATCTCGTAACTTTCCAAACTAATCCAGCGTTTGTCATATCTCTAGTATAAAGTTTCCGATATATTTTCACTATATATGATGTTCCCATGACCATTTGCATGTAAATTGAGCTTAATATAGAGACGATTGATAGGGAAAAATTAAGTTAACACTGCAGGTTTATCATTTTAAAATTTCTATAACTTATTTACAAAGACACTCTTATAATTTTGAAAAATGATTTTTAAAAGCGTCTATAAAATTACTTAGCTATTTTTCTAATAGCACAATTAACTTGAAAATTCAATCACAAAGTCCTCTCCTAACAATTGAACTAAGCTTTTATACCGGAAGAAACTTCCCATTTGATTGGTAGATTAAACAATCAACTTTGCTGGCTTATTTACATATTTACCAACAACACAAAATTAAAAATAAATAATGACTTATTTAATATTTAATATTTATTACATTATTACATTTTTAAAATAATTCTTATCGTTTATTTAAATCCATTAAACACTTTTAAAAAATATATTATTTCACTTGATTTTGATTTTAACTTTTATAAGATTATTTTTAAATAAACTAAATATTTTTTATACGTCATATTTTTAAAACAATATTTTAAAATCAGATTTAATATTCTACATTGATTTATCTTTATTTTATCTCGTGATAACTCACGTATTATTTATAAATTTATAACATGATTTTTTTAAAATAGTTTTGCAACTTTATTAGATAACTTCCAAGCATGTGTGTGTATAACATCTGTTCTTTATAACACAAGAAACGCTTACCATCGTCTAAAAATAAACTAACAATTGCATTTTTTAAAATAAATATTTTTTAAATAAATAAGATATTATAATAGATTTTTAAAATAATTATTCGATATTATTAAAATCAAATATCAATCTTCTATTTAAGTACTTACAATAATTAAAATATTTATATTCTCTTATAATATTATTTTATCAACAATAAACATATGCATTTAATTTTAACTTGTCTTTTAAACACTTTTAGCTTTAAATACCTATTTATTAAATATATTCATGCAGTATTGATTATAGCCATTTTTCCAACTATATATTATAATCATCATCATTTTAAAATGTCTCTCTCAATATCAGCACAATTTTACATATCAAATACTCATAGATTGCTTTCATTAAACCTTTTGAAATATTACCATAAGCAAAATCAACATCACATATTCAAATATATCTTAAATTTAAAATTTTTAATAGATTAGCACAAAATTAAATGGTGACCCATACAAAAGGGCACAATATATATATATATATATATATATATATACAATATATATATATATATATATATATATATATATATTTATATATATATAAATTTGTATATATGTAAATAATTAAACCTCTCTTAATTATCATTTATTAAATACTATAAATATTAACTGTTATTAGTTGTGATTTGTATTGAAGGTACCCTCTTAGATTCATCAGTCTATGGAGCAGTAGTCTCACTCCAGACCATCCTACTAGGATGCAATTAATTGACAGCTATGATGTAATAGCAGTAGTGGAAACACATCTAAGAGAAGAAGAAGAATCTATTCTGGAAGACTTGGTATGGCAGGGTATAAATAGAAAAGAAAAAGAAAAAAAGAGTGGTGGTATAGGAGTTATGTCAAAAAAATATTTAAATACTGTAAAATGTCAAGAACATTTGTGGTGTGAGATAAGATTAGGAAGACAAGAATGGATGGTGGCTATAGTGTATATAGCTACTGGAAATAGTCAAATTATAATAGAGTGGAACAGTAGCATATATAAATGTCTAGTTAAGGATATAGAGAATTTCAAAGAAAAAGGGAAGAGAATAATGGTTATAGGGGATATGAAAAGAAATTGATGATATAGGTAATAAGAATGAACAACTTTTGAAGGATTTTTGTTGTAGAGTGGATTTGCACATTGGAGATTTATCAAATATTTATGAGGGACAATACACATGTTCTATAAATAATATATTTCACACAATAGATTATGTATTAATAAAAAAAAGAGGGAATGAATAAAGTATGGAAAATTAAAGTATTTGGTAATGAAGAGAGAGTGTGTAATAATGATCATAACTTCTTTATAATAGAAATGATTAGTAATGTGATGGAAAATAGAAATAAAAATAGAAATGATAGTAAAAGAAGTAGATGGAGAGTGAATGATAAGAGTAAGTTAGAGAAGTATAAAATAAAAGTTGAAAAAACCATGAAAGAACTGGTTGGGGATTAGTATTAGGACTGATGTGGTGAAATATAGAAAGTGGTAAATAGGGTTTTAGGTGAGAATATTCAGAAGAATAAAAATAATAAAACATAGGAATTAGTAAACGTGTAAAAGATAAGAAAAAGGTATGCAGAGAATATAAGTGACCATTAAGAACAAAAAAAGTGGAAAAGATGTTAATTGTTAAATGGAAAAAGTACTTAGAAAAAGAAGTTGGATAAAATAGATAATTATAGAGAGAGAATGAAATTCAGTAAAAAAATTGTTGGAGGATATTAATAAAAGTGTAAGAGATGAAAGTAAAATTTTTTTGAAATACATTAAAAGAAGGAATGTAGGAAAGAGAGAGATAGTATTACTAGATGGTGAGGGAGTAGAGAATAGCTCTAGAGAAGAATTAGAGATTATATTAAATAAGTATGTAATGGATATAGAAAAGATGTTAGATGTGTAGGATAGATGATAGCAAACATGAAAGCATACGGTAATGGGAATATTAGATTTACAGAAAATGAACTGAATGAGGAAAAGAAGAAATTGAAAAGTAAAAAGGCAAGAGGTTTAGATGGATTGGGCAGCAGAGATGGTAATGAATTTAGGGCATAAGGCAAATGTAAAATTGTTTTAATAAGATGGCACAGAAGATAGTTTTTCCAGGTAGTTGTAATAATACAAGAGTAAGGCTACTATTTAAAGGGAAGGGTAAGGATCATAGAAAGTTAAACAATTTTAGACCGATAGTGGTAACATCAGTTGTATATAAAGTTTTTTTTTATATATGGTGACTAGAAGGGTTGCAAAATGGATGGAACAGAATAATATAATGGGAGAAATACAAGGAGGTTTTCGATTGGCTAGGCATATAGGAGATAGTTTATTTGTAGTTACACAACTTATGGATATGAGTAGGTATACAGATAGATAGTTATATATGGCTTTTATAGATATGGAGAAGATGTACAATAGAGTAAATAGCAATAGATTATGGGTAAGTTTAGTAAATTTGGGAATGGATGGAGCTTGAGTGGTGATTATTAAGAAATTATATGAAAATAATTACTATACATAACAATTAGGGAATATAGAATCAATTAAAGTTAAAAATGGGATGGGACTAAGGCAAGGATGCACTATGTCACCTATTTTGTTTTTGTTGTATTTGAGAGAAATGGAGAGAGCAATAGAAAGATTAGGAAGAGGGATAAAGATACCATTAATAGGTGGCAAGGGAGTATATTCATTATTGAATCTTTTATATGCAAATGATGTCTTTTTGTGCACAGAAAGAAGGGAAGATATGGAAGTTGTGTTGAGGACATGCACAAGGGTGGGTAAAGAGATGGGGATTAAGTTTAGTGAAGAAAAATCAAAAGTAATGATGATTAATACTGGGGAGAAGACAAATAATTTTTATTGGGGAATATAAAATTAAGGGTGATGAATAGATATAACTATTTGAGAATCATCTTAAGTAATCAGAGAAATTACTTGGATAAATGGAAAAAAAAATTGATAAATGAAGCAAAGAAAAAGAAAGGGACTGATAAAAAAAATTAAATATCTTCATGTAATAAATATGACATGACTAGAATTGTATGGAAGGGAGTGGCAACAATGTGTTATGTGTTAGTAGAGGTGTATTAGATTATTTTGAAAAAGTACAAAGAGAAGTAGGAAGACATGCATTCGATGCAGATGTGTGGATGGCAAAGGGTGCAATTCAAGGAAAAATGGAATGGTCAAGTTTTTATATGAGAGAGGTGAAAAGCCAAAATGAAATGTTAGGTAGATTGTAATTTATGAATAATAAAAGAATAGCCAAAATAGTATTTAATTGGGTTATGAATAAAGGGTAGGTAGCATGATGGGTGAGAAAGGTAATGTGGTATACAAACGGTAAGATGATTGTGTTAGGAGAATTGTTGAGTGTTATAGTGGTAGAGAGTGGGATAGAATAATAGATGCATTAATAAAGAATAGGGAATTGGAGAGATGGAGAACTAGTATGGAGTATACATATATATAGAAATAAACAGAATATTGGGTGCGAATTGATTTATGATAATAGCATGGAAAGTAGTTTACTGTTTAAGGCTCGAATGGGATCTTTAGCAACAGGAGATTATACACATAAATGAAAAAATGTGGGTGATTTAGTCTGCAAGTTGTGTAAGGAAGGCATAAAAAATATTAGGCATCTGTTAATTGAATGTAAATATCTGAAAGCAGAAAGGATACAAATAATATAAGCAAAGTGATTATACAGAATGTGAGTTATTGATTTTTTATGCTGGGTTTGGAAAAAGATAAGGGAGGTTTAGATATAAAGGCATGGAGTTGACAAAGATTATGTTGTGAAAATGGGATGGAGTAGGATATGGGAAAACATAGGGCAGGGGATGGAACAGGAAGGGAAAGTGGCTAACAGTTTTCTTAGGGCATGGTTGCTGAGAGTTTCCTGACTTCGTATAAGGAGAAGTCAGTGCATCACTTCACATCAAATGATGCTTTGGGATTAACGCTGCTGTGGCATAATCCTTCAGTCATAATTATTCTAAAACTTTAATTTGTTATTTTTTTAAAGACTAGCAAACTTTGTATTTAAAAAATGAGTTTTTGAATTCAAGTTAATTTAAAACAATTAGTATGAATACGATATAAATAAAAGATTTTTTGCATAAAAAAAAATTAGAAAGGAAAAGCAGTTTTGGATGTTTAGTTTATTTAATTCAAATCCTTTATATATATCATATTCATAATAATTTTTTTAACTTAATTGAAATTCAAAAACACATTTTTTTAAATATAAAGTTTGCTTAACTTAAAGTGATACTTCCAAATATATTGGCAATGTTAGAATAATTATGGCCGAACTATTATGCCACAACAGCGCTCATTCAAGTGACATAATACTTTGGTAAACCATACTATTAAAAATAAACCACGAATGATTTATTGTTTGAAAATTCATTAAGAAATTCGAGCACGGAAGTGATAATAGAACTGGGTTCTGATCCATATACTTTCAATTTCAGACTTCGCCAGTCTACCATTACACCAAACTATACAAGACACTATACCATTATTAAACATTTTATAAAAAGCTCAGATAATAGTTTTTTTATTTATAAATACTTTCTAATAGTCTGAGTTTTATAAGTATAGTACATGTAGTGCTATGGAAGATGATTTATCAAGCTTGTAAATCGGATGACGTTTTAGTTTTAATACTAATGAAAACATAATTTTATTTTAAAGTCTCTGCGGTAGTTTAGTTTTTCAGTTTTTTTTCTGTATTTATTAATGTAAAAACAATCTAGAAAAATGTCATATCTTACTTATTAACAAACAATTTTTATAGAGTTTAATTCCAAAATCTGACATAAATATAAATACTTTTTTTTTTAATAATCAGTATAATAGGTTTGTTTAAGTTTTCAAATCGTTAAAGATGTTTACAAGTTTGCGCAAAGTTCACGTGGGATTAATCAGCAAATGAATTTGATTACATCCGTACAGAATAATGAATTATTAATAGGACTATAAAAACAAAGTTTTTAGAGAAGTAGTGCTAATAAATTTTAAAGTTAACTCATTTATATATACAAAGAAGAATAAACAACACGGGAAATGAGCAAAATTATTTTTATATTATATATTTAAGTATATGCGCGCGAATTTTTGTCCTAATAAAACACGGAAATGAAAATGCATAAGAACACAACGTTATATCTTTATAAATGAAACTCTAATAGTGTAAAAAGTATGTTAAAAAAATTTAGCCTTAAATTTATGTCTATAAAAGTTTTATAAGCCTAACTTCCGATTAAAACGAATCACGTTGTCGTGTCATAACTTTACTGTCCAAAACTTATGAATTATATGGGCATTTCCAAAGATAGAGATTGAAAACTATTAAAACCACCCCTGATATGAAATTAATATTTATTAAAAAGACTAATGGGTGTTATCTTAAGAATGGTTTTCAAAAACAGAAATCAAAAAAATAATTGCGAACGTCAACACATTTCAATGTCTACAAAAACATTTACAGGAAATTTACAAGCCCAACATTTATTTCTAAATTGTTATTTGAAAACCATTAATGTCTATTATTAGAAAAAGAAAGCAATGGTTATCATTGACTTAATAACTGACCGATGACATCTAAAATAAAATAATAAACCAAACAAATCAACGTTTAGAAAAAAATGGATACTCATCTAAAAAATAACAATACCAATTTCATTTGGTGATTGCCATCTACATTATATAAGTTGTAAAACAGATTCATTTTTAACTACAGCAGTTCTTTCATATTTGAAACATTTCATTTCAAGCCTTATATAGTATATGCCAAAATTAATGAATGATAGCAAACTGTATTATGCATTTTAACTCTTCCATCAGTGCAACACTGCAGAGTGCTTTATTTTTGGGTATCTACAGCATTTGTTTCATGATTATGTAGTGAAAAGTCAATTCAATGAGATCAAATATTCCCCCTTTACAATAGGGCATTTAGCACTTGTGTATGGCTTAATTTTTTTAGAAAATGATTCCATCTTTTGGGAAATTAAAAAATGCAATCTTATACAATTTATTTATTTATTTATTTTTGTAGGATTAAGTTAAAAAATATTTGTTTTCAGTAAAAAAAACATGATATTAGATGTGAAATGTTGGACAATTTTCATCATCTATGAGTAAATGTTGAATGTATAGAAAATTTTAAACTTTCCAAATATAAACAACTTGTTAGTAATAATACACAAATAGACATCACAGGTTAGTAATTACACATCTAATAATATACCATCATTACAAACCTTCAGATAAAAACATGATATATTTTATTTTATATGAAAATACTAATTTCTGTTTAACAGAAAATTAATCACTTTAAAATTTACTAATGGCAAACAGAAAGTATTAATTGTTAAATGAGAAATGTTGATTGTTTTAAATAAACACCCAATTTTCAAAAATTACAATATATTTTGTTGTGGATTTTTAATATTTTAAAAAATAATTTTACTTCTTGAAAATAGTCTTTACCAAAATTAATTTTACTGATAAAAATTTACTGGTGAATTTTTGTTGTTGTTGTTGTTGTTATAATACACTTTTTTAGCCTGAAAGTGAAAAATGGAAATTTTTTAAAATTATTTATTTCTGTTTATTATTTATTTTCTTTATTTGCAAAGTTGATGTATTATTTTTAAGTCTATTTTTCACTTTCAAAATTATGATTTTTAGTTATTTTTTTCAAAAATGTAAGCATTTAATGATGAATAAGTTTTTATTCATTAAAAAATAAAATAATGGGGGAGGGAGATAATGATAAAACCAAAATAAAACAATGAGCCCATTGCAGTAGCAAAAATGGTTGCTTATAAGGTTAATATACACATATGTGCATTAAAGCATGTAATTGTATACAGTGCTGTATACATACACACATTTAAGAATGAAAAAAAAAATAGATTTAGTAAGTGCCTACAATATAAACTAGTAAGCCTAAATCAGTTGTCTTATTTATTTGTCCTTATTATTTAATTATATTGAATTTAAAATTGTAAAATGTTTCAAATTATTTTTTCAGAAAATTCAAATTGGTTAAAAGATAACTTTAAACAGGCAAAACTCTCCATATTGTAGTGCCACTCAGTGCAAACCCAGAGTAATCAATGAATGCCAGAAGGCTTGTGCATAAAATCCCTATCTAGTGCCTACTCATCCAGTGAGTGGCACTACTGTATGGAGAGTTTTGCCTGTTTTAATAACAGTTATGAGCAAGCATAAGAAATGGTGATCATGTGATGTTTGGTGATTTAAAAGATAACTTCTGACATATTAATTTTTCAGTAAAAACAAATTATTGCTTTGCTGTATTTTTTTGATTATTGCTTTTTGAAAATACTGTATTTATATGAAAATAAGGTATGTTGCATTAAGAAAATAATTTATATAGTATAGAAAAAATGCTTATATAAATACAAAATTATAGATAACAGAACTACATTACAGAAATATTATTCATTAAGTGAATAATTTCCAGTCTAATGACTGATTAATAAAAATTATTAATATATTTTCATTAAGTGATCGTGATTTATGTCAAAGTTGTGAGAGAAGCACTTTTGAACGTCATTTAATTTAGCTATATATATATATTGAACAATGATAAAGATAAGTGTAAGAGATTGTGATCTAGGCCAACTGATAAGTGCTGGTGCAGCATGAAATATGCATCTTGGGGATTATACATCTACTTCACATGTCTATGGTCAGTTGTTTATGTTTACACCCTTGTACAAAGTGTTAAAAGCAGCTAGAAAATAGTCCCTATTTTGCATGAGAGTTGTGTAATTAAAATTACATTACAGAAATATTATTCATTAAGTGGATAATCTCTAATCTAATGACTATCTAATAAAAATTATTAATGAAACTAATGTTTATTTAAATTTTTAGCAGGGGAGGGGGGAGATAAAGATCAATTGTTATTATTTATATATTTTTAATTTTTTTAAATCTCATGGATAACTAAAATCATGGGTGTAGAAATAGCATATATGGGGAACATGCAATACATTCTTACACTTTTACGATGTGTTTTCAGGATTTTAGAATATTTAATATTTTTTAGACGTAACTTGTTAGTAACTTTATGAAATTGAATTTAAAATAACCCTCTTATCAGTTATTATCTTTAGACATTTGTAGGACTATAATCAAATAAGAACATCACTTGCTTCAAAAAGTATATAAATAAGGTTGCCACAGTCATTTGGTTGTAGTCAATTACTAAAACAGTGCTACAAAATTTACACGTAATCTTTACCCTAGAACAAAAAATCATGTATATTAATAATGAATTTTATAGTTTTCTGCATTGAGTGTAGAATTTTCTGGAAAATGTATAATGTGAAATTCATTCAGTAATGGCAGTTTTTGATACTAAATTATATATAACTGATAAGTAACAAGAATAATGTGAATTAGATGCTGCAGATTAAATGTAGATTAAGAGGAGTCATATGTTTGCTTTTGGCATATACCATCCTTTTGCCAAAAAGATCAAACATGCCTGTATTTTTTTATACGTGAAATCATTCAAATAGGTAGTTATTGATGTAATTATAATTTTACATAATAATACAATTGCGCATTTAATATTTACAAGCTATTATCTTAATAGTATAATGTTAAAAAGGGTGCCTGCTGAGTAGATAAATTCCATTAAAAAATCTGTTCGAAATTGATAAAAATGAATAGATATAAACTAGCATGAAATTATGTTTAATACTGTCATTAGTGTCAATTGTTTTCTCATGCTAGTATAGATGACTCTGGTGTAGAACAACTCGATTACTATTATAGATACAAATTGAATGTAAACTAAGAAACGTATTACATTATTTTTGACATATTATTACAATTAAAAAAACAAACAAAACTATTCTGGTGGTTGTTTAGGATATATTTGCATGAAAAAAACTATATAAGTTATTTATATATTAATGCTTGATCAATAATGATGTTATTTTAAATAATTATAAAAATTGAACATAAATAGTTAGACACTATAAACAAAAAACAAAATAAACTTATGGACCATTGTGGCATTAAACAGATTGTATGATATTGAGCAAATTGTAACAACCTCAACAGTAAATTGAACTTTTTTTCTTTGCTCATTATCTTACATGCACTGTTATCCTCTTAAGAAATTATCTTCCAAATCAATAAATTAATATGGTCTTAAATTGAATACATCTATAAATTTATTCATTCCAAAAAGTTATTTAATCCAATATCTTTGTGTAATTATTAAAATATCTTTTTCAACCAGTAATTAATACTGCTAATAATTTGGGATGAAGATTCACCATGAACTGTTATCCTCTTAAAATAATATCCCAAAAATCAATTAATAAACATGGTCTTATATCACATATTTGTGAATTTATCTCAGATTTTGAAATATGCATGCCAAAAGAGATGTAATAATGTAATGTCTTTGTGCACCTATGAAAATATATAACCACTAATTAATATTTCAGTAGTTTGAAATAAAGATTCAACTGTCCCCAAAATATCCTTCTCTTCACAACTACCCTTTGGATTCCCAGAGTTTTAGGCAGTATATGATAATGAATAAATTGCAATATTGCCTATATATAAGGGATTCAAACTCAGACTTTTACATGATCCTCAACTCTTCATGCCATCTCATAATGCTGACCCACCTGATCACACACATAATGAAAAGATAAATAATCACCAATATACATAAAGCATCTAAATGTAATATATATGGCCATATAGTAATTTTTATATGAAGCTAAGATATGATTTTATAATTGATAATGAAATGTTTCTAGGTAAAAAATTTGATTTTCATTGTTTCTATTGTCATTATAATAACTGCTTATTATTTATAGAATGAACTGTTTTGTTTTATAATAAATCTAATTGCATAATTGTAGAATTTGTTCTTCTTTTTTAAATTAACCATTAAAGACAAATGTGATAATAATGATGAAATAACTTTTTCTATATTAACAATATTTAATTATACTTTTTAAAAAGATTTAATTTAAATGAATTAATTATTTTTTTTTTAAAAAAAAATTGAAACTACTTGTATAATATCGAATAAAAAATATTTAAATTAATTAAGTTTTAATAACCTATTATAATATTTTAATATGCTTTTGTACATCATTGTTATTCTTAGGTTGTCAAGGTGTTAACTGTGATGGATCATAAAATTGGCATTTCTCCATCTCTTTGGTTTTGAGGTTTCTCAAAGACGTACTTTTTATTATATTGGTGAAGTCTATTGTATATTATTTATCTTTGTCTTTTTTAAAAAATAATAAATTATCTGAGCAGTTCACATTTTTAATGAATTAGTCACAGTAATGAATCACAGTTTTTCTTTAGTCCTTGCAATTGGAATGCAGCAACTGTACGTGTGGTCAATATCTCCACTTGGAAATCATCTTTTATTTTATGATAAATTTCATTAATAAAAAAGAATGTAGAATATATTTTAAAAAATCATAAAACTGCGTATTCTAATTTGAAAATTAAAAATAACTATAGAATATTGGCAATCATAGTTCACATTAATTGTTGGATATAGTCTTTATAGAGTGATATTTTCTTCAAATGAGAATCATAATAAAATTATTTCAAAGCATTGATGGTATATCAGAATGAAAAATAAAAATCTGTTTCTTAATCCTGATAAGAAATTTAAATAAAGATAACTGGAATCAAAATATTGGATGTTTTAAGACATATTAATAGAATATTATTCCTCTTCTTTTGGTAAATAAATTTAAAACAGCTCCCAAAAGATCAATTACTCATGGTAACAACAGAAATACAACTTTTCATTGGAATAAAACTAGTAATATTTTTTAATCAATAAAGATTATCAAAAAGTTAGCAATTTCTTATAATCAAAATAATGTTAGAAACAAAGGCAAAAAGATACTGCAAAAAAGAGACAAATTTTGAGATCTTTATGTAGTAATTGTGGGTTTAAAAACATTTATGAAAGAACAATTACTTTCAAATGTCAATAGAATTGCCAATCTTGCATTTTAAGTTTCTAAGCCCAAGATTGATATAATTTAAAAAATATCATGAAAAATAAAAAAGCAGATTTTATTTTTTACCATGTTTCTTTAATCCAAATGTAATAAAACCAATAGAATATTGCTAAATTTGAATTTATATGTCGTAAACCAGGAAAGACTACCAGATAAAATGTAACCTATTTATATAGATTATTATTTTAATTATAACTTAAAAGTTTTTTTTTTCATGTGTCATAGCATCAGCTGGGAAGCGAATCCACTAACCTGGGACAACTGCTTATAAAGCAGCTGCCGCTGACCTCTCGACCACCAATGCTTGACCATTATTACTTAAAAGTTGAGCACAGTTTCAAAAACAACCACTAAAATTATCCATACAAAAATTTGATATATTAAAGCTAAATCTAATAATAATCAAATATTATTATTATGGCTTTTCTACAAGCCATTCCTAAAAATAATCTGGACAATAATTAAACCTCTAATTAAAAACATAATATTTCTGTAATGTAATTTTTACCACACAACTCCCCATAAGGTAGGGACTGGATTCTATCCATTTTTAATATCTTGTGAAGGAGTATAAATTGTATAGAAACCAGCACTACCTTGCATGAGAGTGGTGTGGTGGAAATTACACTACATAAATATTATTCATTGAAGCGATAATCTCTAGTCTAATGAATAACTAACAAAAATTATTAATAATTAAAAACTGTTTTACAATAGGTTTGATTCAGATAAGAGCAAAATTGCCATGGAAAGTTTTGTTTTAATGACATATATTTTTGACAAGGATTTTTAAAATAAGTTAATTAATGGTGCTGTTTACTTAATCTTAGACTCTATTTAGAAAAATGATCTTTTAAACGTTTCTGAAAATTTTAAATGTACTAAACCCATTTTTTTTTTAACTAAAAGGCTTTTTTCTTAAAATAATTTAAATGATTCTTAATGTAATGATAACACGTGCAAAATTTTTTTTATATGTCAACGCATTGACCAGGAATTGAACCCAGGCCAGCTGCTTGGAAGGCAGCTACACTAACTGCTAGGCCACCAACACTTGACACATGCAGATTTTTACTGACTGGCCTTTCATGTAATTTAGTTCACTAGATTACTTTATTTAATACAATCATTAGCTTCCAGAAAAAAAATAAAGAAAATTTATTTTTGATGATAAGATTAGCTTGACCTTACAAAAAATTATCTTTGCTAGAAATTAAAAATAAATATATGAAGGTTTTAAATTTTTTCAAAGACTGAGACATTAATTTCAAATCCCTCAAAGGCACTTTCTTCAACTTTTTATGTAAATAAAAACAAATCATTTTAAATGAACATAATAATATGTAACAACATAATGAATCCTTATGATCATGTCTTATGCTACTTAGAAGTAACTTTGGACCATATTATAGCTCTCATTTCTCATCTATCAAAAGTTAAATAAAAAAATAATTTCCAGAAATAATCTCTCAGAAAACCAAATGGAATCAATTGCATGTATAATATAAATACCATGTCCGCATTTACAGAAAAGGTGCTTACACTGAACTTCTGGGCCAAATTATAGCTCACATTTCTCACCTATCAAATTAAATAAAATAATTCCCAGAAATAATCTTTTGAAAAACTAAATGGAATCAATTGCATTTATAATGTAAAGACAATAAGCATAGCTTCTTTAACACTACTAAATATCAGGTCCATGTTTAAAGAAAAGGTGCTTACAGTGAGCTTCTGGAAATACAATAAATATTATTAAGAAAAATATAAATGTACTTAAATTGATTTCTTCGCAATATTATTATTCTAGATTATATTTTTCCATTATATTTCAACAGACTACTATTTGCCTTACAATCATCATCATCAACCATTATCAATCCACTGCAGAATGAAGGTCTCTCAAAGTTTAATCCATCTTTTCTGATCTTTAGCTTCTCTTCTCCACATCACCCCTGCACACTTTCTTATTTCATCCAACCATCTCATATGTGGTCTCTTTCTGGATCTTTTACAATCTCTTGGAATCCAGTTTAAAATTTCAATTGTCCATCTATTATCATCTCTTCTAGCAATATGTCCATCCCAACTCCACTTCAATCTTTTAATTTTTTCAATGAGGTCAGTAACACCTGTTTGTTCTCTTACCCATACATTGTGTTTTCAATCTCTTCTTGTTACTCCCAACATGCATCTCTCCATACTTCTTTGAGTGGTCTGAAGTCTCTGTATTGCTCTTCTATTAAGTGTCCAAGTCTCAGATCCATAAGTAAGAACTGGTAAAACACATTTGTTAAAAACCTTCCTTTTCAAACACATAGGCATATTTCCTTTTAGTATCAAGTTATTTCTACCAAAAGCACTCCAACCAAGTTTAATTCTATGATTAATTTCTTCCATTATGTTTCCATCTGTATTAATAATCTGACCAAGGTATTTGTAACTGTTAACTTCTTCTAATTCATCATAATCAATCTTTATTTTCATATTTTGAGCAAATCGATTAAACATTACTTTAGTCTTTTTAACATTTATCTTTAGTCCTACTTTCCTACTTTCATCTGATAATTCCTGCAACATATCCTGCAGCTCTGAAGCATTGTTTGCAAAAACAACTACATCATCTGCGAAATCTAAATGACTTAAATAATCTCCATTTACTTTCACTCCTTTAGTTTCCCATTTTAAACCACAAAATACTTCTTGCAGCACTGCTGTAAAAAGTTTTGGAGATATGGAGTCACCTTGTCTTACACCTTTCTCAATGTTGACTTTCCCAGTATCATTATGTAATCTAATTGTTGCTGTTGCATTTTTATAAATATTCTTCAAAATATGACAATATCCTGGATCTATACCTTGATGATCCAATGCTTTAATCACTGAAGAAATGTTTATAGAATCAAATGCCTTTTCATAATCTACAAATCCAAAACATAATGACAACTCATATTCATTCGTCCTTTCTATAACTTCTCTCAACACCTGGATATGATCTACTGTACTAAAACCACTTTTAAATCCAGCTTGTTCTCTTGGTTGGTGGAAATCCAATGTTCTCTGTAGACGAGTTGTAATTATCTTGGTAAAAATTTTATATAAAACTGATAAAAGGCTGATAGGTCTGTAATTTCTAATATCTTCTTTATCACCTTTTTTAAATATTAATATTATTACTGCATTCTTCCAATCATCCGGTACATCTTTATCATTTAGACATTTGGTATATAACTTTGCTAAAAAAATTTCTATTTCTTCACACCTGCTTCTTTTAATATATCAATTATAATTCCATCATTACCTGGAGCCTTTCCTTTCTTCATACATTTAATTGTGTATCTCACTTCTTCATTTAAAATTCTGGGCAATTCGGAAGATGTAATAAATATAGGAGGTACTTTTTCTTTATTACTATATAATTCTTGATAAAAATCTTCTACCAATTTCATGATGTCATCTCTCTTTTTAGTAATAATTCCATCTTTTTTTCTTATTGCAGATATAAATTTCCTACCAATACCAAAATGTTGTTTAACATTCTTGAGACTTTTATTTTCTTCTACAGCTTTCCTTGCTAGTTCACAGTTATACTTTCTTATATCATTTTCAACTCTTTTCTGCACCATTTTACAAAATTCGAGATATTCAATTCTTTTTAATGCATCATTTTTGTATATCTTCATATTCCTTCTTTTCTTCATAAATTCTCTAGTCTCAGTAGAAATTTTATTGGTCAATTGCTGCTTTTTTCTACCAGCTATTTTTGTTGCAGTTTTTAAAAGTGTATCAGTTATTTTCATATTAATTTCATTCAAATCTGAATCATGTTCAAAATCTACTAATACTTGAAACCGATTTGTAAGTTCTAATTTAAATTCATTAGAATGTTTCTGAAGATTAGGAATATCAACTGTAAATATTGTTTTTCTTAATAATTTTTGTCTCTCTAGTTTCACATTAACACGTATCTTACACCTTACTAATCGATGATCACTTCCTGTGTTAAATTTATTAAGAACATTACAATCTTGAAATATGTATTTCCTGTTAGTCAAAATATAATCCAATTCTGCTGTACCTTCATTTGGATGCTTCCATGTCCATTTCCTTTTAACATTTTTCTCAAAAAAAAAATTCATAATATAAAGTTTTTCTTTTTCTGCAAATTCCACAAGTCTATGTCCTCTCTCATTTCTATTACCATAACCAAAATTACCTACAGTACTTTCATCTTTCATTTGTTTACCAATTCTAGCATTAAAGTCTCCCATAACAATTTTAAAATGTTGTTTACTCTGATCAAAAGCCTTTTGTACATCCATATAAAAATCTTCTACTACTTCATCACTATGAGAACTTGTTGGGGCATAAACCTGAATTATCTGCATTTGGTATCTGCTATTAAGTTGTATAACTAATCTTGCCACTCTGTCTGATACACCATCAATCTCCACAATATTGTTCTTCCACTTTTTATTTATAATGAATCCTACTCCACTTGTATTTCCAATATTTGTGCCTTTATAATAGAGTATATGTCCACTTTTTAAATCAATTGTCTCTTCACCTTTTCTTCTAACTTCACAAAGTCCAATAATGTCCCATTTAATATAAGAGAGTTCTTCTAATTCTTGCAATCTTCCTTCACTTGAAAGTGATCTGCAGTTGTAAGTACCTAAATAAAAAGTCATCATCAAATGGCAGCCTGGGTCTGCAATCAGGGGATTTTTAGCACCCTCCGCCTTCGGCCACCAACCACTGCCTTGGTTGGTGACTTTACAGCCTCCTGGGAATAAGGGCCATGCTTTATTTTTGTCTGTCATAATTGTATATATGTATTGGAAAAATATTTATCATTTACACAAACATTCATTCTGCCTTATCAGGCACTGAGAAGAAAGACCATGGTGTTTCTCGATCTTAAACTCAGAGGTAAAAAGCCAATAAACTCACCACGCTGGCTAATGCATGTTGGTGAGCAGCCCATCCATGTTCGTATACTATATGAATAATCACATAGTTGTAACAGCTGCAACAACAAGAACGTATGGCGTGGACATTAGGAATTTGCCCTGCTCGGTTCCTTTAAGGCCTCTAAGAGGAATCAAAGGGTCTCCTTTCAGTTAATAGCAAACTCCTTTCTGCAGCTTTACAATAATTGTTAACAAAATATTAAGTATATCAAACATATAATTATCTCAAATCAATATCTTTTTGGATGCTCAATCCATTTACTCTTTAAAAAAGTAAAGCTTTTCAAAAAAAAACCTACTAAATTTATTTTTCTAGATTTAGCAATAAATCCAGCTTGAATTTATTATTCTTACTGGAGTTTTATTGATTGGTTGAGAATTCTCAGCATCGCTGTTGTTATTTGCTTTAGAAATGGAATTTAACAATTTTTAATTTATATAGTTTTATTCACATATTAATCAAAAATAATACAAAAAAGAATTAACAATATATGTATCCATAATATTTCAAGATTGTAATGTTCTTAATAAATTTAACACAGGAAGTGATCATCGATTAGTAAGGTGTAAGTTACGTGTTAATGTAAAACTAGAGAGACAAAAATTATTAAGAAAAACAATATTTACAGTTGATATTCCTAATCTTCAGAAACATTCTAATGAATTTAAATTAGAACTTACAAATAGGTTTCAAGTGTTAGGAGATTTTGAACATGATTCAGATTTGAATGAAATTAATATGAAAATAACTGATACACTTTTAAAAACAACAAACATAGCTGGTAGAAAAAAAGCAGCAATTGACTAATAAAATTTCTACTGAGACTAGAGAATTTATGAAGAAAAGAAGGAATATGAAGATATACAAAAATGATGTATTAAAAAGAATTGAATATCTCGAATTTTGTAAAATGGTACGGAAAAGAGTTGAAAATGATATAAGAAAGTATAACTGTGAAATAGCAAGGAAAGCTGTAGAAGAAAATAAAAGTCTCAAAAATGTTAAACAACATTTTGGTATTGGTAGGAAATTTATATCTGCAATAAGAAAAAAAGATGGAATTATTACTAAAAAGAGAGATGACATCATGAAATTGGTAGAAGATTTTTATCAAGAATTATATAGTAATAAAGAACAAGTACCTCCTATATCTATTACATCTTCCGAATTGCCCAGAATTTTAAATGAAGAAGTGAGACATGCAATTAAGGGTATGAAGAAAGGATACTCTCCAGGAAATGATGGAATTATAATTGATATATTAAAAGAAGCAGGTGAAAAAATAGAAACAATTTTAGCAAAGTTATATACCAAATGTCTAAATGATAAAGATGTACTGGAAGATTGGAAGAATGCAGTAATAATATTAATATTTAAAAAAGGTGATAAAGAAGATATTAGAAATTACAGACCTATCAGCCTTTTATCAGTTTTATATAAAATTTTTACCAAGATAATTACAACTCGTCTACAGAGAACTTTGGATTTCTACCAACCAAGAGAACAAGCTGGATTTAAAAGTGGTTTTAGTACAATAGATCATATCCAGGTATTGAGAGAAGTCATAGAAAGGACAAACGAATATGAGTTGTCGTTATGTTTTGGATTTGTAGATTATGAAAAGGCATTCGATTCTATACACATTTCTTCAGTGATTAAAGCATTGGATCATCAAGGTATAGATCCAGGATATTGTCATATTTTAAAGAATATTTATAAAAATGCAACAGCAACAATTAGATTACATAATGATACTGGAAAAATCAACATTGAGAAAGGTGTAAGACAAGGTGACTCCATATCTCCAAAACTCTTTACAGCAGTGCTGCAAGAAGTATTTTGTGGATTAAAATGGGAAACTAAAGGAGTGAAAGTAAATGGAGAGTATTTAAGTCATTTAGATTTTGCAGATGATGTAGTTGTTTTTGCAAATAATGCTTCAGAGCTGCAGGAAATGTTGCAGGAGTTAGCAGATGAAAGTAAAAAAGTAGGACTAAAGATAAATGTTAAAAAGACTAAAGTAATGTTTAATCGATTTGCTCAAAATATGAAAATAAAGATTGATTATGAAGAATTAGAAGAAGTTAACAGTTACAAATACCTTGGTCAGATTATTAATACAGATGGAAATATAATGGAGGAAATTAATCATAGAATTAAACTTGGTTGGAGTGCTTTTGGTAGAAATAACTTGATACTAAAAGGAAATATGCCTATGTGTTTGAAAAGGATGGTTTTTAACAAATGTGTTTTACCAGTTCTTACTTATGGATCTGAGACTTGGACACTTAATAGAAGAGCAATACAGAGACTTCAGACCACTCAAAGGAGTATGGAGAGATGTATGTTGGGAGTAACAAGAAGAAATCGAAAACGCAATGTATGGTAAAAACAGGTGTTACTAACCTTATTGAAAAAATTAAAAGATTGAAATGAAGTTGGGCTGGACATATTTCTAGAAGAGATGATAATAGATGGACAATTGAAATTTTAAACGGGATTCCAAGAGATTGTAAAAGACCCAGAAAGAGACCACACGTGAGATGGATGGATGAAATAAGAAAATGTGCAGGGGTGTTGTGGAGAAGAGAAGCTAAAGATTGGAGAAGATGGATTAAACTTGGAGAGACCTTCATCCTGCAGTGGATTGATAATGGTTGATGATGATGAATATAAAAAACAGAAGGCCAAACTCTACATAAAGTAGTGCTACTCAGTGCAAGCCAGAGTAATCAGTGGATGCAAGAAGGTTTGTGCATAAAATCCCTCTACTCATCCAATATCTCCAGACTAGTCTCTAGCTTGTGGTTTTCATCAGTGAGGAGTTTTGGATCTGAGAACATTGCACCTAGATTTTAGGATCCAATGCAATCCTCCAGCAGCCACATTTTTATCTTATTACCTAACTATAAAGCTTTGAGTTCAAAATGAAAACCCAATAATGTTTTCAATTCATACTTATTAGCTTGCATAGTCATATATGTACTCAGTTCAGCATCCATACTTTTCAGTGTCCTTGGTTCTTTAATAACCACAAGTGCCATAATCTTCTTGGGCAGGATTGGTATTAAGCCACTAAACATCACAAGATCACCATTCTTTATGCTAACACAAGCTGTTTACACAGAGGCAAAATTTTCCTGCATCCATTGATTACTCGGGCTTGCACTAAGTGGCACTATTGTATATAGAGTTTTGCCTCTGTGTAAACATCTTGCGTAAGCATAAAGAGTAGTGATCATGTGACATTTAATGCTTGAAAAAGACAGATTAGAATCTTCAGTAAATCTATCTCCTGCTTAAAACAATATCTTTATAAAGATTATAAATAATTAGCTATCGTTAAAAAATCCATAGATAAATAAATTCAGAATATGAACAAAATAAAAAAATTTCAATCTCATCATTTATTATTCAAATGAAAATTTAAATCTAATTTGACTATAAGTACTTTCTTGATCCATTACATTCTCAAAAATTATTCCTTTTTTTTCCATATGTCAAATGCATTGGCCGGGAAGTGAACCCGGGCCAGATGCGTGGAAGGCAGCTGTGTTAACCCTAGGCCATCAACTGACCCCATAGTTTAAAAGCAGCATTACTTTTCATTGTTCATATATATATATGATTTTTTAAAAATTTAATAATTATTATAATTTAAGAACCCAAAATAATGAGCTTTTTAATGTAAAAAATAAAAGAAAATAATAAGAATAAATTTGATTTCAATACTTAGAAATAATCATTTAATTCAATAAAATTAAGTACATCTGACTTCTAACAATAAATTGAAAAAAAAAATGCAAATAATAATTGAATTATAGTAATAAATAACTATGTAATTCTTTTTGGAAATAAGTAATAACTTTATTTTAATAATAATAAAGTTGTGCTAACACACAAAAAACGTAAAACTGTATAGATTAGCAAATTAATTGTAGTCAACAAATTAAAATGGCTAAGGGCTTTCGAGAAAGTGTATTTCTCATAATCATAGCCTGTTATGATTCTCTCATTGGAATCATTATATATGTAAAATATGCAAACTTTATGCAAATTAGTCAATTAGTCCATCTTTTGGATATAGCAAAACATGATTCTTTGCAATTAATAAAGCTATGATTTATTACTTAATTTTATTTTAGAAATAAATAAAGAACTTAAACTATTATATTAATTCTATAAAACTTTGTGAATTGCTAAGGTTGTATTTATTTTATTTTACGTTTTTTAAATGGTGCTATTTTTCTTTCATTTTTGTTTAATTCAAATTACTGAATGTTTGTTTTAATATAAGAAAATATTTTCAATCATACTTTGAAATATAATATTGATATTATACTGTATATTATTTTAGTAGTGATTCCAGCTTAGGAATGGATTTTAGTTTTTATTTATAAATCGTATACAATTCTAAAATGTAATAGTCAAGCGTTGGCGGCCTAGCGGTTAGCATAGCAGCTTTCCTTGCAGCTGGCCCGGGTTTGACATATGAAAAAAAATATTCTAAAACTTAATAGCAATTTGAATTTACTTACTTTTTTTTTTTGTAATTGACATTTAGTATGATAATTTTTACCCTTTAATATGAAAATATATATAAATTTAATTCTGACTAATATTAAACTAGTAATTATAAAACAATAAAAACAAAATTTTCATTAATGTTACTAGTCTATATATTAAAAGTTTAATCCACGATCATAGGCATTTTTTAAGTTCAAATACAATAAGCTTTACAAATTCTTAAATACATTTATCAAATTATCTGCAATTCAAGTCTATACTTCATCTACCTTTTATTATAAATAAAGATTTTATCAGATTAGTATCTTCAGATACACACTTATTAACTCTTTCTATTTCATTATCTCAAAAAAAGAGACTAGTTTTACTTGAGTAAATAATATTTAATGACACATCTAGTTTATGATATATAAATCTGTATTAAGATATTTACTTTTAAATATATTCTTATGAATTTTAATTCTTTCATTTAAATTTAATTTACTCTTTCTAAAATCAAACTTCATATATATATATATATATATAATTGCAAGGAAATCAAGTCATACTTAATGTGACTTAATTTAATAAGCTTATACTACAAATGTTATATAATGAGCATGTTAATAACTCTTAACAAGCTTTTCTCAATATATCTATCCTCAATCTAGTTTCTAGCTGCTGGCTGTCATTAGCGAGGTGCTAGTATATTCAGACATTAGATTTAAAAATACCAGGTCAAGCCCAGAATTTATCTAATAGTTAACTATTAAGTAGAAAATCTGAAATTTTCAGACATCCATATGCCTCCAAATCCAGTTATCTAAGTACAAGCTTATTAATTAAGTCACATAAAATATGACTTGATCTTGCAATTATAGTTTTGCTCTTGAGGTTTTTGATGATGTTATATTGCTAAAGCTAGTATATGAACTTAGTTCAGTCCCATATGGCTATTTAAATTCGATAGCTGGATTTAAAGACATATGGATGTCTGAAAATTTCAGATTTTTTACTCACCAGTTAACTATTAAATAAGTGCTGGGCTTGACCTGGTATTTTTAAATCTAATGCCCAATATCTTAGCACCACACTGGTGACAGCCACAGCTAGAAACCAGTCTGAGGATGGGAATATTCAGAAAAACTTGTTAAAGCCATTGGACTACTCTTACTAACAATTTTCTCCTTTATATTATTTACTAAAAAATTACTCATTAACATTTTACAAATAGAAGTCTAAAAAGATAACATAATAAATTCAGTCTTTTTTATTATTAATTTATAATGACTATGGCTTAGTTTTGAAACATAAATGTTACAAGAGATATCTCATACTACTCCTAAGAAGAGTATTTATCTTATGTATTATTTGAAATTTGATTTCTTTTATTATAAGGATTATTTATAATAAATATTAAAATATTTGTATAAAAAGTTTTAAAAAAGTATAACCATATAATTGCAAAAATGGCAAAATAAAATTCTTTTGTTTAACTGGATTTAATTGACTGATTTCTTATAATCAATTATTATAATAAAATAAATTTGCTTTTTATTATTGTAGTGATTAGTTACAATAAGTTTTATAATATTTATCTTAAAAAGTACAAAAAACAGTAATCATTTGCAAAAGATGAAAATAAATTATAACCATTTAGACTGCAAGGGGTATAAAATTCCTCTAAATCAGAAAAGGGGCACATAAAATTTGTACTATATGAGTTACATTCAGATAAATTTGATTTTTGAACAAGAGAGACATACTTAGGAAGATACTGAGATGTACACCTGTTCAATTTAAAAATTGTATAAAATTAAGGCATTTTTAAAAGTTTGTGATGCCATTTGGAATCATTGATGGTTAAATTCAATTTATGAATTGCTATTAAAATGCTTTCTGCAATATATAATATTCCTAATTAAAATATCAGAATGTAATTCTTATATACTGTTTTTTAAGAAAATCAATACATATCATTATAAATATTTAGCTTTTTATTTCTATAATAAAAACTAACCAATACTGCTTTAATATGAATTAGAGATTGATAACTATCAGATCTAATTACATTTTTAAAAACTTTTCAACAAAATGATTACAATATAGTCTACTTTCTTATCTCATACAGCTAAAATATCTAAAAAATTTAATCTATCAATATCCAAATACTCTTCCTCTATAGTAAATTTAATAAAAGAAACAAAGCTATTCAAATCATTAAAAAAAAATTCAGCCTGTATACAGTCATCAATATAAATAAATAATTTCAAAAACTTACAATCATTATTAATAACATTATCTTATATAAACAAAAGTCTAATATATATAAATAAATTAAGATAGACAACATATTAATAGTCCAACCCTCTTTTTTTATATAAATAATATAATTTAAATACATTGAATCTACAATTACAAAAGCAAATTATAAATAATTCTAATAAAATTGCATAAAAATGTGCATTTGAATATTTTTCAATGTTATAGACTATCACCAATATTAAAATTATTCATTTTATCAAAGGTTTTATAATAAAAAACACTAATTGTCCTAAACCAATAAATTTCTTTGAACCTTTAAGCATATTGTTTTGAAATATATTCATGGCAGTTTTTTGTTCATTTTATTTATATTTTGTCCTCAATTGTATTGTTTTATGAAAAAATCTTATTCTTTATCAAATCAATGTTTGAAAATTTTTTTATTAAAGGAATATGTAATTACAGGGGATTTGAACCCAGACTTTCAAGCTCTCTTTGGTCATCGACTCTGTCTTATACAACTGATACACATGACCACATACATGTGAAGAAGATAAATGGATACACATGACCATATACATGTGAAAAAAATAAATGGATACACATGATAACATACATGTGAAAAAGATAAATGGATACACATGACCACATACATGTGAAAAAGATAAATGAACACACATGACCACATAGATATGAAAAAGATAAATGAAACACACATGACCACATACATGTGAAAAAGATAAATGAATACACATGATAACATACATGTGAAAAAAATAAATGGATATGTGGCAATAATAAAAATTAATCTTAGAAACAAATATCAACTTTGCAAATAAAAAACTAATAAATGTTATCTACACAAAAACTTTTAAAAACATTCATTTTAAAAATTGTATTTAACAAAAAAAAAACATGTGAAAATAAAAAAATGAATCTTATATATATTAAAAATCAACTGTCCAATTAAAAAAATAAGGAATAATAAAGTTAGAGACAAAGACTGTTTATGTCTGATCTCACTTCTAATAATAAAATATATTAAACCGAACCTATATGTAAACATCACATTATTATTAAAATAATTTGACAAAAAAAAAAAAGTAAACAGTAAACAAAAAAACATTGTTTTTCAAAATCATTGTTTTTTATCATTATTTTGCTCAATGCTAAGTACAATCAACATTTTCAAATACCATATTTCCACCAACCAAGAGAACAAGCTGGATTTAAAAGTGGTTTTAGTACAGTAGATTATATCCAGGTATTGAGAGAAGTTATAGAAAGAACAAATGAATATGAGTTGCCATTATGCTTTGGATTTTTAGATTATGAAAAGGCATTTGATTCTATAAACATTTCTTCAGTGATTAAAGCATTGGATCATCAAGGTATAGATCCAGAATATTATCATATTTTAAAGAATATTTATAAAAATACAACAGCAACAATTAGATTACATAATGCTACTGGGAAAGTCAACATTGAGAAGGATTTATGACAGGCTGACTCTATATCTCCAAAACTTTTTACAGCAGTGCCACAAGAAGTATTTTGTGGATTAAAATGGGATGCTAAACAAATGTAAGTAAATGGAGATTATTTAAGTCATTTAGATTTTGCAGATGATGTAGTTGTTTTTGCAAATAATGCTTTAGATCTTCAGGAAATGTTGCAGGAGTTATCAGAAGAAAGTAGGACTAAAGATAAAAGTTAAAAAGACTAAAGTGATGTTTAATGGATTTTCTCAAAGTATGAAAATTAAGATTGATTATGATGAGTTAGAAAAAGTTAACAGTTACAAATACCTTGGTCAGATTATTAATACAGTTGGAAACATAGGGGATGAAATTAATCATAGAATTAAACTTAGTTGGAGTGCTTTTGGTAGAAATAACTTGATACTAAAAAGAAATATGCCTATGTGTTTGAAAAGGAAAGTTTTTAATAAATGTGTTTTACCAGTTCTTATTTATGGATCTGAGACTTGGACACTTAATAGAAGAGCAATACAGAGATTTCAGACCACTCAAAGAAGTATGGAGAGATGCATGTTGGGAGTAACAAGAAGAGATCGAAAACACAATATATGGGTAAGAGAACACACAGGTATTACTGATATCATTGAAAAAATTAAAAGATTGAAGTGGAGTTGGGATGGACATATTACTAAAAGAGATGATAATAGATGGACAACTGAAATCTTATACTGGATTCCAAGAGATTGAAAAAGACCCAGAAAGAGACCACATGTGAAATGGATGGATAAAATAAGCAAGCATGCAGGGGTGAAGAGAAGCTAAAGATTGGAGGAGATGGGTTGAACTTGGAGAGACCTTCATACTGCAGTGGATTGATAATGATTGATGATAATGATTTCAGAAACGATTCTGCTGTTATTGATACTAAACCATTAAAACTTAAGAATATGGAACATAATAAAACATATGATATATCTAGAGATATAATATGATTAAGCTAAGGTGAAGAGAACAAACTAACAACTTAGACCATGGTCATCTCATGACTACATATGTTCTGTAACCCTGGTGTCACTTCTGGAACAATTTTAGTGATATAAAGGGAAAGGGGCAATCAATCCCTTGATTAATTAACTATATCAACATATGGTTTGAACTTTTGGATTAACTTTAGGGATGTGAGAAAAAGGAAGGGATGGTCAAAAGTATGGCCTTAATCTGCTCAAAGTTTGATGGGCATCTTTCATGACTCACCCCTGATGGTCATTTATAATATCAGTCAGGGTAAGGAATAAGTACACCTGATGTGATGCAACATGGATCTACCACATGTTCCAAATATTATATATTTATTATTGTAATCATTTAACATGATAACAGTCAAATCTTAATACTAATATTATTTGCCACGAATATATAAAGACACTAGCAAAGTGGAAATATTACTAATTGATACATAAAATTTATAACTATTATTATCACATTCATATCGGCTTTTTCAAACCAAATTGTGCAAACGCTTTTTGCGAGTGTTAAATAATAAATGAATACCCTCTGACCCATACAAGATATAGAATTTATGCAGCAATAAAAGGAATGCTGCATAAATTCTATATCTTGTATGGGTCAGAGGGTATTCATTTATTATTTAACACTCGCAAAAAGCGTTTGCACAATTTGGTTCCTTTTATTGCTGCATAAATTCTATATCTTGTATGGGTCAGAGGGTATTCATTTATTATTTAACACTCGCAAAAAGCGTTTGCACAATTTGGTTTGAAAAAGCCGATATGAATGTGATTACAATTGTATACAGACGCTATAAAAAATAAATGCTGATTTAACTATTATTATCAATTTGAGAATGGTCCATAACTATAGCTGTCATTAGCTATTAATTACTTAAGTATTACATATAATAAATACCATATTTAATGCATTTAAATTAACTAGAATTAGATACTATTCACTTATTACCATTTAGCAATTGTAACCTTTATCCTAGAAAAAAAAATATTAAGAATAAACTGTAATAGTTTATTGTGAGAAATTTTAACCTTCTTACCTGTGTCATATTTTAAATATGAATGAAATCTATAATAAATAAGATTACTTTTACCCTTTTTATTATTTTTCATATTTAGAACGAGCTTATAGTTATATCACAAATTTCATTACCTCCCTAAACCTGTTTTTATATCTGTGACATAGAAATAATACAATATTACAAGACAGTACATATTAAGTAGAAATAAACAATCATTACATAAACCTTTTGTTTCACATTTCTTCTTGCGAAATTAAGAGAACAAAAGCTTGATTGCAACCATTTAAAATCTGCAGCTTTATATAATTGATAAGTGTTCTTTCTCACATGGAGTGTATTTTATATTTATTTATTACTTTAATTTGTAATCCTTGTATGTTGTTGTATCTATAAACAATTGTAGTTTTCATTCATTAACTTCAACACTCTTATTCCAGGAATTAAAAAAAAAATGAAGATAAACACGGATTCTTATTTTCATCACGTATATGAATTTCATATACTTTTTTTGACTAATGGCACTATTTAATCATTAACATGTTATAAATCCGATCTACAATATGATATTAACATAATAGTTAATATATCAACATTTAAGTTGACATTTGCTTCACTTTTACAATTCAAAAACATCGCGCTATATAAAATAAATATCTCATTTACATATGTTTAATTTTATTTAAGAATGATGTATTGTAAATTCTAATAAATTTCGCAGGCATCATTCATTCAGACATAGTAAAAGTAATTTAAAGTGATTGTTTAATATCTTCGCGCTCTCATTTCCAGTACTTAAGATTTGCCCATACTTAAACGTTTGGGTTGAAAAAATAGATTGATTCATTCTATTATTTCACAAATACTTTATCTTGTATTGGAAAATGAGAATATTCATTTATTGTTATGATCCACAAAACGCACGTGCATTAACTTAAAAAGCTGATTATTAGTTTATTATAACTTGGTTTAATAAACATGACAATTCCACTTGTCACTGGAAGTCTCAAGATAGTGTATTCATTTTTGCCCTAATATAAATTTTAAAGGCAATGCTAAGAATATTTCATATTAAAAGTCTTAATAAATATTTTATAAACTTTTATAAATTAATATCTTCATTTATATTGTTTCATTACGCATGTATGCTTTTATTTCATTGCAATTTAACATTTTTCTTTTTTAAATTTCTTTTCTCCACGTAATGAAATTAATATAGCATACTAAAATTGTCACAGTTGTAGTTACCTTTAATATAATATTTCACATTAGTTTAAACATGTGATGTAGTATCTTATAAATTCAAACAGCAATAAAAAACATTAAATATATTTTATCATAGTGCTTCTTATTTTTAAATTTATTGTAACTGAAAATACAAAATAATTAAAACATGCATAAAATAAACAGTAAAATTTCATGCTTATGAACTTCTGAGTTGGTTTAAATTTGAAGTCCATTTTGGCAAGATTTTTCTTCCAATATGTCTACCTGTTTTAAATGTGAACATTTTATAACTATCAATTGACAGTTGTGGTGTATTTCATGTATGTAAGTCAAATCGAGTTCTTACTCCATTAGTTACAAGTTATTAATCAAATTCAATTTCATTTTTAATTCAATTCAAATTTTACTATTAAATAATTTTTAGCTTTCCTGTTCTTGGTTAATTGAGTTTTCTCTTCTGGTTCCTTTTAATTGTCCCTGTTCTCTTGTTCACCCCTTTTTGTTCTGTTCTCCCAGTCTCTCTCTTATAAAAATCTATTTGGCCTATTTATAAACTTTTATTGGAGAGGAAGATTGTAAAAATTGACAGACCAATTGAATTATTGTACGAGCATACATTAACTTATAATTAATAATTCTCCATCTATAAGCATAAGTGATAACTAGTTAAACTATACTAAACTATTTTAAATTTCAATTAGAATTAATTATAAAGATTAATTTTGAATAGCTATAATTTTAAGACTTTTTGACTATTATTTAATCCCAAAATATCAAAATATTTCTGTATTTTTAATTTAATCACAACATCAATAAATTATTCTTGTGATACTACTGAAATTATTCCATCTGATAGACTGCATTTAAAGTCTCATATACAACAATCTGGCAGAGGGCCTGGCACACATCTTGAACAGTCCAATTCTTTGTCACTCTCAGGAGATTTATTGATGAAATTTACTTATTTTTATAATAGACAGGGTATGAGCACAGACTTTTACATGACTCACCACTCTCCACACTATCTCATAACACTGATACACCTGAACACACATATGTCGAAAAGATAAATAATCACCAATATACGTATTTCATGCTAAACCAACAATCAACAGTTGGTCCAGATTACCATCTCTACACATATATGCTACAAGTGCTCAGATATATATTAAAATAGCAAATCCTCCTACTTTAATGGACAGGCTTCAATCTACTCCACACTCCAACTCTTCAACTGTCCATCCAATTGAAAATCTGATGATGGAATGCTCAAAGGCCACCCTGAGGCTGAGATTATTGTCACACCCATGTTGACCTAAGGTCAATCTGACCCCTCATGTACAGGACATAATCCATTAAATACATATAGAAGGAATAGGCAGACATCTCTAATATGTAATAGCTGAAATACACAGGCTTATATATACCTGTGTCTATATATGTAATAGACAGGGTATGAGCACAGACTTTCACATGACCCACCACTCTCCACACTATCTCATAACACTGATACACCTGAACACAATATGTCGAAAAGATAAATAATCACCAATATACGTATTTCATGCTAAACCAGCAATCATCAGTTGGTCCAGATTACCATCTCTACACATATATGCTACAAGTGCTCAGATATATATTAAGATAGCAAATCAGTGTATCAGTGTTATGAGATAGTATGGAGAGTGGTGGGTCATGTGAAAGTCTATGCTCATACCCTGTCTATTACATATGTAGACACAGGTATATATAAGCCTGTGTATTTCAGCTATTACATATTAGAGATGTCTGCCTATCCCTTCTATATGTATTTAATGGATTATGTCCTGTACATGAGGGGTCAGATTGACCTTAGGTCGACATGGGTGTGACAATAATCTCAGCCTCAGGGTGGCCTTTGAGCTTTCCATCATCAGATTTTCAATTGGATGGACAGTTGAAGAGCTGCAGTGTGGAGTAGGTTGAAGCCTGTCCATTAAAGTAGGAGGATTTGCTATCTTAATATATATCTGAGCACTTGTAGCATATATGTGTAGAGATGGTAATCTGGACCAACTGATGATTGCTGGTTTAGCATGAAATACGTATATTGGTGATTATTTATCTTTTTGACATGTGTGTTTAGGTGTATCAGTGTTATGAGATAGTGTGGAGAGTGATGGGTCATGTGAAAGTCTGTGCTCATACCCTGTCTATTACATATATAGACACAGGTATATATAAGCCTGTGTATTTCAGTTGTTTTTATAATATAATTTAGCAATCATGATAACACACCATAGATATAATATACCTATTTAATATATTTAATTATTATTAATTAAAATTTTATACAATTGTCCATTTAAATAGGACTTGACAATAATTGAGCCCAACCATAAGGTTACAATATATACAACTTTTTAGTTTTTATCAGTATATCCATCAATTCATCTGCATCACATCCATCCAACAGAATAGAAAGTAATAAAATACCATCTTCTCAAAAGCACAAGAATCATTTTACTTTTTGGGTGAATGGTCAACTTTCTAAACAATATGAAGGGTCACTTTTTTTTATGAACTACCTCAAGTAAAATGATCATTTATTTATTATACCATAGATTTTACAAAAAGAATTAATTAGATAAGTGACGTTGTTAAACCAAATCTCAATTTCTAATCAAACACAGATGTAAACAAAGCCTCTTTTAATGTGGACAAACCCAAAACTTCATATGGTAGAAAGCTTTATGAATAATAGTCAAATATGAAATAACTAATCAATGCAGCATTTTAAACTATATATAAACATTGGAATAAACATCTCTTTAAATATCGTTAACATTCTGCCATGTTCTTTACCAAACTGTCCAGCAAATGTAAAATAACCATTTTTTTTTTTACCAAGGCAAGTGATATTATGAAGGGCAAACCTCAAATCAAACACAGATGTAAAGACATTCTTTTTTCAATATAGATAAACATTACCATTCATTTTTAAACGATTGGGAATTAATAATCTATATAGTATGTCAACATTGAAATAGTTTAAATTGCTGTATTGATTAATTTATTTCATATTCAACTACAGAATATTAAGTCACAATGATTTAAAGATGAGTAGAAATTCTCTCTATTTTGTTGATGTTTAGTATTTGATTATACACTGAAAAGGCTTTGTTTATATCTGTATCTGATTTGAGTACTGTCTTAATAATATCACTTTTCAGACTTATTCTCTCTATACGATCTGAAATAGCACGCACAAATTCTTATTTTACATTTGCTGAATAGTTTGATAAAAAAAATTGGTACAATGATATTAATAAAATTTGGAAAATTATTTTTTCAAGTGTTAACTAAGTACTCCTATTAAATTGTGGTATATATTTGTTTTTAAAATATTTTTTACTGTATTAATTATTGTATGTTTTGAATAATTATGTATATATATATATATTCATATGTCAAATGCGTTGACCGAGAAGCGAACCCGGGCTAGCTGTTTGGAAGGCAGCTATGCTAACCACTAGATCACCAACTCTTGACAAGTGTTAACATATATTGTAGTTTAAAACGCTCTCATGATATTATATAGATTTTTGTATGTGTAATAATTTCTGCCTATGCTCCTAAAAGGTTTATTAATGATACAGTGTGTGTTAATTTTATATATAGCATGTGTGTGAAGAGTTAATTATCTTTCACAATATTTCATACACAAATATATAGTTATTCTTAGATAGACAGAAAAGCAAAAGAAAACTATAAAACTCCTTCAATTCTTCACTACCTAGAAACTGATTGAAGTAATAAGTAATATTTTTTCTTGCACCATTTTTCTATAAGAAGCTATTAGCTGAAATACACAGGCTTATATATACCTGCGTCTATATATGTAATAGACAGGGTATGAGCACAGACTTTCACATAACCCACCACTCTCCACACTATCTCATAACACTGATACACCTGAACACACATATGTCGAAAAGATAAATAATCACCAATATACGTATCTGCCTATCCCTTGTATATGTATTTAATGGATTATGTCCTGTACATGAGGGGTCAGACTGACCTTAGGTCAACATAGGTGTGACAATAATCTCGGCCTCAGGGTGGCCTTTGAGCATTCCATCATCAGATTTTCAATTGGATGAACAGTGGAAGAGTTGGAGTGTGGAGTAGATTGAAGCCTGTCCATTAAAGTAGAAGGATTTGCTATCTTAATATATATCTGAGCACTTGTAGCATATATGTGTAGAGATGGTAATCTGGACCAACTGATGATTGCTGGTTTAGCATGAAATACGTATATTGGTGATTATTTATCTTTTCGACATATGTGTGTTCAGGTGTATCAGTGTTATGAGATAGTGTGGAGAGTGGTGGGTCATGTGAAAGTCTGTGCTCATACCCTGTCTATTATAAGAAGCTATTGAAAAAGTTTTCTGTAATGCTATTTAGAGACTATTTTAAATATTTCCTTCTGTGTCTTTAACTGAACATATTAAGGTCCTACATATGAGTGGTCTGAATGACTTAAGGTCAACATGGGTATGAGAATAACAATGGCATCAACAAGGGCTTTGAGCATTCCATCATTAGTTTTTCAATGATATGGGTGGCTGAAGAATTTAAATTTTGTAGATTTTCTACCTTAATATAAACTGAACACTGATTATATGTATGTGTAAGAGACGATAATCCAAATTAACTGACGAGTGCTGTTTCAGCATGAAATACATTTATCTTTTGGCATGTATGTGGTCATGTGCATTGATTAAATAGGATGAGTGGATGCTCAAAGAGAGCTTGAAAATCTGGGCCAGTTTAATTACATTTGGCTTAAGTTTACAAACTATACTTGTATTTAAATATTGCATGTTCAGCCTGTATTTATCTTTTATGCATGTATGTGCCCATTTGTATTGATTATATAGGATGAGTGGTTGATTGAAGGGAGCTTGAAAGTCTGTGTTCAAATCCCCTTTAATTACTTATATATTGTAAAATAAATTTTGTATCTTCATTAAATAATGAATGCCTACAAATGGTTTTTGATGAAAGAGAGTATTGGAAATCAGGTAGTTTTTATGGATTACTGTTTATTAAAGTAATTATTTTGTAATACAAAAACAACAACAAAATTTTACTAAAATCCTTCCACAACTGATATTCAACAAGATATATACAATATATGCATACAAAACAAACACACACAAAAAATAGTCTCCCCATCATTTATTGAATTTCATTTGAACTATTTGTTAATAGATGAAGCCATGGTCATGGAAGAATTTTAGTAAAATTTTGGATTTTTTTTTGGCTAGTCTTGTAATAGACAGGCAAAAGTCACTATATATTGAAGCTGGAAATATAGTACATATTTCAGCTTCACCTAGTGCCAATGTCATCAGCACTAGTGTGGATTTGAACCCAACCTTTTATAATAACTGACACCCACCTCATAATTGGTGGTAGTATAATTATAAGCAATATTGTAATCTTGTATCTAATTAATTTGTATTTTATGATTAACTACCTTTTATAATAGTTTATTTATTTTAGAATATTTGTAAAACTGTATATTATATTTATTTTATTAAATTGGCATTTATATATAATTGAATCCTAGATATCTATAAAATGTTACAAATATTTAAAATTCTTTTATTAAAATTCATTTTACTTCAATTAATCAGTTGGTAATATTTTATATTTATCTTTTAATCAATGTAATTAGAGAGTCAATTATTTGAACAATGTAATAGTTGAAAGGTTTTGTAAATCTATGTTTAAGTTTATGTCAAATATAAGTTTGAAAGTCATTGTACCAAATTCCTAAAATTTTTCTGAATAAAATCTACATTTTGTTAATCTAAGCCTTAATTAAATAGATTTTGTTAGTACAATGACTGATAAACTTAGTATGCTTGTTTTTTTTTAATTAGCAAATCAACCCTTGGGACATGTTAATGCAGAATTATATATTTCCCTCCAAAGCAGGCACCAATCTCAGAGGACCGCTTAGAGCAATTTCAATTGGCAGTTGTCACTATAGATTGAATCCTGTAGATAAGACTAGAACACATAAATAGTGGAAAATTATTGAAGGAGATATAATTATTATTAGAAGAGTTCATTGAAGAGAGTAGTTTAGATTTAGTACATTGTGATTAAAGAATGACTAGCTAAAAGATCGACCGCTGCTTTCCGGAACTCTGTTCCACTGGCTCATCAATGCCTTTCCGGTGCTCTCAAGACCTAGCCGAGACGATACTGTGTCAAGAAAGCCTACTGAGTGATCTGACTTTATATAACTGCCTGTGTCAAGCCATGTAACATCTACCATTTGGTTGAGGTAACCCCAATTTGCTGCAAGCCACTAATTCTACCTTATGTTGTTTTCTAAATCAATGTTAATTTATATTATCTATATCTGTTTATACAACTTAGTTTTAAAATACATAGTAAATTTTTTTCTCTTAAATTTAAAATCTCAATTCTTATCAAAATCCCACATTATTTTGATGCGGCAAAATTAAATTAATTTTTGGTTTATTTAGAATATTTGACTTACTGAAATTTCCAAGTACAAAATTCAATGAGCTATTAACTTTAAATTCTCTCCCTCTTATTTTTCCAGTCAAAATCATTACAGGAGACTTACTTCCCGTAAATTAATTAATAGAAATTTCGTTTAGTTTTGTACATCATATATAAATTTATTTTGAACGATTGAAATTATTTTAAAAGTATGTTACTGTTATTCCAATTTAAAATAGCCCTGTAATTATTTCTGAAAGAATAAAGAATTTTAGTGAATCAATTAAATAAAATCTATTATAGCGTTTTATCAGTATATGTTTCATACATATATATTTTTATTTGTCAAAAATAGTAATTCGATGTATAATTTATTATGCTTTATATTGTCAAACTTCATCAGAAGTGAGTTTGATATTCAATACCCAGTTTGTTTATGTTGATTAAAAGACGGATTTATTTTGCAACCTTCAACGATGAGCTATTTAATAACTTATTAATAAATGAAATATTTGAAAGTGTGGAAAGCAATTTATATTTTAGTTTTAATTCTTGCCTTTCTTTTGTATTGTAAATTATGATCCATTCAGTAAAGGCCTAAGGTTTCTGGGACTTTCCATTATGTCAGGGGGCCGATTATTTTAATTAGAAATTAAGTTAATTTTGTTAGTGATACACCTTCTGTCTATATACGTCTAAGGCATTATGTATTTATAGCTACAACCATTCATTTATTATTATTATTATTTTGCTTTGCTAATTACCTCTTAGGACCTTTGGAAATTTAACTATGACCAGTCCAACCTTTTATTCTCCCTCAAAGTAGACGTAGTTCATACCAAGGGATTCTTTTCGGGCATTGCCATTAAGATGTGTATGGGAAGTCCAGCACATCAAAAATATTATTATGATTATTTAGAGACATGTTTTGGCTGGAGGGCCAGCATTTCTCATCATCCAGTTGTATTTACTAGGAATTTCCTTTAGCAAAGCCACCCAGAGATTCATAACAGACCTCATTTATTTTTGTTGTAATTTATAATAGCATACTGCCTTCTTCATCATTTTATATCTTTATTTAGCAAACCTGAAATGCTTTCTGCCGTGATGGCACATCCTTCACAAACAAATTTTGTAATTAATTAAATCTGACTGTATAATTGTCAATTATTTATTTAAGAACTATTTTGCTTCCCACACTCATTATATACAAATGATTTTAAATGTAAGTGTTTTAAATGCCCATCTTTCATGTCTTATAATATATATATATATATATATAACAGATTTATTTGTAATATCTTGAAGAAGGCTAATAATATTTTATTGCTGATTGGTTTTTGGCTGACCAATTAACAAACTTTTACATTGTTTGCCAAAGCCACATCAAAACAAATTAAAGAAAATAACCAAGTTGTATAAACAAAGACATAACTTATTCTGTTCTAAATTCCTTAATAAATTCCTATAATATTGTAATTTTAAATAAGCTTAGTTTGTCATCAATCCCAATCTCTAAGATTAATTACTCTATTTATTTATATTTCTTTGATTTAATTCACTTCTTTATAATGTTGCCAGAAAGAATTATCATTATTACGGTTCAAACCATTAGTAATCGATGTCCAATCACCTCTGTACCATTCTGCAATTCACTAAATCATTAATTTCTTCCATAAACCCGTTATTATTTTGAGTCTCTTTGTGAACCATGACCTCCAGCTGGGACGGAATAAAAACAAGCATTGCTTGTGTCATCACAAATGTTATCCATTAGTCAGAAAGGCAATAGTTCAGGCAAATAGATTAGGATTCACCCTTGCCTTGACATCTGTATCTTGTGCATGGTTGGATTCAAAGTACTTTTGCTTGGATTATTGGTCTTGTTGAATGAATACACGATTTTGACCAGCACAGAGGCTGCGTTTTTTTTTCCAGGTTTGGATGCCCAATCGTGGAGCCTGTTAATTATTCCCACACCCTGAATAATTCATTAGCTATATGTGTATAATTTGCTACATATAATTTAATATATACATAATTTTTTAGAATATAAAATGATTGTTTTGTCGTATTGATTTCATAAAATCAAATACTGTTTTGTTAATAACGTAAAGAGAAATACCATGTTTTCCATCCATAATCTGTATTTTTTTTTTTTGATAAACTGATTAATTAAAAGTGAAAACTCATATGGTTAAATAGATTGTATAAAATGTGAAAGTAGTTTGAACTACTATATTAATGTATATGTAAGAGTAAAATGCCTAACAAATCATATGCGGGCCACAATGAACCCATTCTTCCATCTGGACCCAACAAAATTCTGGCCATCGACCACTATGGACCATTGCCAGCATTTACACGTTACCAATACCTTCTGGTAACATATGACATCTTTTCGAAATATGTCTGTGCATATCCTGTATGGAGAACAGACACCAGAAATGCAATCAGAGTTTTACAAGAAAAACAATTCAAAAAAGTAGGAAAACCCGCAGTAATCCTATCTGATCATGGATCCGGTTTCACTTCCAAAGAGTGGAAGGCATGGATAGCACACTGTGGCATTAAGCACATCCTGACATTGATCAGAAACCCTCAATCATATTGCCACACACAGCAAGCTAGAGTAATCAATGGATGCCAGAAGCCTTGTACATAAAATCCCCATCTAGTGCCTACTCATCCAATATCCCCAGACTAGTTTCTGGCTTATGGACTATGTCAGTGAGGAGCCTTGAATCTGAGAGCACTGCATCTAGGATCTAATGCAACCCTCCAGCACCCACCTTTTATCTCCATTTAACTACAAAACTATCAGTCTTAAACTGAAAACACCTTAATGTTTTCAATCCAAACCCATTAGCCTATATAGTTATATGGTCTGAACACAGTTTAGTACCCATACATTTTGGTGTCTTTGGTTCTTTAATAACCATAGCCATCACTATCCTATTAGGCAGGATTGGTTTTAAGCCAACAAACACCATGTGACTGTTTTAACAATAGTTATACATAATCATTAGAGGAAGTGGTCATGTGATGTTTATTGGCTAGTCTTGTAATGTTATATGCTTTTCTATTTTATTTATAATTACTAGTACAACAGAAGGCAATTTTTATTTTTTTATTATTTAATATATATATAAAACAGTAAAAAAGAATATATGTATATTACTCCTACACTGTAAATAAAATTTACACTTCATTTATTATTAAATAGCAAAAAGACTAAAGTAATTGACTGCACTGGAAAATCTTTAAAGCATGAACTTTTTTAAATGAAGTTCTGGATTGGAAATAAAACCAATTAGTGTTTGGTTAAATTTATATTTCTTCTTTTGAAAAGATAATTCTAAATTATATGAAAATGTGGTATTTAATTTAATGATTTTGCAATGACTAAATTATACTTACTAAACTCGTGTTCTATTAATTTATTTTTATATAAAAATGATATTCTTAAATGTTATATATATATATATATATTGTAATCTTATAGTTGGACTCCATGTTTGTCAAACCCTATTTAAATAGTTAATTGTATACAATTTTAAATTTTAATTAATAATAATTAAATATATGTATTATGTCAGTGGTGTGTTATCATGATTTCTAAATTATATTACAAAAATAGATAAATTTCATCAATAAATCTCCTGAGAGTAATAAAGAATTGAGCTGTTTGAGATGTGTGCTAGATTGTGTATGAGACTTTTTATATGCAGTCTGTCAGATGGATTACTTTCAATAAAATCAAAATAATAATTTATTAGTGTTATGATTAAATTAAAACTATAGAAATATTTAGTATTTTATTATTATTAAATAATAGTCAAAAGGGCAAAATTATAGCTATTCTCAATTAATCTTTATAATTAATTCTTAAGCATATTTTTATTGCAATTTAAAATAGTTTTGAACAGCTTAATTAGTTATCATTTACGTTTATAGATGGAGAATTATTAATTGTATGTTAATGTATGCACATAAAACAATTTAATTGATCAGTTAATTTTTACAATCATCGTCTCTGTAAATAAGCATTTATTTTTATAGCGCTGTGCTTTATAAATTGTAATACATTAAAGATCAGCCTTTTCAAGCTATTACATGCGCTTTTTACGAGTGTTAATAATAAATGAATATTTTCATTCCCAATACAAGATATAGTATTTAAGAAAGAATAAAATGAATCCACTTATTCCTTCCAACCCAAATGCTTATATATGGGCAGATCTTAAGTACTGGAAGTGAAAGCATGAGGATAGACCACTCACTTTAAATTACTGATTACAATGTCTGAATGAATGACGTTGACGAAATTATCTAGAATTTACTAAACGTCACTCTCAAGAGAAACTTAAAACATATGTAAATAAGCATTTATTTTTATAGCACTGTGCTGTATAAATTGTAATACATTAAAGATCAGTACTTAAGATTTGCCCATATATAAGCATTTGGGTTGGAAGGAATAAGTGGATTCATTTTATTCTTTTTTAAATACTATATCTTGTATTAGAAATGAAAGTATTCATTTATTATTAACACTTGTAAAAAGCGCATGCAATAGCTTGAAAAGGCTGATCTTTAATGTACTACAATTATCCTCTCTGGTAAAACTTAATAAATAGGTCAATACAGATTTTTATGGGGGAGAACTAGAGAACAAAAACTAAGGAGATCTGGATAAGAACTGAACTGAAAATTAACAGGAAGCTGAAAATTATTAAAAAATAAAAAGAATTGGATTTGAATCCAATTGAAATGGAATTGAATTGGATTAGAAACTTGTAATTAATGAAGTAGAAACTCTATTTGACCTGCACACATGAGGCACATTATGACTGTCAATTGATAATTATAAAAAGTTCACATTAAAACTCATAGACATATTGGAGAAAAAGTTTGCCAAAATGGACTTCAAATTTAAACCAATGCAGAAGTTCATAAGCTTGAAATTTTGCTCTTTATTTTAGAAATGTTTTAATTATTGTGTTTACAGTGTGCATTGTAAATATAGTTATAATTTATTTTGAATAACAAGATAGAAAGGAAAGGTGAAAATTTTGTATTTTCAGTTTGAAAATAAATTTAAAAGAAACAGAACTATGATAAGAGATATTTAATGTCTTTTATTGCTATCTAAATTTATAAGACACTCATGACATGTTTTCACTAAGGTGAAATACTATTTAAAGTTAACTCCAATTACCACAATTTACATTATACAGTATTAATTGCATAATACATGGAAAAAATAAATTTAGAAAATTTAAAAAATTATGTTGTTACATTCAATTTAAGAAAAATAATAGCCTATACCTGCCTAATTCGACAATATAAATGGGTATAACAAATTAAGAAAGTTTTCAAAATATTTATCAAGACTCTTAACATTGAATAGTCTAAATTTACATTGGGGTAAAACTGGATGCCATTTTGGAACTTTTGATGGCAAGTGGAATTGACATGTTTATTAAATTGAGTTATAGAATTTCTCTAATATTGAATCAGGTATGAACATAATTTTAGTATATTAATTATTGTGTTAACCATATTGTAATAATCAAATTTATAATGCGTTATTATTAAATAGTTCCATCAAGCAATAAGATATGTGAAATCCATATACCTGATAACAATAAGCAATGTTTATCTTCAATTTCTTTCATTTCCAGCATAATAAAGTGTTTATAATTAACAGAAGAAAACTACAATTATTTATGGATCCAGCAATGTACTAGGTTTACAATTTAAATTAATAAATAAGTATGAAATATATTCATATGATAAAGAGTATTCATCAATTATATAATGCTGCAGATTTCAAATGGTTGTAATCAAGATTTTATTCCCTTTGTTTCACGACAAGAAATGTGAAAAAAGAAAATTTATGTAATGATAGTTTATTATTATTAGTGTTATATATATATATTGTATTGCAATATTATGTACATTATTGTTACAGATGTAAAAATCGTTAGAAAATGAAAGTTGTGATATAAATATAAACTTGTTCAAAATATAAAAAAAAAGTAAAGGTAATCTTATTTAGTATAAATTTTGTTCGTATTTTAAATATGATCACAGGTAAAAGATTAAATTTTTTTACAAATTATTACAATTTTATCTTAATATTTTTCGTTCTTGTTGATAAAAGCTACAATTGCTGAAAAATAATAAATGGGTAATATCCAACTTTAGTTAATTTAAGTGCATTAGATATGGTATTTTATATGTAATATTTAATTAATTAATAGCTAATGACCGTTATAATTGATAATGACAATTATAATTTTCATGTGTTAAATAGTAATATATTCCGTTTTGCTTAATGTCTTTATATATTTGTGGATATTAGTATAAGATTTTACTGTTATCATGTTGAATGGTTATAATGTTACACATATAATATTTGGAATATGAGACAGATTCATGTTGCATCACATCAGGGGTACTTGTTCCCGTACCCTGAGTGATAATAGAAATGATCATCATGGGTGAATTATGAATGATATCCATAAAACTTTGAGCAATTAAGATCATATTTTCATAATGCATTTACATAGTTATTTAAGAATGAAATTGACTGCCCCTTCCTTTTTCATATCCCTAAGGTGCTCCAAAAGTGACACTGGGATGTCAGACCATTTGCAGTCATGAAATGACCATGGTCTAGATTGTTTGTTTGTTATCTTTTGCCTTAGCTCAACCCCATTATATCTCTGGATATATCATATATTTTATTATGTTCTTAGCTCAACCCCATTATATTTCTGGATATATCATATATTTTATTATGTTCTTAGCTCAACCCCATTATATCTCTGGATATATCATATATTTTATTATGTTCTTAGCTCAACCCCATTATATCTCTGGATATATCATATATTTTATTATGTTCTTAGCTCAATCCGATTATATCTCTGGATATATCATATATTTTATTATGTTCTATATTCTTAAGTTTTAATGGTTTAGTATTGATAACAACAGAATCATTTCTGGTATATAGTGTTTAAAAATGTAGATTGTACTTAGCATTGAACAAAACGATAAGATATAATATTAGTCAAAAGTTGTTTTATATAGTAGATTGTTATCTACTGCTTATCTATTCAAGATGATTCTATCTATACCATTAATCTATGTTATTTATTATTTATACCCAAGTTGTTTTAAATGCTGATGTTTTTCATTAATGTTGAAAGAATCCTATAATATAATAAGTGATCAAAAAACGAATCCTATAATATAAAAGTAATAATTGAAAGGTAGAATAATAAATATAGTGTTGACTGTTTAAGTTCCTAAATAGATGAATAAATAGAAAGTCAATAGTTTTTAATAACATATTGTAGCATAAATTATTATATCTTAAGTATATTCATTGTGTTATCTTGTATAATATAATATTAGTAGCTTATTAACCAGTGAATAGGAATTTTGGAATTATATCGCCTGTGTCTATTTGAAATGAATAAGTTTCATAAAATCACCCCTTAATAAATAGGTTAAAAATCAGAAATATTCTTTAAACTTTAAAACAGTCATTATTAACATTTTTGCATAAGATTGTAACAGTACATTTATAACCTGAAAATAAGTTACTCTTTAACTGCTATTTGTTAAAAAAATTACCATTTGTAAATCAATCTTAGAAAATATTAATTTTAAAATAAATTTTATTGCTAATGCCCAGTTAAATACATAATTTATAATGGTTGGTATTACATTAGTGATTTTTTTATCTATAGGTTTTATAAAAATTATTCAAGTATGTCTTTACGTAAAAACAACGATGATTAAAGCACAAAATTGTATAACTATATCTTGACAAAAAAACTACAAAAATTATAATTAATCATTAAAAACCAGTCAACACTTAGACAATCCCAATATGAATAAGAATCAACAATTTCCAAACTGTTATCAAGGCACTGTTATCAAGGCAACCTCCTTTGCCTTGACAACAGTTTGAAATTGTTGATTGTTATTGGGATTGTCTAGGTGTTCATTGGTTTGTAATGATTACTTATAAACTTATTTACCCTTGAACATTATTACATTTGTTATTTAAAGTTGTAATTATTTATTAAACACACAGGAAGTATATATAAATATTTTAAGACAGGATTTAACCTGTATCAAATGTGCCTTGAAATTTATAATAGTCAAGCAATATCTTTATTTTGTCGATAGAAGGACCTCTAGTAAAAAATATAATATAGAAAGACTAGGAAGAGGGATAGAGATATCGTTTATAGGTGGAAAGGGAATATATACTTTGTCAGGTCTTTTTTTGCAGATAATGTCTTTTTGTGTGCAGAAAGAAGAGAAGATATGGAAGCTATGCTGAGGACATGTGCAAGGGTGGGTAAAGAGATAGGAATTAAATTTAGTAAAGAAAAATCAAATATAATGATGGTTAATACAGGGGAAAAAGAAGATGTAGAATTTTTATTGGGGATATAAAGTTAAGTGTGGTGAATAGATATAGTTATTTGGGAATCATCTTAAGTAATTGGAAAAAATGCTTAGATGAATGGGGGAAAAAATGATAAATGAAGCAAAGAAAAGAAAGGGATTGATAAAGAAATTAACAGTGTTTTCATATAATAAATATGATGTAGCTAGAATTGTATGGAAGGGAGTTGCAGTAGCAGGGTTAACATATGGCAATGATGCATTATGTGTTAGTAAAGGGGTATTAGATTACTTAGAAAAAGTACAAAGGGAAGTAGAAAGACATGCATTAGATGCAGATGTGTGGACAGGAAAGGAGGCAATTCAATGAGAAATGGAAGGGTCAAGTTTTTATATGAGAGATGCAAAAGGTAAAATGAAAATGTTTGGTAGGATGCAGTTTATGGATAATAAAAGAATAGCCAAAATAGTATTTAATTGGGTTATGAGTAAAGGGCAGGCAACAAGATGGATAAGAAAGGTAATGTGGTATGCAAAAGATTTGGATAAAGAATTTATATCAGTATACTTGTACAAAAGGGTGGGATGTTTATGTTAGGAGGATTGTTGAGTGATGCATTAATAAACAATTGGGAGTTGGAGAGATGGAGAACTAGTATGGAGAGTAAAAAGAGTTTAAATATATAAAGAAGTAAACAGAACATTGGATGTACGTTAATTTATGATAGTAGCAAGGAAAGTAGTTTATTATTTAAGCTTGAATAGGATCTTTAGCAACAAGAGAATATACATATAAATTTAAAAATATGGATCATTTAGTCTGCAAATTGTGTAAGGAAGGCATCGAAAATATTAGGCATATGTTAATTGAATGTAAATGCTTAAAAGCAGAAAGGGTACAAATAAAAAGTTATGGAAGAATAAATATGAACAAAGTGATTATACAGAAAGTAGGTTATTGGTTTTTATGTTGGATTTGGAAAAGATTAGGGGGATTTAGATATAAAGACTTCAGAGTTGATAAAGCTTATGTTGTGGAAATGGGATGGAGCAAATTATGGGAAAACTTAGGGTGGGGAATGGCAAGGGAACGTAAAGTGGCTAACAGATTTCTCTGGGTATTGTTGCTGAGAGATTCCTGACTCCATTTAAGGAGAAATCACAGTGCATCACATCACATATATTTTTTCAAAAAATAAAGCTATGATTACAAATTTTCAAGTAAAGCAAGTTGCTAAATATCAGAAAGGTCATTGGGCTGACCTCCAAATTTAATTATATTAATTTTGTAATATAAAAGATATTGCAGTTTATGGGATTAGTATTAATCTAAAATTGCATCTTCAAAATTACAATATTAAACATTAAGAATTATGGTTCTGATATTTATGAAGATAACTCTCTTATTGATCATTTTGTTTAATGGTGGTGTAGGAAGTCATATTTTGAGAGTAAATATACTTTTGTATTTTTTGATATCTTATTATATATCATTATTAATGTTTTCATTCATTATGAGTCCATTGCACAATGAAAGGCCTCTCTCCAAGTTTAATCAGATTTATTTTATTCATAACATCTCAACATCATCCAGCAAGCTTTCTTATTTTATCCAACTATCTCACATGTAGCCTCTTTATTGGTCCTCAATAATATCTTAGGATTCATTTTTAGGCTCCAGTTATCTATCTACTATCATAAGTTTTAATAATATAATCTACCAAGCTCTCTCAATTCTTTCAATAACATTACTAACATTTTATTTTAATCCCTTTTTGTGATCTCCAATGCCCCTCTCTCCATACTTCAACGAGTAATCTGAAGTCTCTGCATGATTCTTCTGCTTAAGTGATCATCCTATGTAAAAACTAGAAAAACACCTCTATTAATACCTTTTTTCAAACACATATTATTTTATATTAATATTATTTCTACAAAAAGTATGTTATTCAAGTGCCTTTATTTAATTAGATTTCCATTCCTATGAATAAACAATTTGCGATTGTTCACGAATACTATTTTATTCTTCTGGGGGGAGGGGGGACCATAGCACACTCCGTGAATCTTTTTAATACTTATTTTTACTTTTATTTTCTTATTTTTATCTTATAAATCTTGCAACACTTTCTGAAGCTCAGAAGCAATATTTGCAAAAACCAAAACATCATGATCAAAATATAAATAATTTAATTATGATTCACTTGTTTATATTTTAAATACTTTAGAGAAAGGCTTTAATCTTTATCATATGTGCCTTGAATGTTTATATAGTCAAATGATGTTATTATTTTTTTGACTATAGAGGAACCTCTCAAACCTTGACATAAGATAGTGACTTTATAAAGATAAGAACAGCTGTCTTATCTTTAATCTAAATTCCCACTTATATAGGCCAATCTGAATCATCTTAATTTGAGAGTGTGAAGCTGTTACTCTCTTCACTTTTTAAGTCTGCTATTTCCGTTACACATTAACTCATGCGAAATCTTGCAATTTACTGTGAGTCAGTATTACGATGATTATAATGGAAATATATAAACTAACTAAAGTAAAGTTGTGATTATTTATCAATCACATAGGAACTATATAAATACTTTAAGAGAAAGGCCTTAACCTTTGTCATGTATGCCTTTAATGTTTATAATAGTCAAAGAATGTTGTTTTTTGACTATAGAGGGACTTCTCAAACTTCAACACAAGATAGCAACTTTATAAAAATAAGAATGGCTGTCTTATCTTTAACCTAAATTCCCACTTATATAGACCAATGTGAAGCTATTACTTCTAAATTTCCCATTTTAATGCACATTAAATGTTTTGAAAATCTGAAATCCCTGTGTTCTCTACACACTTAACAATATTAATCTTACTTTCACTACATACTCTAATCACTGCTGTTATAATTTGATGAATATTTATCAAAATGCACCAATATCTTAAATCTATATCCTGATGGTCCAAAACTTAAATCACTCTGGAAATGTTTGTAGAAGCAAATGTCTTTTGATAATATATATATACAAAGGATAATTTGCAACTTATTATTAATTATTTTTATAATTTCTCTAGTTATTTGAATGTGATCATTTGTGCTAAAATCAATTTTAAATTCTGCTTGTTTGTCTAGCATTGGTGGCCGAATGGTCAGCACAGCTGGCTTACAAGCAGTTGTCTCGGGTTTGCGGGTTCGCTTCCCGGCCGTTGCTTTGACACATGAAAAAAAAAAAAAATTCATCTTGTTTTTTCTTAGTTGGCTGGAATTCATAATTTGCTATAAATATAATTTGTAATTATCTTGATAGATTTAAGTTTGTGTATATTATTGTGTGTTTGTATACAAGCATTTTGTCTGTACATGAATTTGTATATAAGCGCATTTTTATATTTATAACAAATTATTTATACATTTTAAAAATAATTATTAAAATTATATATTTCTTGTTATTTTTTAGATACAAATTTTAGATTTTTTATAACTTTTTCTTAATGTGTTTATTTAATTAGTTTTAAACAATTTTGCATGAATAATAATAATTTAAAAAATAAACAACATCTTATCACCAATCACATCACTTGTTTTTTTTTTTTTTTTTTTTGCTGAAGAGAAGTAGGTTAATATAATAGAAAATTAGTTGAAGTAATTATATACATATTAAAACGAAGATTTTCACGGGCAACAGATATAAACAAAATAAATTATAACGGATGAACCCGAATATTATATATATAATACATATTTTGCGGGTTCATCCAGTGTTAAAAAATTTAAATATTGATATACCGACGTTTCGACTTGATCACATAAGTCATCCACTGGGTGATAAAAGGTAGAAAGACAGTTGTAGAGGCGCTACAATCACTGATTTGAAAAAAAAAAAAAACGTTAAAGTTCCACTAATAGCAAAAATGTTAAAATAATGTTTTTTTAAAAAATCTTTCCAAATAGGAGGAAGTTTGGTTGTATCATCTTGCTTATTGATATAATCTGGCCTTTTAAGTATCTCAATGGCTTCTCTAATTTTGCACTGGTAGAGATTATCACATCTGGATATGATCCTGGTACTAGAAAAATCAATTCTATGACCTGAATCTATAGTATGGAGTAAGAATGCTGATGATGATGAGTGTTGTTTAACTGCAGTAGCATGCTCATCTCTCCTAATACTGATGCGGTGATTACTCATACCTATGTAAGAAGATTTACAATTTTCACATGAGATTTGATAAACACCATAAGATTCAAGAGGGATTGAATCCTTAGGCTTGGTTATTATATTGCGGATCTTTCGATGAGTAGAAAATGCTGTAAGTATATTATAGCATTTTAATATACATCCAATACTGTCTGTAGTTCCTTTTACATATGGAACACAAATCCTAATACATTTTTTTGTTTCCTATTTTGTCCATTTTGGGCTTGAAATAAGGCTTTTTTTTTATAAGTTTATAATTATAACTATTTGCTAATCATCATCTTTAAAACCTCTCATTTGGCTCAGACATATAAATGGCACTTTTATCATATGGCAACATGGAAAAAATAAATTAGGTGATTTTTTCTTACCTTTAAATAATATGCATCCTCATATTAAATTTACAATAGAGACAGAGTCTGTTGGAAAACTCCCTTTTCTTGATGTTCTAGTCACCAGAACACCAAATAGTTTATCTTTTTTGATTTATAGAATCATCACCCAACTCAGATAGTTTCTACAGCCAAAACTCTTTTAAATAGAGCAATTAACCTTTCAGATAAATCACATCTGAAAGAAGAAATAAATCATATTAACAGTGTTTTATTAGCAAATAGTTATAATTATAAATTTATAAAAAAAAAAGCCTTATTTCAAGCCCAAAATGGACAAAATAGAAAACAAAAAGATGCTAAATCAGCTATTAGGATTTGTGTTCCATATGTAAAAGGAACTACAGACAGTATTGAATGTATATTAAAATGCTATAATATAGATACAGCATTTTCTACTCATCAAAAGATTAGCAATATAATAACCAAGCCTAAGGATTTAATCCCTCTTGAATCTCGTGGTATTTATTAAATCTCATGTGAAAATTGTAAAGCTTCTTACATAGGTATGAGTAATCATCACATCATTGTTAGGAGAGATGAGCATGCTAATGCAGTTAAACAACATTCATCATCATCAGCATTCTCACTTCATACTATAGATTCAGGTCATAAAATTGATTTTTCTAGTAACAGGATCATATCCAGATGTGATAATCTCTACCAGTGCAAAATTAGAGAAGCCATTGAGATACTTAAAAGGCCAGATTGTATTAATAAGCAAGATGATACATGAAAACTTCCTCCTATTTGGAAATATTTTTTTAATAAACATTTTTAATTTAACATTTTTACTATTGGTGGAGCTTTAACATTTTTGCTATTGGTGGAGCTTTAACATTTTTTTCAAATAAGTGATTGTAGTGCCTCTACAACCATCTTTCTACCTTTTATCACCCAGTGGATGACATCAGTATATCAATATTTAAATTTTTTAACACGGATGAAATCACAAAATATGACTTTTATATATGCAACCTGTGAAAATCTTCATATCAACATATATATAAGCTATACTTAAACCATTTTTTAATTACAACATATATTACTATTCTTATAACATATATAATACTATTTCTTATTCTAAACTTTAAATAATGATTGTTTGTAATTGTATCAACTTTAAATATATTTATTTTTAAACTATTGTATATAAAAATATGTAAATCTTGTATATGCCAAACTTGAAATAAATGGACATCTATACCATTTAACATAGCAAGCTTTAATAAAAATGAATATAATGGGTGTTTGACTGAAGGTTTGGATAATGGTATAAACTAAACTAGATTTTATAATTGTAATATATAAGATCTTAAATTTAAACCACCATAAGAACTATTATCTTTTAATGACAATTATCAATTTATTTTTATTTTACATAACATTTTTTTTCTCATGTGACATAGCATCAGCCATGAAGCGAACCCACTAACCCGGGACAACTGCTTGTAAAGCAGCTGTCACTGACCTCTCAACCACCAATGCTTGACTATTTCACAGAACATTGTGAGTACTAACAATAACATAAAATATGCTTTATCAGGTATTCCAATATCATATATATCGCTAATAAAAAAGATAAATTCATGAAAAAATATAGGAAAAATCTATAACTGATTCGCATAAAAGAAATACTAAAATTTATCAATATTAATTGTAAAAAAAATATTAAGTAGATTAACATGAAATAGATTATGCAGAAATAAAGAAAAAATTGTAACTGCTTTAATTGAAATAAGGACTCATGAATATCCATTTGAATTATTAAATTTTATGAAGAAAGGGAATTTGAGAGAATTGGGAGATGTTGTAGTGAAAATTATGACTTCTTAGATAGCCATTAGACATTTTAAATAACTAAAATTCCAATAAAGAAAAGGAAGCCTATTTCTGAAAAATGTGAAGATTAATTTAATCTTGCATGTCCCTAAGATGTTGTTGAAACCTTGAATGAACATTAATATATAATATGCTTACTTGAAAGATGGCCATATTCTTTAATATATATTTGCGAGTGCTATTAAATTAATATTATTTTGTGGTTGTTTGAATTAGCATTGAAGGACCATTACGTCAGATTTTTAGTGAACAGAAGCGGAAGTAACAGAAGCGGAAGTTTGATGCAAAAATAATCAAAAGTGAGCAGAATCGGAAGTTTGATGCAAAAATAATCAAATTAAAGCAAATAAATGTTGATATTAGCACAAGAACTTATAAAGCAAACTAGAAATTTAAATATCATGGAACTAATTAACTGTCAAAATAATAATAAAAATAGATAAAACATTTCAGTGTCTAGATGGACTTTTTATTATAAGAGATTATTCTGTGAACTATTAAAATAAAATATAAGAAAGTATATTGCTATATGCTTTGTTTATTATCTAGTTTTTTATTGAATGAAATAAAAAGTGAGAAGAAAAAAATTTAAGTTTTGAAAATGTAGATTTGAAGAAGAATGGAAAAGATAAAATCAAAAGACAAAATTAGCAATATAGAATTATAAAAAAATCTGTTGATGAATTGTGAAAAGAAATTTGATTAGTCAGATATTTAAAGGAAAAGAATTTATAAACATTGTGTTGGAATAGACTGTAAAGATATTACGGAAGGGGGGAGGGGAGAAAAAGATGTTAGTTGATGATTTACAGAAGAAAATAGCTATAGTGACAAAGACTTGAAAGAAATCTGGTTTTGTGAGTGAGATCTGCGATTTGGAAGCTAATTTATGTTGATTATAGAATCCTGAAAAATGTTTTTTAAGGGGCTGAATAGTATAATTAATGTCTAAAATATTCCATATTTGCAATCAAAGATCAAAAAAGTTATGAGATAGACTACAGAATGAATGTGCAAGGATAAATTAAGAATATAATTTGGAATGAGATTAAATATGTTTTACAAAAAAAGTTTGCACAAATGCAGCCTTGATTTCATTATTTATAGATATTCACAGATCTGTTTTAGTTTTCATTATAATATCAGGAAAGATCATTCTTATTCAAAAAATTCCATCAAGATCCTTAAAGTTGACTTTTCCAATCATTGGTGAAAAATTAGCATGTAATCTTACTAATTATTAAACGGGTCATGATAATTGATTGTAGTACTGTGACTATGTTTTTAGACATTTTAAATAAGAAGCATTGCTTCCTCATTTGCTAAAGCTTTTAAGTAAATACTTTTAAGACAGTCATTATAACCTGTATCAAATACATCTTGAAATTTATAATAGTCAAACCATATCTTTATTTTGCCAATAGAAGGATCTCTCAAACCACAAGACAAAATAGAAACTTTTATAAAGATAAGAGTGGCCATCTTATCTTTAACCTAACTTTCCACTTATATGGGCCAATCTGAAGCATCTTGATTTGGGGGCATGAAGCTGTTGTTCTCTCCATTGTTTAAGTCCACTATTTCCTACACAAATTAACATTCGCAAAATCTTACAATTTACAATGAGTTAATATTACGATCTTTATACTGGAAATATTATTATAGAGTTATAATTATTTATTAAGCACACAGGAAGTATATGTAAATACTTTTAAGACAGGCTTTAACCTACATATACTTCCTGTTTACTTAATAAATAATTTAATAACTGAAAATACAGGCTTATTATATACCTGTGTCTATATATGTAATATAGGGTATATGAGCACAGACTTTCCCATGACCCACCACTCTCCACTCTATCTAATAACACTGATACACTCAAGCACATATATGCTGAAAAGATAAATAATCACCAATATACATATTTCATGCTAAACCAGCAATCATCAGTTGGTCCAGATTATCATCTCCCACACATATATACTATAAGTGCTCAGATATATATTAAGATAGACAATCTTCATACTTTAATGGACAGGCTCCGATCTACTACACCCTCCAACTCTTCAATTGGCTGGACGGTTGAAGAGTTGGAGTGTGTAGTAGATTGGAGCCTGTCCATTAAAGTATGAAGATTGTCTATCTTAATATATATCTGAGCACTTATAGTATATATGTGTGGGAGATGATAATCTGGACCAACTGATGATTGCTGGTTTAGCATGAAATACGTATATTGGTGATTATTTATCTTTTCAGCATATATGTGCTTGAGTGTATCAGTGTTATTAGATAGAGTGGAGAGTGGGGGTCATGGGAAAGTCTGTGCTCATATACCCTATATTAATAAATAATTATAACTCTAAAGCTTTTAAGCTAAGTGATTGGGAGAACCTTTTTATGTAAAGTCTTATTAGGAAATACTATTGATCAAAAAACAAGAAAAAATTCTCAAAGAATGACTTCTTTTTTATTATAAATAAAACATCATTCACACATATCTGGCACCAAAATTTCATTAGCTGAAGGTTGATGCAAAAATAGTGAGACAACAGTCAATGTTTTATATAATAAGGAAATTTGCGGAGGTGTAAAGTTCCTCAACGATTTCTTTTATAAGATGAAAGTAATTTTTACTTTTAATATATTTGATAACTGAAACACACAGGCTTATTATATACCTGTGTTTATATATGTAATATATAGGGTATATGAGCACAGACTTTCACATGACCCACCTCCACACTATCTCATAACACTGATACACTTGAACACATATATGTTAAAAGATAAACAATCACCAATATATGTATTTCATGCTAAATCAGCAATGAAATACGTATATTGGTTTAGCATGAATTATGTATATTGGTAATTGTTTATCTTTTAACATATATGTGTTCAAGTGTATCAGTGTTATGAGGTAGTGTGGAGAGTGGTGGGTCGTGTGAAAGTCTGTGCTCTTTTAACATATTTGATAACAGCATGGCAATGCTAAATCTTTCAGAGGTAAAATGATCAAATTGTACAAAATTTGATAACAGTTTTAGCCAAACAATTAGGTCAATGAGTTCCCTAAAGTATCTTAAAAATCATGAATTCTGTATTTAAAAACAAGCAATTATAATGCTTTCCTATGGGAAATATTTAACTTGTTACCGTAGATTCAAAATATATATGTTAAATATCTAAGTTTAGAAAAAGCTTGGTGATAATAAATAAATAGTTTACTAAGCAATAAAAATAACACTAATGTGCATGGAAATATATAACAAGACAACTTTTGCTATGATTCTACAATCACTATTATGAAATTAAATAGTTTATATTCATACTTTTAAGTTTCCTTGAGCCATCCTCTCCATCTTATATGACCAATACCCATGACCACATATACATGAAAAAGACAAATGATCTAAAATATATGTACTTAGTGCTGAACTAGCACTCATCAGTTGGTCCAGATCATCATCTCCAACATATATATATAAAATCAGTGTTCAGTTTATATAAAGATAAAAAAATCTTCAAACTTTAATAGACAGGTTTCAATCTTCTTGACCCTCCAACTGTTTAGTCATCCATAGGTTAATTGGAGTATATTATTTAAGTGTCAGAGTAGTGTCTGTAGAATAAAAACCATTATAATATGGTATACCTTTGGAACTGGTAAAGAAGGTATCACAGTTTTAAAAATATTGAGTTTACTATTATCTTTACTTTTTAAAAATATATATTTTCTTCTTCAATGTGAATGCACCTATTAGATTACTTCATTAAAATTGCACTAAATATTTATTAAAATTATTATTCTACTACTTGATGATATAATAGGAAAGAGATGCAGTGATTCAGAAATTTATCTTAAAATTTACTTTATTGGATAAAATAAAACAGTATTGACTAAAGTATAATTTATATAATGGAAGATAATACTCCATCTTTAAATTTCCATAAAATAAATAATAATAATTTTTAAATAATCATAGTGGATAAACTTAGAACATGTCACTCTTCTTTTAGATGTGGATAACCTAAATCTGTACTACTATATGCTCAGTTAAAAATGGATATTCACTTAAGTGATTCTTATGTATATTAAGTCTATCATCTTAAGACTATGTGCTTGAAATTTGATAGTAGAGACCTCTACAAATCTTTAATGCAAGATTAATGACTTTAAAAAGACAAGAGTGGCCACCCTTATCTTCAACCCACTTTTTAAATATATAGATGAATCTAAAGCATTTTGATTTGAGAGTGTGAAGCTATTAAATATTTTACTGATTAAGCCCATATTTTCTATTTTACACTAACGTTTGTGAAATCTTTTGATTTACGAGTTAGTGCTAAGATCTTATAGTTAGAAATAAGTGGCCACTCTTGTCTTTTAAAGTCATTAATCTTGTGTTAAAGATTTGTAGAGATCCCTACTATCAAAGTTCAGGTGCATAGTCTTAAGGTGATAGCCTTAATATATATATATTCTAACCATGCCCGCCGTCGACCTCGTACCTCCACTTACAAATAAATAGATTACTATATTTAATGTCACCGGGTTCTAGCTCTAATAATTAAATGTTATATTAAAAAATGTTTTACTAGCTCAAATTTCTTAAAAATTAACTTAGGTTCTGTTTTAAAGTAAATTAACATAAAGATTTAATGTATTCATGAGACGAGAAGTGGAAATACGAGTTGGCAAGGTAGATCACATTGAGCCAATATCCCACAGGATACCACCTCAATGGCATAAGAACACTATCCCCCCTTTATACTATTATTTCAAATAATAACTACATAGTATTCTTATGACTTTCGCAATGTCTACTTACTAAGACTCATTTAATAACTATAATATTAATTCTGTTATCTTTAATAATAATAATCATCATCTAGCTCAATAAATTATAATCTCAGGTTCTTAATCTTTATTTATACTTCAACAAAATGCGGTAGCACATATGGTAAGGGATTTTATGCCATATCTACTACACTGCAATTAATAACAATAATGATTACAATCTTTCTTACTTAATCAAATTGGTATAAATTTCTTTTATTGCAAATTTATTACCATAATAAATCAATCAATATCAATATCATCTTTTGTCTTTAAACAATAAAGTAAACTAAGAAGTGGTAGTGTTTAGATAATCTGATAAATAAAGTAAGTGGCAATTAATAGCATATAATTTATCAAAATATTAGGATAGTGGATTTATGACCAATAACTTAATGCAATTTTATAATTACTTAATTATAAGAACATCAATAATAATTAAGATTAAACATATTTTTAGTTATCTTTTGTGCAAAATGTACTTCAGTGGTTGTGAAAACATTCTGTGAATTTGTACCATGATGTAGTGAAAACAATACCCAGACACAAGTTTTAATAAAACAAATTTAACAAAGTTTATTAACATCAAATAAATTTAAGTAAAAATAAAACAAATCTATTTACATCTTATTTACAACGGATATCCTTCTTTCCTTACACATGACAAATGTTAATTCTACAATTTTGTACTTCTTTATAGTTAATCCAATCATTATACATTTTAAAAATTATTTTAGTTATTTTCTTTAGGTTTATCACACTATTTATTTGAACTACTTATGGGTAACAACATTTTTTACCTTTTAAATATACTAAATTTACAATATTCTAAATTATTTTTGTGGATCAATATTTTATAACGTCACACTTTATAATCAATATGGTCTTAAAAAAAAGAAAATTTACATTTCTTGTTACTTTAAACAAATTACACAGCATATTATTAAATATTATGATTAACTTTAATGTTTGTTCTCCCATGCTCATATAAATTATAATGCGTTTTTGCATAAGCCATACTCCTGTATAATATTATAATGTGTTTAAATATCACCCTGTTACAATTTCAAATATATGATAATAATTATCGAGTGTTATAGTATTTTTAAATATGCAACACTTATCTCTTTAAAAATATAATTAATAATAAAAAGAGCGTGAAAATATATTTTAATATTTTGTATATTCTCATTTGATATACTTTTACAAAAAATTATAGTTTATTTCTAAATTAAAATGATTCTATAACTTCTTCCATTATTTAGGACATCTGTATCTTTCTTTCAATGGTTATAATCTATTCTTAGTTAACTCTTAACTATTCTTATTCCAAGTAAAATCATAACATACATTCTAAAATATCTATTGTTTTCCCTTCAATAAAACCTATCATATACGATGTAGTAGCACGAAATACAGATTAAGATAGCGAAAGATGTATAGGATATTGGGAAGAAAGATGGATAACTTGTTTTCAATGTACTTCAAGAATGCATGGAACAGTGTGAACAGGTTCGACATTTATTGTCTATTAACCCTTAAGATAAGAAAGTGATGTGGCAGCTATTTATTCAGCTTTACCAAACATCAAGGCAACTCACACGAAATATAAAATAACACTGTCCAAGACAACATGTGTATCAGTCGTAGGGCTACGTTAACTACGCTGATTATCACCTATAAAACGAAATGTGGATCAGCCATAGGGCTATGTTAACTATGCTGATTCTCTCACAAAACTACTTATTTCCATTCCCTGTATCATCCTAGATTTTCATACATCATCTTGGTTTCCAAATCACCCCTGTACTCCCAAGTCACTACCCAAATTATCTCTCTAGATTTTCACTATATCAAACATCGATAAATACAAACAACTTTTAAAAAAAACAACAAACAAGATTCGCTACTATAAAATCATTTCTCTATCCCTTAAGAATAATTTATCTCGCTTTATAACACTGTAAGTTCATCCTTTACGTTTTTTTTTTTTTTTTACTAAATAATATTCAAATATCCCAATAGGAAAAATTAATAGAAAATGTAATATAATCATCGATTATATTAAATTATTATTTATCAACAAATAAAATGACTATCGTATGCATATTTTCAAAAATCTAATCACATCTCAAAATGTTTCAATGTGTTGTTTTAAATGCGTTTTACAATAATAATAATAATAATAATAAAACTTTTGTACTACATTCATTCAATTTTCGGCTGATCTAAATAAATAAAACATACATTATATCATCAATAATTATAAATGTTACCAAAAAACAATTGTTATCTTCGGATTAGGCTTTGCAGTAGGCTTCTTTTCCTTCCTTCGAGCATCGCAAATATACAATTACACACATACAATTTTATTAAAAAACATTCAAAATCAAACATATTTCATATAATATTATATATACCAAAATTAATGTATTTTGTTTCCCTATCGTTTTCTGAAACCTAATGCTTATAATAATAATAAAAAATAATTCAAACCATAATTAAATATTTTTCTGACGGTAAATCTTGTTTAGTCCCATAATATTACTCTTCTTCTTTTATCTGAATGTTCTCCATTATGACTCTCAAAGTTTTAAAATAACTTGGTTCATTTAATAAATTTGTTTAGACGATCTTTAATTTTAGCTTTTAGCATCAGATTATTAAAATATATTTTAGTTAGATATCCCTCGAAGTTTTTTTTTTAATGTTCTGGCAAATATTCCCTCGGCGCGTCGATGCATCTTTCTCCTTTTTAATTAGACTACGAATATTTAATACTTTAGGTACCAATTGCGTTTTATGGATCCAATATTTTTTATATTCCTCTTCCGTATTTTTCTTTATACAAATATTTCTCTTTAGCAAGCTTTATTTCATTCATTCTTAATTTTATGTACATTATTTTTTGATCTTTAACTATTTTTTTTTTTTTTCTAGAGTATACTTCTTTTTCGGGTCATCTTAAAGAAAGCAATTCCAATAATTTTAATTTTTAGAATTATATTTGTCCATTTATTCTTAGATGAATCATAATGATTTTTATATTTTATTCTCTTTCTGAACTTTGCGCACAATGTCTTTTCATCTATATTACACGCGTAAAAGCAGTTTCCTTTGGATACACTATATAAGCGGTATCAATGAACAATATAAACAATTTTGAAATGTTATAAACTTTAAAACTGGTTTTAAAGAATCTATCCATATTTTTTTTACTGAAAATTCCGACTGTACTTCTATAGAATTCACTGGCAGGTTCGATTAAGTTAGTGATACATAATTTATGAAAACTTTAAAAATATTTATTTTAAGACTCTCTCTATGATTTTAAAAATTGTCAGTTAATTTGTTCTAATGATATTATTAGAATTATATTGAAAAAATTGAATAAATTGGAGAAAAGAAATTATTAGAGAGCTCAAAATTTTTACCTCTTCACTCGAGTCTGTCAATTCTTGTTCTCCTCGATTATACAATTAATTGGCGCGATTTTGGGAGTCTGCCAAGCTCTATTACTATTGGTCAATCCTACTTGGATTTATAAATAATTTTCTAAAGTTTTAAACTGATAATGTAACACTTAAACACTATCTAATTATTATTTAAAACTAATTATTATATTTAAATCAATTTAAACACTTTTAAAATAATTTTCAAAACAATATTTAATAAAATTATTCACTACTTATTTTTATTATGATGTTTAATAAATTCTATCCATTTCTACTATAATATTATTTAAATACTTTAAAATATTGGTATTAATTGAAACAAGTGCTTGTATAAAAATATTCCAGACAATTACGTAATCGTTTCCGGTATTTTGTCTATTTTTGTCTGTCTTAATAAATTTACTGCACTTATATTATATAAAAAAAAAATTTATATAAAATTTTGAAGAAATAATTTAGAAAAAATATAGAAATAAATACAATTCTCAACATCATAATATTTACTATTCAAATACATTACACTAATTTTTATTATTTAATATAGTTTATAAATTTAAATACTATATAATATTAATTTATTCTAAGTTTTAAAGTTATTAAAATTGACTTATTAAATACATTTTTATTACTGATAGCTGTGTTATTTTAATATGGCCAGCTTTTACAACCATATGAGCAATTCTTTACTCTTTATTTAACTAATTTTTTAAATGATTTTACGTATCAGGTATTTGCTTTAGCTTTAAATTGCACTTTACAGACTCTATAAATTTAATATATTCAATACATCAATAAATATATTCTCAAATTTAAAATTTTTTTAGTAATTGACCATTATAACTATTTCTTGACCTATAGAAAAGGGTACAATAACCTCCCCCTTCGAATTAAAAAATTTTAAATTAAACATCTATTTCATGTTCACCTCATCCATTGATATTTAATCTCTTTATCCTGTACTATGATTGAATTAACCCTTATCACTAAATACAAACTATACTGCTCTTAACATAGATTCGTATACTATTCAACTGCTATACACAAAGTTTTAACTAGCATTAAAATTCTATATCTCAGATGGGTATGGGATCAAGCTTCTCGCATTGTATGTCCCTTTCTCCCCCTCTGGTGTAGTTAATATAAAAGCGTTCTCTCCTACCTTGCGACAAATTTTATAGGGACCTTCATACAATTCAAGAAATTTCCTGAACTGATTTCTTTGCAGGTTGCTAACATTTAAAATTTTATATTTGTTTTGTAAAAAAAAATAAGGTTATAATATATTATTAAATACACATCTTATTTAGAAATTATTTGTTTTAATCATTGGGTATTTTCTTTTCTAAATCTAAACCTTAATTCTCTCTCACCTTCCTTAAGTCTCACCTTAGCTTTTCCTATCTTCTTTCCTTTATTAGGATTATTCTTAAGAAAATCTGTTATGGATTTCTCGTGCTTTAGACATTTAAGTCTTACTTTTATCTTGCTTAAATCTCTATTCTGATTAAATTTTTCTTTTATAAATTCACTATTAGGTATCAAGTTTCTAATTCCTTTAAACAATATTTCTTTAGAAATATTAAATTGCAAACGAATATTTCTATCATTATAACTACATTTAGATATCACATCTTGCATTTTATTTTTAAATTTATTACTACTTTTATCGATAATTTTTGGTAACTCATGTTCCAACAACTTTAAATACTTTGCATCTGAAGAATTTGATTTTATCTTTGTAAATTTACCAAATCTTTTATCATCAATATAATATTTTTTAAAACTATTAATTTGATCTATAGTTCTTTCACCAACTAATCTTTCATAGGATTTACTCACCCCTATCATTTCATTAGTCAATTTAAAATACTCTTTGGGATTTTTCAGTATTCTTTTATATAATTCATTCCTACTATTAATTATTTCAATAGATTTTTTATGAATCTCCTTTTCTTCATAAATCATTTCATTATCTATAATAGTTTTTTCAATAAATGACTTGGTTTCTTTGATGGCTAATTTAATATAAAACTCATCTTTTCTTAACTCATTATCTGCCATCTTAACAAATGATACATCATTATATCTATCTTTATCTCCTAATTTAACAAAATCTATGTTTTCTGCTGTCAAATTACTACAGAAGTTAATATCTTTATTAACCATCTCAATGAATTGTGGATTTTCTTCATCTACAGTCTCTACAATTTCTTTGTCATCTACCACATTTTCACTAATTAAATTAATAGATTCTTGATTCTTTTCCAAATCTGTATTAATTATTTCAACAGATTGATTACTTATTTTAGTCTGAATTACCTCTTCCTTAATAATTCTAATTTCTTCATTAATATGATTTATATTACTCTTTACTTCATAGATTTCACTTTTTACACTTAAATTATAACTCTCTATTTTCTGATCTAACTTACTATTTTTTAGTTGACATCGGACAATAGATTCTTCTATTTGCTTACTTAAACCTCTGATAGTCAACTCGTAAAATTCCTCGAATCTATTCTTTAGTAACTCTTGATTTTTGTACTCTATATTCTCTACCTCATGTTTTAAGGATTCAAAGGTCCTTTCATTATTATCTAGTCTTATTTCTATTTGATTAAATTTATCTTGCACTTCTTCTTTAAGGTCCTCTACCTTTTGGCAGGTCTCCTTAAATTTAATCTCTAGATTTTCGTTGGTTTTGTTCAAACTTTCACTAAGAATATCTAATTTTACCTTATTATCCTTTGTATTCTGAATTATACTGTCATTTAGATCTTTAAACTTTATATCACTATCTTTTTTAAAACTATCAATCTTCATATTAAAACTATCAAACTTTATATTATTCTTATTTATGCTTTCCTGAAGAGCATCAAACTTTCTGTCATTTTTATTCATGTTTTCCTGAAGAGCTTTAGTATCTTCTCTATTTTTATTAAATTTCCTATCACTATCTTCTTTCATCTCCTTCATATTTTCCTGAAGAGCTTTAGTATCTTCTCTATTTTTATCCATGCTTTCCTGAAGAGCATCAAACTTTCTGTCATTTTTATTCATGTTTTCCTGAAGAGCTTTAAACATCTGGAATATTTGAGCCATTGAGATACTCTCTACTTCCTTTCCAGGCACTTTTACCTCATTTGTCTCTACTTCACTTTTCATCACCTCTTTCTCCCCTTCTTCTATTTTATTCTCTGCGACATGAGTATCCTCTACCAACATTTCTATTTCACCTAAGTTCTCGCATTCTTTTTCCTCCACATAATCATCATCAACCACGAACTCAGACAGTTCCATTTCTACATTACTATCTGGGTTATCCATTTTTATAGTAATATTATTTTTCAAAATCTAGTATTATAATATGTTTCTAATAAATTTTCATAAGTAAATCCCCTACCAGCTTCTTCTATTTCCCTACAATCATCACCTCCAATATCTATAGATAGTATCTCCTTTCCTCATAACATTTCATCTTAATAACAATAACAATAATTTAAAATCATGTGTCATAACATCATTCCCTACATGCATGATTCACAGATATTTTTGCATGTTTTAAAGCATTTCAAATATCTTTTTAATACTTCACTAATTGACATGGTCATAATAAATATCCAAACAATCATTAGCCACATATGCATATTTTAAAATTTTGTTTATCAGGTATTTTATAATAATGTAGTATTATATTTTAAACAATCAGATCATCCACCACTTATAATTGTAATTGTTTTAATCATGAACACTTAATTCTATAATAATTAAATCCTAATAATTATTTCTATAATAAAATATTAAATTATCACATTGCTATTGATTAAATATAATGCCCCTACTAACACATCTCAGGCCCCTAAAGTTGGCGTGCCATTCTCTACTTAATTAACCTTCCCATTCTATGTAAGCCTATTATACTCTCCCCATTTTAATAATCGGGCCAACACGTTGTCGGCGCCATTCTCTAACCGTGCCCGCCGTCGACCTCGTACCTCCACTTACAAATAAATAGATTACTATATTTAACGTCACCGGGTTCTAGCTCTAATAATTAAATATTAAATTAAAAAATGTTTTACTAGCTCAAATTTCTTAAAAATTAACTTAGGTTCTGTTTTAAAGTAAATTAACATAAAGATTTAATGTATTCATGAGACGAGAAGTGGAAATACGAGTTGGCAAGGTAGATCACATTGAGCCAATATCCCACAGGATACCACCTCAATGGCATAAGAACACTATCCCCCCTTTATACTATTATTTCAAATAATAACTACATAGTATTCTTATGACTTTCGCAACGTCTACTTACTAAGACTCATTTAATAACTATAATATTAATTCTGTTATCTTTAATAATAATAATCATCATCTAGCTCAATAAATTATAATCTCAGGTTCTTAATCTTTATTTATACTTCAACAAAATGCGGTAGCACATATGGTAAGGGATTTTATGCCATATCTACTACACTGCAATTAATAACAATAATGATTACAATCTTTCTTACTTAATCAAATTGGTATAAATTTCTTTTATTGCAAATTTATTACCATAATAAATCAATCAATATCAATATCATCTTTTGTCTTTAAACAATAAAGTAAACTAAGAAGTGGTAGTGTTTAGATAATCTGATAAATAAAGTAAGTGGCAATTAATAGCATATAATTTATCAAAATATTAGGATAGTGGATTTATGACCAATAACTTAATGCAATTTTATAATTACTTAATTATAAGAACATCAATAATAATTAAGATTAAACATATTTTTAGTTATCTTTTGTGCAAAATGTACTTCAGTGGTTGTGAAAACATTCTGTGAATTTGTACCATGATGTAGTGAAAACAATACCCAGACACAAGTTTTAATAAAACAAATTTAACAAAGTTTATTAACATCAAATAAATTTAAGTAAAAATAAAACAAATCTATTTACATCTTATTTACAACGGATATCCTTCTTTCCTTACACATGACAAATGTTAATTCTACAATTTTGTACTTCTTTATAGTTAATCCAATCATTATACATTTTAAAAATTATTTTAGTTATTTTCTTTAGGTTTATCACACTATTTATTTGAACTACTTATGGGTAACAACATTTTTTACCTTTTAAATATACTAAATTTACAATATTCTAAATTATTTTTGTGGATCAATATTTTATAACGTCACACTTTATAATCAATATGGTCTTAAAAAAAAAAATTTACATTTCTTGTTACTTTAAACAAATTACACAGCATATTATTAAATATTATGATTAACTTTAATGTTTGTTCTCCCATGCTCATATAAATTATAATGCGTTTTTGCATAAGCCATACTCCTGTATAATATTATAATGTGTTTAAATATCACCCTGTTACAATTTCAAATATATGATAATAATTATCGAGTGTTATAGTATTTTTAAATATGCAACACTTATCTCTTTAAAAATATAATTAATAATAAAAAGAGCGTGAAAATATATTTTAATATTTTGTATATTCTCATTTGATATACTTTTACAAAAAATTATAGTTTATTTCTAAATTAAAATGATTCTATAACTTCTTCCATTATTTAGGACATCTGTATCTTTCTTTCAATGGTTATAATCTATTCTTAGTTAACTCTTAACTATTCTTATTCCAAGTAAAATCCTAACATACATTCTAAAATATCTATTGTTTTCCCTTCAATAAAACCTATCATATACGATGTAGTAGCACGAAATACAGATTAAGATAGCGAAAGATGTATAGGATATTGGGAAGAAAGATGGATAACTTGTTTTCAATGTACTTCAAGAATGCATGGAACAGTGTGAACAGGTTCGACATTTATTGTCTATTAACCCTTAAGATAAGAAAGTGATGTGGCAGCTATTTATTCAGCTTTACCAAACATCAAGGCAACTCACACGAAATATAAAATAACACTGTCCAAGACAACATGTGTATCAGTCGTAGGGCTACGTTAACTACGCTGATTATCACCTATAAAACGAAATGTGGATCAGCCATAGGGCTATGTTAACTATGCTGATTCTCTCACAAAACTACTTATTTCCATTCCCTGTATCATCCTAGATTTTCATACATCATCTTGGTTTCCAAATCACCCCTGTACTCCCAAGTCACTACCCAAATTATCTCTCTAGATTTTCACTATATCAAACATCGATAAATACAAACAACTTTTAAAAAAAAACAACAAACAAGATTCGCTACTATAAAATCATTTCTCTATCCCTTAAGAATAATTTATCTCGCTTTATAACACTGTATGTTCATTATCTACATTTTTTTTAAAACAATATTCAAACATCCCAATAGGAAAAATCAATAGAAAATGTAATATAATCATCGATTATATTAAATTATTATTTATCAACAAATAAAATGACTATCGTATGCATATTTTCAAAAATCTAATCACATCTCAAAATGTTTCAATGTGTTGTTTTAAATGCGTTTTACAATAATAATAATAATAATAAAAAACTTTTGTACTACATTCATTCAATTTTCGGCTGATCTAAATAAATAAAACATACATTATATCATCAATAATTATAAATGTTACCAAAAAACAATTGTTATCTTCGGATTAGGCTTTGCAGTAGGCTTCTTTTCCTTCCTTCGAGCATCGCAAATATACAATTACACACATACAATTTTATTAAAAAACATTCAAAATCAAACATATTTCATATAATATTATATATACCAAAATTAATGTATTTTGTTTCCCTATCGTTTTCTGAAACCTAATGCTTATAATAATAATAAAAAATAATTCAAACCATAATTAAATATTTTTCTGACGGTAAATCTTGTTTAGTCCCATAATATTACTCTTCTTCTTTTATCTGAATGTTCTCCATTATGACTCTCAAAGTTTTAAAATAACTTGGTTCATTTAATAAATTTGTTTAGACGATCTTTAATTTTAGCTTTTAGCATCAGATTATTAAAATATATTTTAGTTAGATATCCCTCGAAGTTTTTTTTTAATGTTCTGGCAAATATTCCCTCGGCGCGTCGATGCATCTTTCTCCTTTTTAATTAGACTACGAATATTTAATACTTTAGGTACCAATTGCGTTTTATGGATCCAATATTTTTTATATTCCTCTTCCGTATTTTTCTTTATACAAATATTTCTCTTTAGCAAGCTTTATTTCATTCATTCTTAATTTTATGTACATTATTTTTTGATCTTTAACTATTTTTTTTTTTCTAGAGTATACTTCTTTTTCGGGTCATCTTAAAGAAAGCAATTCCAATAATTTTAATTTTTAGAATTATATTTGTCCATTTATTCTTAGATGAATCATAATGATTTTTATATTTTATTCTCTTTCTGAACTTTGCGCACAATGTCTTTTCATCTATATTACACGCGTAAAAGCAGTTTCCTTTGGATACACTATATAAGCGGTATCAATGAACAATATAAACAATTTTGAAATGTTATAAACTTTAAAACTGGTTTTAAAGAATCTATCCATATTTTTTACTGAAAATTCCGACTGTACTTCTATAGAATTCACTGGCAGGTTCGATTAAGTTAGTGATACATAATTTATGAAAACTTTAAAAATATTTATTTTAAGACTCTCTCTATGATTTTAAAAATTGTCAGTTAATTTGTTCTAATGATATTATTAGAATTATATTGAAAAAATTGAATAAATTGGAGAAAAGAAATTATTAGAGAGCTCAAAATTTTTACCTCTTCACTCGAGTCTGTCAATTCTTGTTCTCCTCGATTATACAATTAATTGGCGCGATTTTGGGAGTCTGCCAAGCTCTATTACTATTGGTCAATCCTACTTGGATTTATAAATAATTTTCTAAAGTTTTAAACTGATAATGTAACACTTAAACACTATCTAATTATTATTTAAAACTAATTATTATATTTAAATCAATTTAAACACTTTTAAAATAATTTTCAAAACAATATTTAATAAAATTATTCACTACTTATTTTTATTATGATGTTTAATAAATTCTATCCATTTCTACTATAATATTATTTAAATACTTTAAAATATTGGTATTAATTGAAACAAGTGCTTGTATAAAAATATTCCAGACAATTACGTAATCGTTTCCGGTATTTTGTCTATTTTTGTCTGTCTTAATAAATTTACTGCACTTATATTATATAAAAATTTTATATAAAATTTTGAAGAAATAATTTAGAAAAAATATAGAAATAAATACAATTCTCAACATCATAATATTTACTATTCAAATACATTACACTAATTTTTATTATTTAATATAGTTTATAAATTTAAATACTATATAATATTAATTTATTCTAAGTTTTAAAGTTATTAAAATTGACTTATTAAATACATTTTTATTACTGATAGCTGTGTTATTTTAATATGGCCAGCTTTTACAACCATATGAGCAATTCTTTACTCTTTATTTAACTAATTTTTTAAATGATTTTATGTATCAGGTATTTGCTTTAGCTTTAAATTGCACTTTACAGACTCTATAAATTTAATATATTCAATACATCAATAAATATATTCTCAAATTTAAAATTTTTTTTAGTAATTGACCATTATAACTATTTCTTGACCTATAGAAAAGGGTACAATATATATATATTATTTACATAATGAGTGTATGATTAACAAATTGTTAATAATTACAACTTGAAGTGATTCTTATGAATATTTCCAGAAAATGAGTGAAAATAAAAATAATCAATTAGCAATGAAAATGTATTAAAAAAAAAAGAAAATGCACTGCTTTGTAAGTAATTATACGATAAGACTAGTTTTGGTTTTAAGGCTCTGTTTGATGTGTAAGAAACAGTTTTAGCTGTTAATTAAAAGTAGTGCAGTGAATAATAATATTACAGTTAACCTATCATGCAATGTCTTTCTCAAAACTTGTTACAAATAAAAATTATTATTGAGTCAAAAAGTTGACCATAACCTATTATAAAAGCAAATACTTATGGAAGAGAGTTATTAAATAATATAATAGTTGTCCCAAATTCACCATTTCCTTTATTTTGCTGTAATATCATATAAATGCAATTCATTCACTCTACATTGAACACTTTTTATAAGCAAAACCTTTTATTATATATATATATTATGCATACACAATCTACATTTTGACTTTATGAAGAAGACTGCAGGATAGTCGAAATGTAAATTGTGAATGCATATATATACAATAAAAGGCTTTGCTAAAAAATGTTCAAAGTAGAGTGGATGAATTTCATAATAGTGTCCCATGACTACATTTAGTTATGGTGCTAAAACTTTTAAAAAATCTTTAAATCTTTTACATTTATTATAGGAAATTTACAATAAACATTATTTATTATTAAAATACATAAAATTAATTTTCTCTAATGTCTTCTTCTCTTTATATTATTAAGAATATTAGAGAAATCTTCTTTATCACTGATATCATTTAATAATGTTGGTTCATTTGTCTTTTTATTTTTAATTTAAGTTGAATTCTTTCTTTTTTCTTTTTTTTTTAGAAATTTGGTCTAATAAGTGTCCAAAAAGATTTTTTTTCATATATATCTAATCAAATGTGGTTAGTGAAATTTTAATTTAATTTATTTCTACAGATGATTTAAAGTTGTAACTAATAATTTGTTAAGTGCCTACTCATTACCTAAGCAATATATATTAAGGCTATAACCTTAAGACTAGAGCCGCTCTTGTCTGTTAAAGTCGTTAATCTTGTGTTAAAGATTTGTAGGGTCCCTACTGTCGTATTTAGGTGCATAGTCTTAAGGTTATAGCCTTAATATATATGTCTACAGATGATGTAACTTTTATCATATCCATGATAATATGATTAATTTAACTTTGATTATCATATACATCTTGGTCTTTAGATTCAACAACATTTTCAGAATATTCTGCAGTCATATTGGTATCATTTATAAGGACTTTCATTTCTACTCATTTTCCACTATATTGTTCATCAAGGTGGATTGAGAGAAAGTTCATGGATTCGTCCAAGACTTTTGAAAATTTGAAAAAATATTTATTAGCATGACAGTCAACAGTGGCATGGCTTGTGTGTCCACTTAAAACAACCATGCTGTCACTATGTAGAATTAATATACATGGAAAAAATGAAGTTGAATATAATAATCTACTAGAAAGCATATGTAAATAAAAAATTATAAGATTTTTTTTTTGCTATCTGAAAAAATTAATTATAATAAAAATGTGATTTTTTTTTACAAGAATCAAAAAAAAAAAAAAAGAAAAATTAATAACTGCTTTTAAAAAAGTAAATGCCAAAATTAATTTTCAAACCACTCAATCTGATGAATAAACAGAAGGTGCAAATTTCATAACATTATAAAATGTGTAAAAATCAGAAATAAAGAGTTTGAATAATTTGAAATGGATGTAATTAGAAAGTTGAAAATAAGGTAAGTAAAATCATTATTTTAAAAATAGAATTAATTAATACAGCAAAACCAAAAGATCTGTATTTTATAGCGAATCAACAATGTAAGAGAGACTTTACTTGATGATAATCTAAACAATTTGATTATAAATAGGATTTAATAAATAAAGAATAAACAATAGTACCCCCCCCCCCACAAATATACGAAAATATTCAACAGCAAGTCTTTTTTTTTTTAATGGAAAATAATTGGTATTGAGATAAAATATTTTTATTATTATAACAAGTTATTTATGTATCAAATGCAACAGGCATTAGAAATCACCTTTACACATGTACACATGCGCTGTATGAAATTATAACGTTTTGAAAAAGAGCGCATGCGTATGGGTAATTCCCTAATGAATTTTTTTATTATATATGTTTTCAGAGAGCTAGTTTATCAGTTTCCAGATTATATGCTATTCATATAACAAAATAGCAAGTGGCGTTTCAATCCACTCAAGACTGCCATATTACTATAACTTGACTACACTAAAAAGTAACACCAAGTACCAAAAACATATTTTTTTCAAGAATTTCAGAACTAAAAATTATACACATTTAAAATAGTTTTAATTTTTTTTTATAAAAAGATTTGCTATCTTAATATAAACTGAATACTGATTATATATATATGTGAGAGAGATGATAATCTGGACCAACTGATGAGTGCTGGTTTAGCACGAAATACATATATTGGCGATTAATTATATCTTTTCTACATGTAATATATAGGGTATATGAGAACAGACTTTCACACGACCCATCACTCTCCACAATATCTCATATAACTGGTACACTAGAACACATATATGTTGAAAAGATAAATAATCACCAATATACATATTTCATGCTAAAACAGCAATCAACAGTTGGTCCAGATTACCATCTCTACACATATATGCTATAAGTGCTCAGATATATATTAAGATAGCCAATCCTTGTACTTTAATGGACAGGCTTCAATCTACTCAACACTGTGTGTGGTTATGTGTAGCGATTGTATGAGATAGTGTGGATAGTTGAAGAGTGCTTAAAAGTTTGAGTTCAAATCCCTTATATTTATAAAAAAAAAAAAAGATTTCTTTTCCGGAGAATTAAACCTAATTAAATTAATGTTTCTCAGACTGAAAATATATGATAGACTTGAGAAGGTAAAAAAACTCTGTATTTTTTTTTAAAAAAACTACTGTGTAGAGTGTTGAGCCATGGATAAGATTTGGAAGGGCAAAGATACAAATTGTAAAACGAATAAATGTGTATATTTTACTAATGTAACATGGATATAATGAAAAATTCAGTGGAAAAATAATTGGCATATAAAGAAAACATATTGTAGAGAGTTATTGAAAATAAAAAGAATACAAAAAGTTTTCCACAGAGAACTGTACAAAAAAGAATTGGATTTGTGAAGAAAAGTCACTATTTCTTGCCTATAATGTCAATAGCTGATGATTACAAATTTAAAATCGTAATGTTTGTTATTGCTCAAAACACAAATGAAACAGGAAGACCCCAAACGTTATACACCTTTTAAACGATGCTTTATCATCATCATCATCATCATTATTGAATGTTTTCTAGTGAGAAAGATTAATCTATAATTCTGGATAACGCTTTTTATTTAGAGTCAATTATTTATTAGTATTCTTTTTTTAATTATTTTATTTTAATGTAGCTCTACATGATTAATTACTTATCATTATGATCACTAGTTAGCATGTAAGTCTGAACTCAGACTTTCACACAACCCTTAACTATCCACGCCATTTCATAGTGTTGACATACTTGATCACACACATGTCGGAAAGCTAAATAATCACTAATATACGTATTTCATGCTAAACGAGCACATATCAATTGGTCCAGATTATCATCTCCACACATATATACATTTAATGTTCAGCTTATAAAAGATAACCAATCTTCATAGCTTAATGGACAGGCTTCAATCCACTCCACCCCACAAATCTTCAGCCATCTATTTCATTAAAAATCTGATGACGAAACGCTCAAAGCCCACATTGGTACCAACCTTCTCATCCTATCCATGTTGATCATAATCACTCTCACCCCTCATGTATAGGACATAATCCATTTACATACATATACGAGAGATGTGTGTGATCAAGTGTATCAGCAGTATGCGATGGCGTGGATAGTTGAGAGTCATGTGACAATCTGAGTTCAAACCCCCTATATATTACATATTGGAGTGCAGATATAAAAAAGCCTGTATTGTAGAAAAAATTCACACGTAAGTCTAAATAACTTTCCGATATTTAGAAATTGCCTTCAGTCTATTAATCTGTAAAAGTCTACTATTTTATGAAAGCGCCATTTTAAAAGCAAAATAATATATCTTTTTCATTTCTTCCCCCTCAACTTAGTCTTGTCTCGAAGAGTCCTATAATATTTTTTTTCTGTGAAAAAAAAAATCTGAAAAATGAACTAATTGTATTAAAGATTTGCAAGTAAGTTATTTACATCTATTTGTAGTATAAAGAGCTTTAAATAAAAAATAAAAGGAAAAGGTGAGAAATTTGCCTCAAGTAAAAAAATTATTTTATAAAATCAAGATATAAATAATTTACAAGATTATAAATTAAGTAAGCATTTCAGAAATAGTAAAACGCTATATTAGAAAATAGAATAAAAGTCAAAATCATATCTGTAAATTAGCAATATCAGGGCAACTGTAACGAAGGTATTCATGCTGTTTGCAATATTAACAACACTTTTAATTAATTTATTTTTTTTAATTCTCAGGTGTTTTTTGTGAGTTCATTGCTCAATTGTATCTAGAAGTGGTCCTGATATTTCTTCATATAAATATTTAATTTTCAAGATTTACTATTTTTTTTACTTTAATTAATGAGTAATATTTACTAAGGCTTTAACCTCGAGAATATGCTTCTGAAAAATGCGAAGGTAGGGACCTCTACAGGTCTTAATCACAAGCTTACACTCTGAAAGAAATAAGCAAATGTGTATAGATGGATCATTCTTTTTAAAAATTGGTGTAAATAACATCAACTTTTAAACATTCGGGAAATATACCAGTAGACATGGAAAACTTAAATAAGTTAACTAGAACAGGTATAAAAGAAAATTTATTATCTTTAACAATTTTTGAAATTAACTTATCTAAGCCAAAAGAGCAAACATTTTTAAACAATCAATGTTGTATGATAATTGAGTATCAGAAACATCCTAACAAAAGAAAGTCATAAATAAATTTAAAAATCAAATCACTATCTATATAGTTCCAAGTGTGCCATATATGTAAATAAATTATAGAAAAGGCCAGCCACATATTTTTTATTTCCATGTACTTTTAATATTTTATCATTATCTTTAATAAAAATAATACCTAATAATAAGAAATTGTTTTCCATTTCAGAGAAATATTTTACTACTATTATTATTGTTGTTATTGTTATTGTTGTTGTTGTTGTTGTTGTTATTATTATTATTATTATTATTATTATTATTATTATTATTATTATTATTATTATTATTGTTTTAATACAAGTATCTATACTGAGCTTAATGTAATTAGAAGGGATTTGAACACAGATTTTCAAGCTCCCAACAGCTATCCAGTCCATCTTATACAATCGATACACATGACCACATACATGTTAATGTAAAAAGATAAATGATCACCAATATATGTGTTTTGTGCTAAACCAGCACTCATCAATTGGCCCAAATCATTTCCAACACACATATATAATCAGTGCTCAGTTTACATTAAGATAGCAGATCTTCAAACTTTAATGCACAGACTTCAATCTTTTCCACCCTCCAACTCTTCAGCCACCCATATCATTGAAAATCTGATGATGAAATGATGATAACATTATTGTCATACCCATGTTGACTTTTAGTGAGTCTGACCTGTCATGTAAATAACCTTAATATGTCCATTTAAATACACAGAACAGGGATGAGCAGAATACAGGCTGAATGTGTAATGTTTAAATACAAGTATTCAGCCTGTAATCTGCCCATCCCTCTTCTGTGTATTTAAATGGACATATTAAGATTGTCTATGAGATGTTAAAGTGACTTAAAATCAACATGGTTGTGATAATAATATTGGCATCAACAAGATACTTGAATGTTCCATCATCAGATTTTCAATGATAAGAATGGCTGAAGAGTTGGAGCATGAAGAAGATTGAAGCCTGTCCATTAAAGTTTGAAAAATTGCTATTTTAATATAAACTGAGCATTGATTATATATATGTACATGGGTGTGATGGAGATAGTGATCTGGACCAGTTGATGAATGCTGATTTAGCATGAAATACATATACTGGAGATCATTTATCTTTTTCACATGTGTGTGGACATGTAATGTTGTTGTTATAATAATAATGATGATGATAATGTAAAGATGAGGAACAAAAGAGATTTAGAGCTAAAGTAAATACACATTAATAAATGAATTGGAGTACAGTAAATGAATAAATAATCAGCATCAGGAACAAACCACAATGTTAAAAAACATATCAGTAGCAAGTTAATCAACCAATAAAATATAATTAAATATAAATAGTAAAAAGTAATAAACATAGTGTTATAAGCAGCTATTATCAATAGTTGGTCTTTGTTACTGGATTTAAAAAAAACACTACATAAAATCTTAGGTAAGTCATCATCAAGCCAATGCAATACTTGGAGTGCAGATCTTTATAAAAGAGCAATGATCAATATTTTTGCTGCATATATATATATATATATATGTGTGTGTGTCTGTGTGTGTGTTAAAATAGCTCTAATAATAATAAGCAAATCAAACATGCTGGTACCATTATACCAGTGCTAACGAAATGCTCAGGCCCTAACTGGTTTTACTGGTCATAATGAACTAGTTATTATCATCATGAACATAAAAAGAATGGGCTTTAAAGGTAACCTTTGTTATCTTAGTGCCATCTATACAATTCTAAAGAGAATTACATGCTAGACCACAGAAACATACTTTTCATAGACCATTAATCTGGAGCTAGCTCTGAAATCACAAGGACCCTAGTGACTGTGAACAACAAAATACACAATACTTAAATTATACTAGTATTAAATAACTTAACTGGATTAACTTAATAAATCCAATTTGATTTTGGATTAACTTAATATAATGATTTAAAAGTTTATTGATTAATTAGAAGTAAAAATAATAATAAATAAAAAATGAAATTGACTTACAGATAATAGAAAATATTTCAGTAGATTATGAATACAAAGTAATAAAATTTATAGGATATGTGGTTTATCTAATGTGCATTGAGATTAATTGTCATACAACTGTTTTATTATTTAAATGAAATACTCTCAAGCCAAAGCATATGATAACAATTCTTTTATTTATAAAGAAGATATATTTTCCCTATATAAAAAAAATCATCCTATGCTTTGTCTTGATACTTAAATCATAAGAAAATAATCTTGAAGGGTTACATATTAGTAAAACACTAAATTTATATATATATATATGATCAATAGATGGAGCTTTACCAAAACCTTCAAACAAGCGTATTTTTGTTTACATAAACATCAGAGTCAGAATTCACTGTCTCTTTCATTGGCTCCACCTTCAGATCAGCTGATTTCAAGCAGATTTGCTATCATCAGTGAAGGATAGGAGTTAAAAACTGGACCTAAACACTAACTCCAAGCGTTTATGCAACAAGTTTCTATCAGTTTGCAAGCATGAATTTTTTAGACACATAAATGTCTTCAAACCCAGCCTAACAAGTTAGATAGCTATATGGGTCTGATATCAGTTCAGTTTCACCACATAGTCATAGCTTCTGCAATATATATCATTGCAAGAAACCTCAAAGATACGTTTATGAAAAACAAAAACATGTTATAAAAACGTAAACTTGCTATTGCTTGTATTTATGATCAATAGATGGAGCTTTATCAAAACCTCCAACAAGTGTATTTTTGATCATAAATACAAGCGATAGCAAGTTTACATTTTTATAACTTGTTTTTGTTTTTCATAAATGTACCTTTGAAGTTTCTTGCAATGATATATATTGCAGAAGCTTTCACTATGTGGTGAAACTGAACTGATATCAGACCCATATAGCTATCTGGCTTGATAAGCTGAGTTTGAAGACATTTACGTGTCTAAAAAATTCATGCTTGCAAACTGATAGGAACTTGTTGCATAAACGCTTGGAGTTAGTGTTTAGATCTAGTTTCTAACTCCTATCCTTCACTGATGATAGCAAATCAGCTTGAAATCACCTGATCTGAAGGTGGAGCCAACAAAAGAGACAGTGAATTCTGACTCTGATGTTTATGTAAACAAAAATACGCTTGTTTGGAGGTTTTGGTAAAGCTCCATCTATTGATCATAAATTCAAGAGATAGCAAGTTTACATTTTTATAACTTGTTTTTGTTTTTCATATATATATATGGAATCTTATAATTGAATATTAATAAATACAGTAATCAAAAATTTTGAAAAGTACAAAAAATATAATCGACACTTAGGAGCACTTTTGACTATCCTTGTAGTCTTTGTCAACTAATATTTTGAAAGGTTAAACATCCCATAATTCCATGATGTTAATATTTGCTGCCTGCCTATTGATTAAGTCTTGCTTGTATTTATATATTAGCATAAAATAAAGGAAGCTATGCTATGCTAATATATCAATACAAGCAGGACTTAATCAATAGGCAGGCAGCAAATGTTAAGATCATGAAATTATGGAAATGTTAACCTTTTAAAGTATTAGTTAACAAAGCATAAGAGGATAGTCAAAAGCACTTCTAAGTGACGATTATATTTTTTGTAGTATTAGTTAACAAAGCATAAGAGGATTGTCAAAAGCACTCCTAAGTGACGATTATATTTTTTGTACTTTTTAAAATTTTTGATTATTGTATTTACTAATATTCAATTATAAAATTTTGCATATTGCTTTGAAGAAATATAGACATTGATTTATATTATATATATATATATAAGAGAGACAGAAAGGAAGGAGGAATTAATATTTGTTTTATTGATCATAAAGGAGTATTTATTCGATGGAGAAAATTGGGTTATTTTATTTGATTGTTTTTAAGTTATAAAATTTAAACAAATAATAATATTTGTTAAATGTTATCTTATAAAAAAGATGAATAAAGACCGTATGGTAGGCATGTTATACCTCTCCCAATTTTGTTTAATGCTATTTAGCTGAGGTATAAAATAAAACTGTTTTAATAAAAATAAATTTAGAAATTATGGATAAAATAATAAATTGCTGGTGATATGACAGTAACAATTATTACTAGAATAAGTTTAACAAAATGTTATATTAATAATAAATTGAAAGGTTGCTAGTCTTTCACATGCGCCTATTGTTGTTTCTCAGACAGCCAATCAGATGTTAAACAGCGGTCTGAAGAGTGATCAGGCTTCGACACATGACAGAGATGTTATATAGAAATGATAAAACTTAAATGTTAGGATTAAAAATTAATATAAATACAATTAAGGCAATGAAAATATTATTATAGTAATAGATAGGAATCCACACAGCAGATTAGTCCGTTTAAATACATAAGTTAAAAAATAAGGAATAAAAGATTTTAATATGAATGTGAGATTATTTTGGAATTTTGTTTAAATTAAATTCACACAGAGAGCATACCAATAGCTCAAACAAACTCTTAATTAATAAGTGCAGTATGAGCAAATATTTAAAATCTCTACCCAGAACACTCTCATCTCCAGACCAACTGATTTTGAGCTTATGGCTCATATCAGTGGAGAGCTAGAATATTCGGACACTATATTCTAGCTCTCCACCGATGTGAGCTATAAGCTCAAAACCAGTTGGTCTGGAGATGAGAGTGTTCTGGGTAGAGATTTTAAATATTTTCTCATACCGCACTTATTAATTGATTGTTTGAGCTATTGGTACGCTCTCTGTGTGCATTTTTGTAACTACAAGCTTATTAAAAGTAATGTCACGTTTTATATGACTTGCTTTTTTAATTATTAAATTAAATTCAATTGCAAAAGAGATTTACTAAATATTTTGATTAAAGTGTAGCTTTGTAAGAAGCAAACTTTTAAATAATTACAAAACAAAAAAGATTGTAGACTTTAGAAATGAGAATTTAGATTAGTGTAGACAAAATAAATTGAAACGATACAATTAGCAAAGTAGAAATAAATTTAAAAATGCTTTAGTGAAAAATTATTTATTGAGAAATTTTGGGCAAGAAGAGTAAACAGAGAAATTATGACTCCATTTAAAAGGTTTTATGGAAGAGAAGTAGAAGAATAAAGAAATTGGGAATAATGTAACAGTATATAAGGAGTAAAGAAAGAATGGAGATTACTAGGTGCTTTTTGATTATTTATCTTTTTCCATATAATTAAAGATGATTATTATTTTAATATATATTTTTATAATGATTTTTGCCAAACTTTGTAACAAGGTAAAACCTTAGTATATATTAAATAATACAGTTGAACATAGAACATTTTTTTTTGCAAATTTTATTTAGTAAGGTGGGTATTCTGATATAAAGTAATCATACATCATTAGCAGTAGCCACTGGAAATAGCTATGGTGTACTCCTAAAGAAAAAGATAATAATAATAATAGTAATAATAATAATAAAAAGAAGAAGAAGAGGAGGAGGAGGAATAATAATAATAATAATAATAATAATAATAATAATAATAATATGCAGTCCTGCTGAGTAGCAAATCGAGTACATTGATTATTGACTCTAAGAAAACACTAGCAAAGTCCTTGGAAAACAAAAAAAATATCTAATAAAACACCTGCTGACAAAAGTCAACAGCTATACCAATTTGATTGGAGGGAACTCTCATTCAGAAGGTAAGCAAATTTTTGTTTTTTCAAAAACATCAAAATATAACATGGCATCTGCCCAGGAATGCATGGCTGCAACCTGCACAATGCTAGATTCTTTAATTCTCACCAAGAACAATAAGAAGAAAACGTAGGTGAATACAGCAAAAATAGATTCATCAAAACATAATGATAATAAATCCACATAAATACTTAGCTGCAATTAGTGCAAAAGCAAATATATCAATCCCCATGACAGCATACAAAAAACATATGCAAATATAGTGAAATCAAATTTGCCAAAACATAACAATAACAATAATGCTAATGTGAACCAACCTGCAAGATTTAGGAGATCAGGTAAAAATGATCTCAACGACATATATCTAACAGATCAAAATAACCACAGACCATCAGTGATAACTGGACAAATGAAAAACTTATACATTTAAACCAAAAGTTTAATGACATAATACCAAAAAAACTGTTCAACTGTTTCAATAAATTTTTTTTTAATAAATTGCTTGTATTGGCAACTATGGATTGCAGTTTGTCCCTATACAAATTCCTGAGGAACATACTGTATGAAGAATTAACAAAAAAGACAATCTTGTACACTGTAGTGACCATTGGTGAACATCCTAATCCAGATATTTAGTCATTGAAAATTTTAATGAGCAGCAATGCACAGGGGTCCAAGACAAGATTAAAACTCTTGGAAATTATGCTCTAATTATTGATGACATAAATTTGCAGAACTATTATCATGATATTATAAAAAAAAACTTATTTTGGTTATAGCATGGACAGGCAATACACATCAAACCTATATACTGCTCTGATACACCCACACCAGAATATTCCAACAGTTTCTACTTCAAACTAAAGATCAATGACAACATCAACCCTGAAGACATTCCCAGTCAGATAATAGATCAGGAGGCAATACTCACATTACAAATAAAAAGTCTCAGATTACAATACTTTGCTTGCAGGGGCAGAGGCCACATGGCCATAAACTGTGACATTGAACATCCCAAGGGTGACCAAGAGCCAGTTGAACCACAACAAATGATATTCTTTCAAATATATCTAACAATGCTCTGCATATCAAACAATGCAGAACCAGCACAGTCAAGTGAAAAATACACAACTGAAGATGCAAACATCCAAACAGTGACATATAATAAGCTGTTAAATTTAACAACTAATAGGAATAAAGAGAAAAGTGAATTCACTGGCAATAGAGAGAATATGCATGGAAGTAATCAACCAATGCAAATAAATTATAATAGCAATATAACTAGACCAATCAAGACAAATGCTAAACAAATGCACAGTGCACAACATGGCACAAAGTCATTTGAATCAGAGCCAGAGGATCATCGCCAGTGAATTAGAATGCTGGAGAACTTAGAGAATAACCTACCAAACATAATAAAAAGCAAGGTAAAAGAATGCAGTTAAAAGCAAGAATACAACATTGAAGAGCTCCCAAACACACTTAAAAATAAAATAAAAGCAATACAAGCTGAAAGCGCATCAATCAATACATACATATAACTATAATGTTTCGGTGGAGAGAAGCATGTAAAAAAAACACAGACAGAGCACCAATTCATGAATAAGGAAAGGAATGAGAATGACATGCCAGACTCACTGACTTAGTCTAAAACCAAAGATAAAATCATTGATAACACGGAATTGATCACACTTAGTCTATTACAGAATACGGAGGTGAAGATAGAGCAAAACATAAAACAGGTTGTCTGCAAAAGAAAACTGAAGTGCTAATAAGGTTTTAAATAGATGGTTCAAACACACACAACACTAATCTCATGGATCAGTTGGCTGAGTCAACCTATGAAGAGATTGAATGTCGATTTCAAGACACAATGGACAATATTACAGATGGCCATAATAATAAAGAATTAACACAATGAATGTTAGAACTGCATCCATGAATGTTAGAGCTTAAACTCAGCCACAAAATTGCACAAAGCTAAACATTGAATAAATCAAATTAAAACACACGTAACAGAGATCCTTGAAACCAAGATCTTTTTGGGCACATGGATTTTGTGCATGCTCTGGCAATGCATCATCTCCCTCAGCTGGATTTAGCATAGTAATTACTGCAGAGTGACCATTTAAAACATTCAGAATTATTTGCACAGATACAAATTTTTTATCACTACACTAAAAACAATGAACTTTTCATACAAAGAACATAATTTTGATACAGGACCAGGATTACCTATGTAATCCCAAATAGCAAAAAATTATCATGAAGCTCCACATAGTATAAAAATAACAAACTTTTCACACAGGCATGTAACTACAGTGGACCAAACCCCAAGAGATGGAAACTTCCTGATGTATACAGTCCAATACAAAAGACACATGTAATAATCATTTTCAATATGTAAACAGAGTGAAACTATGTATACCAGTTTAACCATGTAAATTTTTTGGTTTAAGTACTTTTGAAACAACAACAACAACAACAACAACAACAATAATAATAATAATAATAATAATAATAATAATAATAATAATAATAATAATAATAATAATAATAATAATAATAATAATAATAATAATAATAATAATAATAATAATAATAATAATAATAATAATAATAATAATAATAATAATAATAATAATAATAATAATAATAATAATAATAATAATAGTAGATGAAATACACAGGCTTATATATACCTGTGTCTATATTTGTAATAGACAGAGTATGAGCAGTAGTAGTAATAGTAATAGTAGTAGTAGTAATAGTAATAGTAGTAGTAGTAATAGTAATAGTAGTAGTAGTTTCACAGTTAATCTTAGTCGTGTCATCATGTTCATTACAAGTGCTTCTCTTTCAAATCCTAAGAATTTGCATAATATTAATTTTTTTAAAGATATCAAGTCATCACAAAGACTGAACTTGACCTAATTAGATAACACTCATTATAAAAAAATCTGAGTGTATAATGGATAATTTGCAAGAAAAAATATTTCATTAGTCACAGTAAAACTTACTTAGCATTGCTAGGCAACATAAGACCACTCAGAATCTGCAATATTTCATGTAAATTTAACATATAATTGTCACAATTATTAATAATTAACTATGCCACACATATTTTCTAAGATAATTTTGAATTTACAAAAGCTTTTTCTTTAAAAAAATGACATTTTTATATCATTAAAACCAATTAAAATGGCTGCCATACAACCACATGAACAAGTGGTTGGTGTCAAAACCTATTCTAACATATTGCCAGCTTTATCTCATGAAAAAACATATGCCAGAATCCTGAAGAACAATTTTTATGTCAGCAATAGCAAAGATATTTCAAGTCCGTTAATGAACAAGCCAATTTGAAGTTTTAGGACAACCAATGCAAACAACATTTAAAACCTCGACTTAAAAACACAAAGTTGTAAAATCCCTCCTCATGGTGTAAATGTGTTACATTCTGACAACAATTTGTCAAAATTTATTATTACAATGCTACAGGGGATATTTTGCATCATTTTAGACATTTTCCTTTCAAGTTCATCATAATATTAGCCACAGATTCCAACTGCTCTCTATTTTGCTTCCATTTCACTCTCTGCAACATCAACCAGCTTAAATGCCTACCACACATGCACTCATAGCTCAAGCATCACACCAGGATAAACTCTGGAATAAAACTGCAACTTTTGAAAGTAACACAATACACTCTCCTCACCAAATCACTGATCTAAAGTCTACAATATCACTTCACTGACTTATCTCAAATAAACTATAAATGCCCAATATATGAACGGTAAGACTTAGTCTTGATACCTATAATGCTCACCAAGTATTAAGCACAATTTATATACAGCCATATACCACTGGAACACTAACTCCACTCACACTTCCTAAATGTATTAACAAATATTACCATATGCTTTCATGTATATATCTCGTAATGCTTTTGTAAAATTTATGTAAACTTAATTTGAAATACGTATCTAGTTATGTAACAATTATTATTCTTCCAACTACTATAAACCATCTTTTTTATCATAAGCAAAATTATAAACCCTCATTGCATTTTTAATCTCATGTACACAATTGTATATAAAAACTCAAGCAATGAATCAAAAACAAACCCTGAAGAAACCCATACCCTGAAGAAACACATATATAGACTAGTATACCAATAGATATAAAATCTTTTTTTGCTTATAAAAATAATGCTACCAAAACACCTCTTAAATATTTTGATGCCCTAGATGCCAACCCTGAAGACTTTAAAGTCATAGCTTGCCATTTAGAGATGAAGCAACAAATGAAAATCTCAATTCAGTCCATATAAAATAGCTGAGTTTCAAAACATACACTAATTATTTTTTTTATTCATTTACATTCAACATGAAAATAGAGGTAGAAGCTTTCAATGTTCAAAGCCTAAATTCAATTAAAAAAAAAAAGATTCAATGTACACAGCCACAGATTTTGGTTCTTCTGGAAACAAAAATATATAATGGTTTTCAAGTTAAGTTCACAACTTATCTAAGGACCCAAGGCTTTTGTGCCTGTTTATCACAAGAACCTGCCAATTTTCATCCTTCAAAATCATATATCAACTCAAACCTACTTATAGTCACTTTTCACAACTGTACTGTTGCACTTAATATAATTTTGTTTACATTCCTCCTAGACTAGCTATGATCTCAATATTACTGCTTATCATCAATTCACTTACTGTCATCAATCCTTTACCTAATTTTTTTACTGGGTGATTTTAACATCAGTTATTACACTTTTATTTCAAAGTGGCTATATCAGTTTGCATTACCATCAGTGAGCACTTAAGGTTTCTTATCATCCAACTCATCTCAGTCTTCAACTGTGATCACACCTCACTCATTGACCAGTGCTTTTATTTGCCCATGCTTATCACTTAATTAAGTTAATACTTAATCCCTCATCCTTTTCTGATCACTTTAGCCAAATACTCAAACTCAAACAGAATGCAAAGCAAACATCAACATTTCACCTTCATAAAACAGTAAGAATAATTCTCACCACACACACTTCTGAATTTTTGTATTTTGAAACATACATTTTGCTATTTAAACATAGCAGTATGCAATGGTACATTTTCTTTATGAACATTGTGTCATTTCAATATTAATTACATTACCAGAAACACCTTATCACCTCCAAGACTTCTAACTTTAGCTGATGAGTTACATAAAAGGATCACTATGTGAAAATCTGCACCAGACATCTACACATATATAAAAAGACTTACACAAATATATAATAATATCTGAACACTCTAAAAGAGTATCTTGCACACACAAAAAATAAGAAAATCTGTTTAACAAAACAACACATCTGGACACAAGAGTACATTACATGGGTTTTGGACCCAAGAGTACATTAGATGGGCTCTGGGATATTCTTCCACTGTCAGAGTTTTACAAGCACTTGAAGTTGAAGGTGTCACCAAAGCCAAACACAATATGATAGAGCCAACATACAAATATTTTAACAAAATCTGCAATTAAATTGTGTGTTTACAATACTTGAAGATCGCCTTTGGTTAACTGGAGTTAGATAAATAATTCCATGCTATTGATTTTATGGTGAAGCTAAGCACAATATCAAACTCTTGCCATTTAGGGCCACATAAAATCCCTAAATTTGTATTTTCATATCTCAGTCAGTTTACGACCACTTACTTATGTGATTTAGTAAATTACCTATCACAAAGGTTGTTTAGCATAAAATATCTATATCCAATCTCCTTAATTCCTTTCAACAAAAACCAACTTTTAATATCCAATCTATCTAATCTGTGACCAATATTCATGGGACCTCTTGGTATTAAAATCCTGGAGAAGATTCTAAAAGATAAATTGAACCATATCTTCTCCATCTATTATCACCTAGGCTCCTCAATAGGCAAAGCTGTTGTCATTTTGAAAACCATCTTAAATTTCAGTTCAATAACAAAAAAATATGCTCTAATCTATGTTCAAATTGACATTAAGGCTGCCTTTAGCTCAGTTCCTATTGAGATTTTTATTCAGACACATTCAGACACCGAAATAGCTCATTCCCTCTTATACTTACTAACCAACCTACTCCTTAGATAAGAAATTCATTTTACAATTAATGGTAGATCGTCACCTCCATTCACTCCTAACCAATCCATATTTCAAGGCTCTCTACTGAGTTCTTTATTATTCATATTCTACATTAACCCTCTCATAAACAAAATACAGCAGAAATTACAAGGAATTTAAATTTCACACACTGATTTATATATACCATGTATTGCATACATGGGTGATGTTAATATTTTTTTTACCTCCAAAAAGCAACTACTCTGGAAAAAATACTTAATGATTACACCTTCAAATATAAACCCAAGGAGAACATTAATAAAACATTAGCTTGGTTTTTCTACACTGGCAAGATATATACACAAATTTATCATGGTAAACTAATTAATTTCCTCAGATTTTTTTTCTACTAAGGCTTAATGAAATAAGACAAAAGGCTCAGAAAAAATAAAAGATGATGCTGAATGTGTAATCAACTCATCTCTTTCCAAAACCTACCTCTCTTTATATGTGAAAGTATGCTTTTCAATTAGCTTTTAACTACAAAGATAATTTACTACTCACCAATCATAAATTTCATTAAATAGTTAATTTCATCTATCTACTCACTCTACAGCAAGTTATTATGGTGCAGAAAAGTAGTCTCCATTTCTGTAAAATGTCCTAGTCTACCACCAACAATAAGTGTATTAGGTCTTCATTCCATCCAATTTTTTTCATATACAAAAAAGTATTAATCTCCTGTCTGCACTGAGAAGAAGTTTTACAGCCCTCAAATGCATCCTTCAAATAACACCCATAGACCAACCATTATCTACCAATGGATATTTGTCTTTGCTCATAAACCAACTCCAAAGCAAATGGATCAAGTGTCTTTTTGAGGTATTGGCAGATACATCTATTATAGCATATATAATATGCTGTATTTGGGCCTATCTATTAATCCACATTCACCAATGTTAAATATAAACAACAGATAGTCATGTACAAATTCAAAAATTGGTCATTAGAACCCAAGTTTTTCAACCTTCTCTTAAGGCTAAATCTTCATGCCCTACCTACCTCTTATATCCTAAAATACCATATGATATACACCAATATTGATACATTTTGTTTCTTGCATCACAGGGAAGAAACACAACAGCACTTATTCCAATCTTCACAGCCCTGACAAATACCTGAGAGATTATAATTACCATGTACAGACAAATAACACCACACTTGACAAACTAATAGATGCACTAAACAGGGACTTAATCCTGGCAGCCCATGCAACAACTTTTTGTTTATATACTTTGTGGTGCACCAGATATACTTTCTGGCTCATAATCAACACCAGAAAACCTCAGCCAGACCATACCTTCAAACAACCATACTCCAAAGAATTTTACACAGATGAACTAATCCCTCAGACAATGAGAAAGAATCATAGACAAAAATGTAGTTTACAGGTCTACATTTATCAGTCACCTGCCTAACAATTTATTTAGATTGTATCAGTAATATCTATATCTATTTGTTCATTCAGAAGTTATCTGTTTTCCAACCATGTATTTCTAACAATGAGATATTATTTTATATAGTGCTATGTTTTTTATGTAATAGTAATATTAGCGATTAAGCCAATGCACATGCGCTTTAAAGATAAATTATAAATGAATACTCTCAATTTTTCCAGACATGAGATATAGTATTTTAGAAAAAATGGAATGAATCCACCCATTCTTTCGACCCAAATGTTTATGTATGGGCAAAGTATTTTAGAAAGAATGGAATGAATCCACCCATTCTTTCGACCCAAACACTTATGTATGGGCAAATCCCATACATAAATGTTTGGGTCGAAAGAATGGGTGGATTCATTCCATTCTTTCTAAAATATTATATCTCATGTCTGTAAAAATTGAGAGTATTCATTTATAATTTATCTTTAAAGTGCATGTGCATTGGCTTAATCACTAATATTACTATTTCTAACAATGTAATTTTTTATGACCAATAAAGTTTGATTTGAATAATAATAATAATGATGATGATGATGATGATATAATAATAATAATAATAATAATAATAATAATAATAATAATAATAATAATAATAATAATAATAATAATAATTGTAGTAGTAGTAGTAGTACTAATACTATAATAATAATGCACTAGAGATGAGTTTTGCATTGACCATACAAATGAATCTATGAATCAATAATAACTACCTACCCCCCCCTACTTAATGCCATTCAATAGCAATTCTTTTTTCTCTTATCACAGTGAAAGGAAAAATCTAAAAACCAGTCTGGGGATATAGGATTGAATAGAACAGCACATGCGGCATTTATTGATTATTAACACTTCCCTAATTGTGATGAAAGAAAAATAATTATTATTGAATAGTATAGTGTAAGATGAAATCATGTAATTTTATATCAATCCTAGCCAAAGGATGAAAGTTCCCACAGTTATTAAAAAATAAAAGATGCTATAATATATGGATACTGAACTAGCTTTTGATCTATATAATTGTACATACAAGTTAATTTTGGTTGAAAACATTAATGTTTTTTTTAATTTGGCTAGCAGTTTGATTATAAATCAAAGAAATAGAAGACGGCTGTTAAAAGAAATGTTTATTAGATCTAAAAGGTCCAAACATATTGCTTCTGGATCCCAAAGCTCTTCATTGGTGAAATTCATGAGGCAGAAACTAGCCTGTGGATATTGGTTAGGTTAGCACTGAAAAGAAATTTAGTAAGAACTGCCATCTAGGACCCATTATTAAACTAGGTGGCGTAGTTTGGTGAAAGAAAAAAGTCCGCAAATCACAGATGCATATACACACAGAAACACACTCGTTCATTATTCTATTTATTCAATATTTTGAGATGCTGTCTTTCAATTTTTCTGCTGTAAAATTTTCTTTATGAAAGATTTTGAAGTTGAATCTACTTATATATCTCCAAGATATTCTATTCTGTGCCACCTCTTCCAAAATCAATCGCCATTGTATTTCTTTAGAATGTCATTGAGATAATCTTTATAATATAAACCTTTGCTCAAGTTTATCATAAAACACACTTTTAGCAAATGTGTTGCTCATTGATTTGACAAGTCTAATTCAACAATTTTACAGTATAGTCTTTATAACTTGCATCCAACTAGTGTTAAGAAATGGGATAGAAAATAGATGCATTAATAAAGAATAGAGAGTTGGAGAGGTGGAAAGCTAATATGGAGCCTAAAAAGAGTTTAAATATTTATAGAAGTAAACAGAATATTGGGTGTGAATTAATTTATGATAGTAGCAAGGAAAGTAGTTTACTGTTTAAGGCTTAAACAGGATCTTTAGCAACATATACACATAAATGGAAAAATACGAGTGATTTAGTCTGTAAATTGTGTAAGGAAGGCATAAAAAATATTAGGCATCTGTTAATTGAATATAAATGTCTGAAAGCAGAAAGGGTACAAATAATGTAGTTGTGGAAGAATAAATATGAACAAAGTGATTATACAGAAAGTGTCTTATTGAATTTTATGCTAGGTTTGGGTAAATATAAAAGAGTTTTAGATATAAAGGCCATGGAGTTGACAAAGATTGTGTTATGGAAAAGGGGTGGAGCAGGATAGAGAAGAATATGGGAAAACTTGGGGTGGGTAGTGGAAAGGGGAAGTCAAAGTGTTTAACAGGTTTCTCTGGGCATAGTTGCAGAGAGATTCCTGACTCCTGTATAAGGAGAAGTCACAATGCATCCATCCCGAGTTAAAAACCATAGGGAGAAGTCACAGTGCATCACATCACATCATGAGTTAAAAACCATATTAATTGTATTATAGTCTAAGCATTGCGTTTTAAAATTTCAGGAACATTCTTAAATGAAACTTTTTTAATGCCTTAATACTATTTGGATAGGTTGTCTTACTCCATTTCCACACTAAAGTAAATTAGGTAAAATAATCGCTTTACATACAGCTCTGTTAGTTGCAATAGTTGTTTCACTGTCACAAAATACTATATATTTTAATTTAAGAAAAGCAGGACTGTAACATATACTGTATCTCATCATTTAATCTACTTTTTTCACTTAAAAAGCTACCCGGATATTTAAATTTACTTTATATTCGCAAAAAATCATCCAAGCTAAAAGTTGCCTAAGATTTTAACATTACAACTTATACGTACATGATACGTACAAACAAATGTATTCGTATACTTATAAAAGTATGTGTGTATAGCTATATAATATATACAGAATAATGAATGTAGTTTTATATGTGTATGTGTTTGTTTAGTAATTGTACGTATACAATTGTTAACTACTTATTTAATTAATTTCATTATTAAAAAAAAGTTTATTGATAATGTTAAATATATATATACTGGTAGCAGTTTATTTAATTTGATATATATATACAAAAAGATAAAACTTAAATTATAAGATTTAGATTAAAACAGTTATATTAGTAATTTGACAAATATTTAATTAATCGGCAACTAACTTTTATTAAAAGATTTAAATCTTTACCTGAGGGACGCTGCATACGATACTAAATGTCCAAGAAAAAGCTAGCATTAATCTATTCCTGCGTTCAGCATCATTAAGACTCAGTGGATGAATGATTGCAAAATATCTGTCTATACTTATAGTGACTAAAATAAATGACGATAAATAAAGTCCGTATATTCGGAAAAAAGTCATAATTCTACACGCCGCATCTCCCGCGATCCAAGCAACAGTTACGTTCCATCCGATTTCCGTTGGAATCATAACAAAAGTTACAATAAGGTCCGCAATCGCCAAATGCATAATTAATAAATTTACTCGACTTTGTCGATGTCGATTTCGCCACAAAATAATAAAAACAGTTAAATTTCCACACCCTGAAATAATCATTAACACACTATAGGCTATAATAGAGACGATGCTTTCTTCATTAAACTGTAAATGTAAAGGAATATCTTTGACGGTTATATTTGCGGTCGAATTTTTCGCAGTCATATTAATACGTTGGATTAATACTTATTTAATTTTTAAAATCTGATCGATCTTTATTTGTTTATTTATTTTTACGGATTAACGTGCGTGAGAAAACATGTATAAATAGGTAGCTTAAAACTGAATTATAAAATTTCTATCTACGCATCTAAAGTTAATCCACCTATGCAGCGCCTTTAAACTAAACATACTAACTGTAAATCTTAACCCTTTTTAGAGTACAATGTAAAAAAAGTAGAGTTTTAAAATTAGTAATAAATTAAACGATATTCATTAAAGAAGCTATATGACGTTCGAAAATCAAACTTTTATCAAATAAATAATGATGATATAAAACCTCAAGTAATATTGTTTATTATAAATAATGTAATTGGAAGCAAAGAGATCATAGTAATTACCCATTTATTTTTTTTACAATCGTTAATTACACATTTATTATCAATTGAACTAAACTGTTCGTATTTGTTTATTAATTTTATATTGTATTAAATTAAAATTTCCCTTTACAATATAAAATATTTTATTTAATATATATATATTTAAAAGTTAGGGGAAATCTTTTTTTATTTTTATAAATATATAATTTAATAAACATTTATTTTTGCTATCACTGGTTTGTGACTGCAAGATCTAATAATTCAAATCTGCAGATTATCCGCTATAGTGCATCAGTTTAAAATAGAATTATAATACATTTAGTTAAACTATTGTTTAATATATCATAACGTAAACAATTGAGAGGTTAATTTATTTTGGCTAGTAAATAAAAGTTAAAGCAAATAAAACAAAAATATAAATAAATAAAAAAAATTAAATGTATTGATTACATTTGATGAACTTTATTTTACATTTAAGGAAAGTAAGATCTTAAAATGTATTGATTAAAAAATAATAGATATATATACAGAAAGTATAAAAAATTATTGCAAAAAGTTTGTGAACCAATTCGAACAAATTCTGATATTAGTAGAGGTCGTTCAAATTAAAGAATTAAAATGATAATAGAAGGCCAATATATTGTAAGAAGAGAATTATATTAATATTTTTATTAATCATCCATTAGATTACAGATTACCCAATAATGAATCTTGTGCTATGAATTCAAAATTAACCAGCTTTCCGAATAGTTGTTCCTGGCCAATACAATGAAATGTTGAATTTATCGTCTAGGAGAAAATAGAATTTTTTACATTGCCTTGATAAAAGGACTTGTAAGAGTTGAAAGCCCTTAGAAATGTTAGTTATTTAGTTATTAATTTATTAAATATTCTCTGTTTTAATAATTGACAAATTGTTATATTATATTTATATATTAACAGAAGTATTATTTATTTATAATGAATAATAAATAATATTTCTGGAGAGTAATTCTCACTATACTACTCTCATGCAAGATAGGAACTGATTTCTATCTGCTTTTAACGCCTTGTAGAAGAATGTAATCATAAACATATAGCCAAAGATATATGAAAAAAATATACAATCCCCAACTTGCACATTTCGTGCTGAATCAATACTTATCAGTTGGCCCAGACCACAATTTCTTACACATAACTTTATTATTGTTCAGTATATTTTTTCACATCCACATGTCTTTGGTCACACGTTTATGACTACATTCCTTTACAAAGTGTTAAAAATGACTAGAAACCAGTCCCTACCTCACTTGAGAATGATGTAGTGAACATTAGACTACAAAAATATTATTCATTAAGAAAAATACTTGACTGATCTCCAATCCATAGGAAATGTCTTTGGGAAAAAGCTAAACTAAGATAGGATAATGAAAAGAGGGAACTTAGAACAAATAATTGTGAAAAAAGTTCATATTTAATTTATAGCAACTATTCACCCATTTGTTAAGACAATTAGAAGATATAAAAAGACATTTATAAATATCTGTATTTAGTTTTGGATTAAAATGATTATAATCGAATGTGAATGGCTGTTAATGACGACGCGATATAGATAATTAATGCTTTCATTTCAGAAATATATGTAACCAAACAAATATTAAATTTATACCATAACTATTCATCAAAATAAAAGTATGCAAAGAAGTGAGAGCTAAAGAAATTATAATATCAGTTGATTAAATACATTTTACTTAAAAAACGCTAATTAGAACAAACACATATATATATGTAAAACGAAGGATTTATAAAATTAATATAAAATAATAAAAATTACAATAATTTAGTAGCAAACTCGCCACGCAGTAGTGCATGAAGAGTTTGCTATTGATTTAATAATTTGTGCAAGCACAGAAAATGGTGATCACATGACACTAATAATAATTCAATACATTTAGTATGGTTTATAGGCATCTCAAGACAAAGCTAGATAAAAGATATAATTGTTGGGAATATTGTACACCCAATGAGTTATTTAACAGAGAATTTATTATTAAAATTGAACCAATTATTAAATATATCAATATTAATAAATATATTTGATTAAAATCTTTGATAGTTTATTAACCAATAAACATCACGTGATCACCACTTATTATGCTTGCATATAACTGTTATAAAACAGGCAAAACACTCCACACAGTATTGCTACTCAGTGGAAGCCAGAGTAACCAATGGATGACAGAAGGCTTGTGCATAAAATCCCCATCTAGTGCCTACTCATCCAATATCCCCAGACGATTTTCTGGCTTGTGGCCTTCGTCAGTGACCATATAAGCTAATGAGCTTGGATTAAAAATATTATTGTGTTTTCAATTTAAGACTCATAGTTTTGGAGTTAAATAAAGATAAAAGGTGTTTGCTGGTGGCTTGCATTAGATCCTAAGATCTAGGTGCAGTGCTCTCAGATCCAATGCTCCTCACTGATGAAGGCCACAAGCCAGAAACTAGTCTGGGGATGCGTAGGTACTAGATGGGGATTTATGCACAAGCCTTCTGGCATCCATTGATCACTCTGGCTTGCACTGAGTGGAAATACTATATGGAGAGTTTTACCTGTTTTGATAGTTTATTAATAGGAGACATTATGGTAAAAGAGTTTTGCATTTTTAGAAATACTACAAAAGTAAATATCATTGGTAATTAGGACTGCCTTCTTTATATATCCCTCAACAGTTAAAACAATTATAATATTTAATGTTTTCCTTAATTAGTTTTAATTTTTTCTACTTAATTGTATACAATCTGAATTTAATGATATAATTAAATCCATATAATAAATCCAGTACTCCAATAAATAATAGTAATAATAATAAGAATGAGTTTATTAAAAACGTCATACAGTAGCTAATTAGGAATGTTTATAGAGTTGATAATTTTCAAATAAACTGTGCAAAGCAAATATCTTTTATTTTGTTATTGCTCCAAATGAATTTACACTATATTAATATATTCATCTATATAATAATAATAACAATAATATATATATATATATAAAATCATGTGATATGAAACCAAACATTCAGACATGTGCTATTGAAATTAATTTATTAATTAAATAAATATGTGTTACCAGTTCTTACTTAAGAATCTGAGACTTGGACAGTTGGCAGAAAAACAATACAGAGACTTCAGACAACTCAACAAAATATGGAGAGATGTATGTTAGAGTAACAAGAAGTGATTGAAAATGAAATACATGGGTAAGAGAACAAACAGATGTTGCTGATATCATTGAAAGAATTAAGAGACTGAAATAGGGTTGGGTTGGACATATTGTTATAAAAAATGATAATAGATTTACAGTTGAAAACTTAAACTGGATTCCAAGAGATTGTAAAAGACCTAGAAATAGACCACATGTGAGATGAATGAGTAAATTAAGGAAGTGTGCTGGGGTGATTTGGAAAGAAAGGCTAGAGATCGGTTAAAAATTATGATGATGATACAATAATAATAATAATTTCACAGACTATTGGATATAAATATCAACAATTTAAAGGATTTATATTTTTTAGATAAATTTCAGTTAAGATGTAATCAGGCAAACTATCATTCAAAAATTGGCATTGCAAACTAAATTTATTCCATCTAATAATAGTATTTATCTAATTCTTTTTAAACCAAAAGTGTAAACATTTTAAATTTATTATCCTAGATTATAATTATAAGGGTCTTGAACTCAGTCTTCCAAGCTCCATACAACTATCTAATCTATGTTATACTACCAATACACATGAAAAATTCCCATGAAAAAGATAAATGATGTCCAATATCCATATTTTGTGTTGAACCAGCACTCATCAATTGGTCCAGATCACCATCTCCCACACACATATACAATCAATGCTCAGTTTATATTAAGATAGAAAATCATCAAACTTCAATTCTCACTACTCTATGGATAGCTGAAGATTTGGAGAGTGGTGTGGATTGAAGTTTGTTCATTAAAGTTTGATTATTTGTTATCTTAATATAAACTGGGCATTGACTGTATAAATGTGTGAGAGATGATGAGCTGGACCAACTGATGAGTTCTAGTTCATCTAAACCTCTTGCCTTTCCACTTTTTAATATCTTCCCTGCCTCATTCAATTCATTTCTTGTAAACCTAATATTTCCATTACTATATGCTTTTATGTTTGTTATCACTCAGTTCTTCTCATCTTACATATTTTCTATATCCATTACATATTAATTTAAGATTGTCTCTAATTCTTCTCTAGAGCTACTCTATTTTCTCATCATCTAGTTTTTCTCTCCCCTACATTCCTTCTTTTAATATATTTCAGGAAAAAATTATTTCCATCTCATCCATTTTTATTAATATCCTCCAGTAATTTACTATTTGATTTCATTCTTTATATATAATAATCTAAGTTAGCCAACCTTTTTTTTAAAAAAAATATTTTTCACATTTAATATTAGCATTTTTTTCACTTTTTTTGTTTTTAATGGCGCATTTATATTCTTTGCATGCTTTCCCCCTTTCTTTTACACTTTTACTAATCCTCACTTTTCGATTACTTTTATTCTTCTAAATATTCTCACTTAAAATTCTATATGCCATTTTTTCTACTTCACAACATCAGTTCTTATATTCATCCCCAACAAACTCCTCCCTGATTTACTACTTTAACTTATTCTTAGTATTTATTCTCCATCTACATCTTTCACTACTATTTTCCATCACATTACTAACCATTTCTGTTATAAACGAAATTATGATCTCTATAACATACTCTCTCTTCATTATCAAACACTTTAATTTTCCATACTTTATTCATTTACACTTTCTCTACTAATACATAATCTGTTGAGTGAAATATATTATTTCTAGGCAATGTGTATTGTCCCTTATAAATATTTGATAAATTTTCAATACTCCAATTCACTCTCTGACAAGGCTACCCATTCTTGTTATTCATGTCATCAATTTCTTCAATATGCCTATTCATATCCCTTATAATCATTATTTTCTCTTTTTTTTTTGGAAACTCTGTATATCCTTAACTAGGCATTCATATAGGCTACTGTTATAATTTGATTATTTTTAGTGGGTATATACACTATAGCCACCATCTATTCTTGGCTTCCTAACCTTATTTCAAACCACAAATGTTCTTGACACTGATCAGTATTCACATATTTTTGACATAACTCCTACACCCCCACTAGTTTTTTCTTTTTTATTTATACCCTATCTTACCAAGTTTTTCCATGTAGGTTTTTCTTTTTCTCTTAGATGTATTTCCATTACTACTAATAGCTCAAGGTTTTCATTTTAAACTGCTTTGATTAATTTCTGCCACTTTTCTGGTCTCCTACCACCTTGCATATTCAAGTATTCAATTTTAAAAATTTCTTCTTTTCTTAGTACTCTTTTATAACTCTTTCTTCTCTATTACATTTGTAATTATCTTGTTTATCATTAATTTTACAGACTCATTCCTCTCCACATCTCCATTTATATTTAAATCATCTACCCTTTATTTATTTCTTACATCCCATCCATTCTTCTTATTTTAATAAGACTGTAATTTAAAACCATATTGCCCTTTATAAATTTTCTAAACTATAATATTTTTTATAAATCAAGCGCTTCCCAATGTTTCACCTCCTTGTTTTGCTAAGTGCAACCCATCTTTACTATATAACTCCCTCATACTAATAAAAAAATCTCACACATGCACAAACATAACATTATTTGTCTTGCATAATTTTTTCAATCTCTCATTTATAGAACATATTCTACCTAATATATACTTATTCTCGAATCTTGATAGTAATCCAACTATTCCTACTCTTCTTTTAATCTTATTCAAATTATTAATTAATTTTTTATACTCATCCATTACTCTCTCCAATGGCTCTGACAAATTATTTGTCCCTACCATAATGTAAACAACTCTACTTCCTTGTTTCTTTACCTTAACTGTAACATAACTAATTCTAGCTCCAGGCAAATATACTCTTACATACCTATTTCTATTTTCCCTTGCAATTACATCTCCACATTCTCTAATTAGTGAATCTCCTATCAATACTATCTTATAGTGTACTTTTTCTATTTTTTCCATAACATGTTTTTCCACCTTCTGTACATTCTTATCTAGTTCTTCCTTATGATTTTTATTCATTGATTCCTTAATCTGCTCACACTTCATCTCTACAAATTTTAATTTTACTCCTACATCTTTTATCTCTTCCTCTATCTGGTTGATGTGAAGCACTATGGATTCTTTTTGTTAAGAGTCAGAAATCTCTCAGCCACTATGCCCAGAGAAACCTGTTAGACACTTTACCTTCCTTTCCATTCCTCATCCTAAGTTTTTTTCATATTCTTCTCTATCCTGCTCCATCCCATTTCCACAGCATAATCTTTGTCAACTCTATGGCCTTTATATCTAAATCACCCATATATTTTCCCAAACCCAGCATAAAAATCATGAGCCTATTTTCCATATAATCACTTTGTTTATATTTATTCTCCCAAAACTTCATTATATGTACCCTGCTTGTAAGCATTTACATTCAATTAACAAATGCCTAATATTTTCCATACCTTCCTTACAGACTAGAATATAGTCTGGTAGCAGCCTCTAGTTATCATTCATGTTCATGCGTGTCAACATGTACCACTATATTACCATTATATTTAGAATTATGACTTTGGAGCATCATCACATAAAATCATGATATTGTCAAATTCTGAAGCATACTTATCAAAATATAATAATAATGATAAATTATTTGGTAGTATTAATACATTGTACAGGCTTAAACCTGCATTTATATATATAATATATGCGGGGTTCGAACTTAGACTTTCACATGACTCACCACTCTCAGTACCATCTCATATTGCTGACCCACCTGATCACACACATGTTGGTAGTATTAAGAAAATTAATTTTAGTATGGAAATATGATAGAAAACATCCCATATCTCTAAAACTTTTTGCAATAGTTTTAATGGTAATATTTTACGGATTAAAATGGAAAGTTAAAAAAAAACCAAAAGTAATAATGATTAAATTATTTGATGATATTAAGAAAATTAACTTTGATATGAAGACATGACAAAAAAATATCATATCTTTAAAACTATTTGTAATAGTTTTGCCAGGACTACTTTATGGATTAAAATGGAAAGCTACGAAAACAAAAGTAAGTAGAGATTATTTAAGTCATCTAAATTTTGATAATGATGCAATGTTTTTAAAACAATGCTTTAAAGCCTGGGGAAGATTACAAGTGGTATTGAACAAAAACAAGAAAGTAGATGTAATCATAAAGAGAATTTTCACTAAGAAGAAAATAATATTGATAATAATGAAATAGAAAATATTGACAGTTAAATATTGATCAGATTATTAATAAGATGAAATTATAATGGATGAAATTAATCCTAGAAACAGACTTGGTGGATTGTTTTTGATAGAAATAATTTAATATTAAAAAGAAATATAATAATGTGCTTAAAAAAATTTAATAAATGCGGATTTGAAAATTAGATGCTTAATAGACTTCAGACTACACAGTGATGAAGAAAGAGATGTTAGAAGTAATAAGAAGAAATTGCAAATTGTAAGTGAATTGTGTGTATGAAAGAACATAAAAATATTATTGACATTATTGTAGAGTTGTAATTATATTTTATAGATCGCACAGAAAATATATGTAAATACTTAAACAGGGTTTAATTTGTTATGAATGCACCTTATTGGCCTATGTAAGTAGAAATTTAGGTTAAAGATAAGATGCCGCTCTTATCTTTATAAAAGTCACTATTTTGTATCTTGGTTTGTGAGGTCTCTCTGTTGGCAAAATAATATTGCTTGATTATTAGAAATTTTAAGGCGCATTCGTCACAGATTAAAGCCTGTTTAAGTACTGATATTATTATAAAATTCGAAATGTCAAATTATGTTTTTTATTATTATTATAGTGGTTTGAACATTATTACAGCTAGTTTAAAAGTATATATAATATATTTGTACTTAAAAATTATGTTTTTAGAAAACTTGCCATGAGATGAACAACTGAACTATTAAAAGTAATTATAAAATATTAAAAAAGATTTTGAAGTAGACCAAATGTGAAATGTATGGATGAGTTTAAAAGTTTGCTGAAGGGGTGTGTAAAAAAAAGTTTGGATTGAAGGAATTGGGTTAAATTTTAAAAAATTATTTTGCAATATATAGTGGTTAAAATCGTGTTCATTTGTCAAGCGTTGGTGGTCGAGAGGTCAGCACAGCTGCCTTACGATCAGTTGTCCAGGGTTAGCGGGTTCGCTTCCCGGCCGATGCTATGACACATGGGAAAAAATCGTGTTTATTAAAAGTATAAAAAAATTTAATATAATAATAGATTTATTTATTAAAAAATTATTAATATAATTTGGAATAATTAAAAAACATTAAGCAAGTAATTATTTTTATTTTTATTATTCTAAATTAATTCATTAATTAATAAAAAGTCTAGGCTAATATACATAAAATATTTTGAGTTATTTTTTTTGGAATCAGATAAAATTGACAAAATTCTGCTATTGAGAGATTATTATTTGTTATAAAGCAAATAATATAACTTTATAAAAAGAATTAATTCTCAAAAGAGAATTAATATATATATATATATTGAACCTAAATAGGCCGGGAGTTTTTTTAACTAATTAAAGACATTTCTGTTTCAAGCTAATTTTACGATCATGCATTTTGTAGGACAACATTTGTATTAATGTATGGTTAATTTATTAATTTTTTCTCAAAATAAGAAAAAGTGTTTAGTTTTTTAAAAAAAATATTTGCAATCTAATTAATCCATCTGGTTATAAATTGGACTTCAATGTAAAAAACTGAATGCAAATAAGTCTCCCATAGTAAACTGATGCATAGACCATATGCTGCTAAATATAAAAGATCGCTTGTTACTGCCCATCTGGAGTTTGAATCTTCATACCCTGTGCAATTCGAAAATTTCATTAAGTAGTTACATGTTTGTGCATATTTAATGCATAATCACCAATGAAAAATACAACAGAAGTTTACACATGCTTTATCTTTTACCAAGAGATATATTAACCAAGTATTAACAAAATGTTAAAAAAAACTTTTGTTTACATTTAAAAAAATCATTATCTTCTTATTAAAAAAACTTGGGTGGATTAACTTTCTGTTTATGGCTGTGCTAGTAGAAGCTAAGAATAATTACAGAAATCTCAAGGAAAAGCTAAGGACTAATCAAAGAAAAATAAAGTCTTCGTGTCATTTATTTTAGCCGAAGTTATAGTCTAGAGAAAATTGCTAGTTTATCCAGCAGGCAGATATTAGAGAACAAAAAGACAAGAATTAAAGTAAATTTTACTCAAAGTAGAAATTATTTTGAAAGATTATATATATCTGTAACAAATTCTTACATCTGAATGTATTTCTTTTACTTATTAGCAGGGAGTAATTTGCCTAATTTACTTAAAGCTATTTTCAATTAGTTTTATATTAATGTAAGAATTGTATTTCCTTGACATTTTTGAACAAAATCATACAAATGTCAATTTATATTTTAAAATATAACTAGATAAGCACATACATAAGCATTAAGATTAAAGAGCTTACTTATAAAGTATTAATGGCACTTTTATAAGAAAGTTCACGAAAACATTAATTAAATTTAATATTGCAATGCAGTATGTGTTAATAACCAGTTTATATTAATGTTATATAAAAACTATATATTGTGTCTAAATGACCAAAAATGTAAATTTATCATTATCTTTCTTACAAATATAAATATGCAGTCTTGCATTGGTGGTCGAGAGGTCAGCGCGACTACCTTACAAGCAGTTGCCCGGGTTGCGGGTTCGCGTCCCGGCCGATGCTATGACACTTGAAAAATATATATATATAAATATGCAAGCACATACATACAAAACAAAAATATTTCAATTCAGATTCATTCAGCTCCTAATTGTTAGTCAAGTTGATAATTAACCAATTACATTTTTATTAATTGCATACGTCATCATTATCCACGTCAACTATTATCAGTTCACTGCAGGGTGAAGGTCTCTCCATGTTCAATCTATCTTCTCTAATCTCTGGCCTCTCTTCTCCACATCATCCTTGCATAATTCCTTATTTTATCCATTCATCTCACATGAGATCGCTTTCTGGATCTTTTACAATCTTTTGGAATCCCATCTAATATTTTAATTATTCTTCTATTATCATCTCTTCTCGAAATATGTCCAACCCAATTCCACTTCAGTCTCTTAATTTTTTTAACAATGCCAGTAATATTTCTTATCTATATTTTGTATTTTTGATCTCTTCTTGTTACTCCTAACATGCATACCTCCATACTTCTTTGAGTAATCTGAAGTCTCTTTATTGCTCTTCTATTAAGTAACCAAATCTCAGATCCATAAGTAAGAACTGGTAAAACAAATTTATTAAAAACCTTCATTTTCAAACACATAGCCATATTGCCTTTTAATATTAAGTTATTCCTACTAAAAGCACTCCAAATAAGTTTAATTCTATGATTAATTTCATTCATTATGTTTCTATTTGTAGTAATAATTTGACAAAGATATTTGTAGTTGTTAATTTCATTTAATTCATCATTATCAATCTTTAATTTCTTCTTTTAAGAAAATCCATTGAACATTACTTCAGTCTTCTTAACATTTATTTTTAGTACTACATTCTTACTTTCATCTGATAACTTTTGCAACATTATCTGAAACTCTGAAGCATTATTTGCAAAATAAACTATATCTTCCTATGATAATCCACAAAATATTTACTGCAGCACTGCTGTAAAAAGTTTTAGAAATATAGAATCAGCCTGCCTTGCACCTTCTCAATGTTAACCTTCCTAGTATCATTATGTAATGTAATTGTTGTTGTTGCATTTTTGTAAATATTTTTCAGAATATAACAATATCCTGGGTCTCTAACTTGGTGATTCAGTACTTTAATCACTGAAGAAATACTTATAGAATCAAATGCCTTTTCAAAATCTACAAATCCAAAACATAATGGCAACTCATAATTATTGGTCCTTTCTATAACTTCTCATGATACTTAAATATCATCTATTGTACTGAAACCACTTTTAAATTCAGCTTGTCCTTTTGGTTTCTTGAAATCCAAAGGTCTCTGTAGATGTGTTGTAATTATTTTGATAAAAAGTTTCTATAAAACTGATAAAAGACTGATAGGTCTGTAATTTCTAATAACTTTTTTTATCCCTTTTTTTAAATATTAATATGAATAATACTTTCTTTCAATCATTTGCTACATCTTTATTACTTAGACATTTGGTATATAATTTTGCCAAAAAAATTCTATTTCTTCGTCTGCTTGTTTTAATATATTAATTATAATTGCATCATTACCTGGAACTTTCCCTTCTTCACGAATTTAATTATACATCTCACTTCTTTATTTAAAATCCTGGGCAATTTAGAAGATATAATAATTATAGAAAATATTTGTTTTTTATTATTATATAATTCTTGATAGAACTCTTCTATCCATTCATGATGTCATCTCTCTTTTTAGTAATAGTTTCATCTTTTTTCGTATTGTGGATATGTTTTCTACCAATACCAAAATATACTCTTGAAATTTTTGCTCTTTTCTCTAGCTTTCCTTGCTAATTCACAATTATACTTGCTCATATCATTATCAACTCTTTTCCATACCATTTTATAAATTTTGAGATATTCAGTCCTTCTTAATGCATCATTTTTATATATTTTTACACTCCATCTTTTCTTCATAAAGTCTCTAGTCTCAGTATAAATTTAATTAGTCATTTTCACACATGTATGCTTAAATGTGAATCAACATTCACATATACATATATATATATATATATATATATATATATATATATATATATGTAATGATATGCTTATTAAATATCTATATTTCTTTGAAGTTATATACATAATCTTGTAATTAAATATTAAAAATACAGTAACATATATATATATAAAGTACAACTTTAAAAACTTATTTATCCAGGAGTGCCTTCAACTAGCTTCATAGTCTTTGTCAATTAACACTTTTAAACACACTTTCAAAGTCTAACCTTCCCACAATTCATTGATTTTTATGTTTTCTGCCTATCTGTTTATTAAGTCATGCTTACATTTGTATCTTTCAACTTGTAATCCTTTCCATTCTAAATTTTGTTTAGTTTTTAGAACTCTTTTTAATATCTGCCAGTGCTTTTTAGTTCTTTTCTTCAGAGTACATCTTGATTCCCCTATATATACACTGCCACATGTACATCAACATTTATATATGATGCAATTTTGATTTAGGAATGAGGTTTTAGCTTTTGAATTATTTATTATTTTCTTTAATCCAGGAGGTGCATAAAATGCAATATCACATATATCTTTATATATTTCCCTTATAAAATTCACTTGTTCATTTAAAATATATGGCATTGATATCCATATCTTTTGTTTATTATTAGTAGAATCCAACTTATTATTATTATTATTTTTATATTTCCTAGTATTATACACAAGATGATAATCATACCTGACATTTAACAATTCATTTGCATAAATTTCAATAGTTTTGCATTTATTTGATGTATTTCTAAATAAAAAGAACTTCAATCATGCTGTTTTATATGGTATTAGCACTCTTGACTTATATGGAATATAGCCTCTTTCTTCTATTGGCTTAATCATCATACAGTAATCAAACTTATAACTATTTCTAGTTATTTAAAGATCAAGAAACTGGACACCCATTGACTTTTCATCTGTTTTGATTCATTTTAAATTATCCAAACTATTTAATTCCTTAAACAATTCTTTAATTATATCTGGCATACCACATATAATCTATACTATACAGTAATATCCTTTTGATAAATCTCATTTTTTAAAATAATTTATTCATATGTTGTAATTATAATATTGCATATTTGAGTGACTGTAGGTAGACCCATTGGCCAACTATTATCCATTTTATAGAACTCATTATTAAAAAGTGCATAAATGTTTTTATCAATAAAATTTAATGTCTCAACTATAATTTCTATTATTTTTACATTAACATTAAAATTAATGCATTAAAAATAATTTGAATAGATGTTATTCGATCAATTGATTCATACACTTAACTCATGTTATAATACTCATTATTATCAATAATAACATAACAAATTTTATTGATGAAATAAAATTATGAACATATTGTATATTTTCCAATATATATATTATGTTCATCATTTGATTTTGTCTGTAAAATTGGTGATAAACCTTTATGTTTAATAATAGATTTCAGAGAGGCATTTTATTATGAAACATGTCGATTAGTGGGGGAAATGCTACAAGAAACACTTGGATTTGGAAAATATACAATATGTTCATCATTCAATTTTGTCACTAAAATTTGTGATATTATTTATTAATAATAATGATGTTATATGTACTTTAGATGTGAGTGAAATGTATGAATCAAGTGATTGAATAATGTCTATTAAAATTATTTCTAATGCATTAATTTTAAAAAATGTTAATGTGAAAATAATAAAAATTTATAATTGAGACATTACAATTTATTGATAAAAATATTTATGCAGTTTTTAATGATGAGTTCTATAGAATGAATAATGGTTGGCCTATGGGTCTATCTACAGTCACTTAAATTTTGTAAAATGGTATGGAAAAGAATTGATACAAGAACAATATTCTATTATTATTATCATAATAAATAATAACAATAAATAAATATAATTTATTTAACTAATAATAATATGCTTCACTTTTTCAAAATGAAATTATGATTATAATACTTCCCATTAACTATAAAATTTAAGTTAAAACTAGAATGTATTCAAAATTTAACATATAACATTATCTTAAAAAGCCTAAGCATCTTGTTTATATACCAGTAAAGTATTTATTTTTACCTTCCATATATATTTTAACATTTTAATGTAAATTTAAATCTTGTTACTGAAATAACTTTATTCATAACTTTATAAAGCTATTTATTTTTAAAACATTTAAAATAACCCTATAACTTTACTTTTCTACAAGTTCATTTTTCTTATAAAATACTCAAATTATATTAAAGACTTATATATTGCTTGTATATGCTATATTTATTCATTTTATAATATATTATCATGATAGCATTTAGATGTTATGTTTCATTATTCTCTCTCTCAATCAAACAAAATATGCTTTAAATATTTGAGTTTAATGATCTCTATTAGTCATACATCTCTGGGAATAGTAAATCATTCCTTTTCTTCTTGCAATTAAATGTCATTTGTAATAAAAAAATTCTCTCCTCTTGCATTCACATACATTATCAACTTTCTATAGTCCAGTTATTATTCTAACCAACTTTTAAACTACCATTTATAATGTAATATCCAGTGATGATAATAATAATTATAGTGAGGGATATGAATACAATAATAACTCAAATGAATATGAAATTTCATGGTTACAGTGCTTAAGGCCACAAATTTATTATGTACCATAAATTCCAGTTATGTCTTCTACTTGAACTTTTACTGAACTATGGAAAAAATGCAACTGTCTACTAAATATACAGAACTTTGTTACCTGTATTTAATTCTTAACTCACAGTGATATGATTCACACATAATGTTCCTCCTTAATATCCCTAGCACCCAGAATTTTATTTTACAACTAATTTTCTATACCTATATATTGCTTGTATATGCTATATTTATTCATTTTATAATCTATTACCATGATAGCATGTAGATGTTATGTTTCAGTTTTTCAACCTGTTTATAGTCTTATCCATACACTTTGTGTTTGATCTCTTTTTATTATTCCTAATATACATCTCTTCATATTTTAGAAACCTGAAATTTCTATATTGTTTTTCTGTTAAGTGTTCAAGTTTCAGATTCATAATTAAAAATTGGTAAAACACATTTATTAAAAAATTTTCTTTTTAAAAATAATAATTAAAAATGTAGACATACTTCTTTATAATATTAAGTTATGCTTAATTTCATCCATTATATTTTCAACTGCGTAATAATCTAAGCAAAGTATTTGTAGGTAATTTTTCTAATCCATGATTATTAATCCTTATTTTCTTCTTCTGACAACAGCCATTGAACATTACTTTAGAATTTTTAGCAGTTATCTTTAGTTCTACATTTTTACTTTCATCTTATAAATCTTGCAACATTTTTGAAGCTCTAAAGCATTATTTACAAAACAATTACATCATCTACAAAAGCTTGAAGATTTAAATCTCTGTTTATTTTTACTCTCTTAGCTTCCCATTTTAATCCACTAAATACTTGTTGTAAAACTGCTATAAAAAGTGTTTGGCTGTACAATTATTCTGTTATATATTCTTGTCAATGTTAATCTTCTATGTATAATCAATTAATTTAACAATGGTTGCATTGTGATAAATATTTTTTAGAATATGTCAGTAACATAAGTCTATATCTCAATAATCCAATGCTTTCATCATTGAAGAAATGCTTATAGAATCAAATGCCTTTTCATAATCTACAAATCTAAGGCATAATAGCAACTCATATTCTTTGGCCCTTTCTATATCTTTTTTCAATACCTGGATATGATCTACTGTACTTAAACTACTTTTAAATCCAGCTTGTTTTTTGGTTGGTTTAAATCCAATGTGCTCTGTAGATGAGTCATAATTATCTTATTAAAGATTTTGTAAAGAACTTATAAAAGAATAATAGGTCTGTAAGTTTTAATATTTTTTTTACCTTTCTTACTATTGCATTCTTCCAAGCATCTGGCACATCTTCATCACTTAGGCCTTTGGTATATAACTTTGCCAACAACTTTTCTATTTTATCTGCTTCTTTTTTAAGGTATTGAATATAATTCCATCATTTTCTGACACATTTCTTCATGAACTTTGTTTTCATGTTTTTTTTTTATATATATAATTCTTTAAAGAACTCTTCTCACATTTTATATTAGCATCTCTTTTCTAGTAATAAGTCCACTTTTTTTATAATGTAGAAATAATCATTATTTTAATATCAGTATTTTCTTTTATACTTCAGAGACTTTTATTCTCTTATAAGATTTCCTTCTAATTCATAGTTATATATTTTTATATTATTAACTCTGATTATATCAATTTACCAAACTCTAAATATCCAACTTTCCTTAGTACATCATTTTAAAATATTTTCACATTCCTCATTTTCCTCATACATTGTTTTGTCTTAGTAAAATATGTACTGTTAAATTGACACGGCAAAACTCTCCATACAGTAGTGCCACCCTGTGCCAACCAGAGTAATCAATGGTTGACACGGGGTTGCACTACTGTATGGAGAGTTTTGCCTTGTTTATTAACAATTATGTGCTAGTATAAGAGATAGTGATCATGTGATGTTTATTGTTAAATTGCTGGGGGGGGCGGGTTGTGCCAGCTATCCTCATTGCCAGGGGTGGCCAACTTTTGTGTTCATAAGATCTACTTTTTATTTTAAAAATGTGTTGCGATCGACTTATTGTCATAGGCGTAGTATAAATGGAGGGAGATGTAAAATACATACTATTTTTGTATATCTATCTACGTAAAAAAACATAATTATTTAATGGAACAAAAACTCATGTCTGGAGGAAATAAAACAATGTGAGTAATTATTAACAATATTTATTAATTCAAATTAGCTACATTAAGTCAAGATTTAAAAATATTATTTTCAATAATGATACGACTTAGTGGACTTCACCTATCTAGAATTGAAAAAAAAATTAGAACAAAAACAAAAATAACAAAAAAAACTTGAAAATATTTACTTAATTTGTTTCACTCGTAACCCAACACCTCTTGCTAGATTGGCCTCGCGGTCGACTTATTGGCCACCCCTAAACTCATTGCCATTTGTAGTAGTACATCAGTTATCTTCTTATTGATTTCATTCAAGTCTGAACTATCTTCTAAATAAATTAATCTTTTAAAAATTGATTTGCAAATTTTAACTTAAATTTATTGAAGTGTTTCTGGTGCATTAATGCATATCTTTCTTCTCACTAATTGAATATCACTTCATGTGTTGAATATAGTAATAACATTATAATCTTGAAATACATATTATCCAATTCTGCTGTACTTTAATTTGATTACTTTAATGCACATTTCCATTTAGCATTTTTTTTTCAAAGAAAGGATTCTATTTGTTTGTTTTTTCCAACTTTACAAGATTATATCCTATCTCATTTTTATCACTGTAACTAAATTTACCCGCAGCACTTCATCTTTCAATCATTTATCAATATTACATTAAAGTCTCCATGAAAAATTTCAAGTGTTGTTAGCCGAGAGGTCATCACAATCGCCTTGCAAGCAAGTAGTTGGTTGCAGACGGTTGTTGGTTCGGTCCCGGCCGATGCTATGACATATGAAAAAAAAAGTCTCCGTGAAAAATTTAAAATTTTGTTTGCTTTGAACAAAAGCATTTTGTATATCAATATAAAATTCTTCATAATAAAGATAACTTGAAGAATAAACCTGAATTATCTAGATTTGATATCCATTAAGTTGAATAATTAATCTTGCCACTCCGTCTGATATGATCACTCTTCATATTACTATTTTTCTCCTTTATAATAAATTCCATTTCACTTATGCTTTTAGTATTATGCTTTTGTAATAAAGGACGTCTACTTTTTAAATCAATTACCTCTTAACCTTTTCTTTTAACATCACAAAGTTTAACAATGATCCCTTTAATATTAAAGATTCCCCCCCCCCCTTATTTCCTGCAATATTTTTTTACTTGAAAGTGATCTGCAGTTATAAGTACCAAGGTCTTAGCGAATGATAGACTACATCCTATTGCTTATGCTGATGAATTTGCAGCCTCTTGGGAATAAGATCTATAATTTAGTTTTATCTGTCATGATTGTAAATATATATTTAATAATAAAATTTATTCACAGGGACAATTTTAAAAACCCCCATTGATGGTTCAATCTATCTTATACAAACAATACACATGTGAGAAAAATAAATGATCTCCAATATATAGTTTAGACAATATATATATATATTTGAAAATACAGTAATCTTAAGATTACTAGAAATAAGGATAAACTGGATTACTATATGACTCTTAAACCAATAGCAAAAAGAGGATATATTCCATATGAATCAAAAGTACCAAAGTCACATAAAATGGCAGGTTTGAAGTCCTTTTTATTTAGAAATGATAACCTTTGTAAATATGTATCAGATAAAACTAAAAATATTGAAGTTTATTGTAATGAGTTCTTAAACGTTGGATACAATTATGATTGTGTATATTATACTGTTAAAAATTTTACTTCTAAATATAAAAATACTAATAATAGTGTTAATTTTTCTGATAAAAAGTTGTGGATATCAATACCATATATATCGAATCAACAGGCAAGTTTCATTAGGAAAATTTATAAAGGAATATGCGATATAGCATTTTATGCACCACCTACATTGAATAAATTAATAAACAATTCAAAAGATAAAACTTTATTGACAAATAAAAATTGTATCATTTACAAATGGTTATGAGGTGTGGTAGTGGATATATAGGTAAATTGAGGTGCACATTGGAAAAAAGAACAAAAGAGCACATATTATTGTTTAAAAGGGTTCAAAATACAAAACAAAATTTTAAAAATAGTGAGAATTTATCAGCTTCTGTTTTTTATGACCATAATAAATCATGTATATATGGTTTTGATTTTGATTATAACAATGTAAAAATATTGGAAACTGAAAGAAATAACAATAAAAGAAAAATTAAAGAGGCAATGTTAATATATAAATACAAGCAAAATTTAATTAATCGGCAAGCAGCAAACATTAAGATAACAGAATTATGGGAAAGTTGACATTGAATTATGGGAAAGTTGACATTTTAAATGTGATAGTTGACAAAGCTACAACGTAGTGAAAGCGCTTCTAAGTTATAGTTATACATATAATTTTTATTGACTTTTAATTACTGTATTTTCAAATATTTATTTATAGAGTTATGTATATTATTTTGAAGAAATACAGACATCGATTTGTAATATTATATATATATATAAGTACAGATATATTTTATATCCCTGGAGTTTAGATGTAATTATAGGGGATTTGAACCCAGACTTTCTAGCTCCCTTCAGTTATCCAATCTATCTCATTCAACTGATACACATGACCACACACATGTGAAAAAGATGATTTCCAATATACATACTTCATGCTGAAATACCTGTACTTAAATATTAAAGATTCAGCCTGTATCCTGCCCATCCCTCTTTTGTATACTTAAATGGACAATGCTCTATACATGAGGGATCAGAATGACTTAAGGTCAAATGGGCATGACAATAATATTGGCATCATCAAGGGATTTGGGCATCCATCATCAGGTTTTCAATAGAATAGAAGGCTAAAAAGTTGAATATTGGTGTAGATTGAAGCCTGTCCATTAATGTTTGAAGATTTGGTATCTTAATATAATCCAAGAACTGAATATATATATATATATATATATATATATATATATATATATATGTGTGTGTGTGTGTGTGAGAGAGAGAGAGAGAGAGAGAAATGATGACCTGGACCAACTGATGAGGGCTTTCAGCATGAAATATATATTGAAAATCATTTATCTTTTTCATATGTGTGTGGTCATGTGTTTTGATTGTAAGATTGAATAGCTAAAGGGAGATTGAAAGGCAGGTTCAAATCCCCTATAATTATATATATATATATAAGCACCAAATATATTAAGAAATTTGATTTATTTATAAAAAAACAAAGAATGCATATAAACAATGACCCAAACAAATGCATTGTTAACCTAATAAAGGCAACCTTATCTAAATAGACAAAATGGTCTTAGAATGTGGTTCAAATTCATAGGTGACTTATAGAAAAAACCCACAGAAACCATCATAAACTTTGAAGCAGCAGCAGTGTTCAAAGAAATGACACAATTATTCAAAACTGTATGTAATATGCTTGTTGATAACAAAGGCAGGTAATAAAATATTATGCTTAAATGACAGATTTGTGTATTTGGACCACATTAATTATATATCAAAATCTACACAACAAATGGAATAACTAAAAATTCAAAAGTATTGTGTAACATAAAAAGTATGAAATATAGATTTATCAATTCAGTGCTAAGAAAACACATTATCAGTGCTTAGGACAAAACAAATTATTTACTATTCAATCACAATACTTTTATAAATGTTTTTGAATATTAGATTACATAAAATAAACTACCTCTTATGTTTAATGATAGATTTTGGAGGATTATACTATCATAAAGCAATTAGTGTTATTGCAGAGTAACTACAAACCCAATCTGGCTTTGAAAAATATACTATTAAATCATTCTTCAATTTCATTGAATCAATCAAAAACATCAAAATAAAAGCTGGGTTCAGACTAACTTCATTAGATATTACAGAGCTATATAGCTCTGTATTTTGCAAAATGTAATCAACTTAATCAAAGATTTTCACAAAAAAAGTAAGTATAATAAACAAAAGAACAGGTTTATTGTTGATGTGATGAACTTGATTAATAATGACATTATAACAAGATTTAACAAGAAATGTTACAGAATGAAGGACCCCTAGCTTATAAATCTTACAAGCAGCAGGATTGTTTGCAGCTTAATACTGGCTGAAATAAAACACAAAATATTACTATCTTTCCTTGAATAAGACAAAAACATATATAAAAGATACATCAACAATATGTTTCTTTGCTGAACTTCTCAAGTCATAACATATATATATATATATATATAGACAGCTGCACGCAGTCATAACATATATATATATATATATATAGACAGCTGCACGCAGAATCTTCTGAATGGAAAAAAATAAGATTGTCACTGGAAGTCTAAAATTTCTGAATCTAATTATTAACAGAAATAAAAAAATTTCAACTACAGAATGACTATTAAGCTGATCAAAATTAGAGGCATGATACATCCACAATCTCAAATCCTGATGATATATAATTTAGCAGGCTTCAAAGGCTTTCCACATTAAAATCACTCTTTCTGTGGATGTGAAGCAAATAGAAGACAAAACTTCAAAATGACTTAGGTAACATTGGATACAATGAAAAACATTATACAAAATAATCAAAAATTTAAATTTGAAAGCAAAATGGAGCATTATAAACAAAAATAATAACAAACCATGGATACTTATGACTTATATTCCAAGTATTACAACACATAAAAAGGATTATATGCAATCAACGCTTTAGCATAGACTTTAAAATACTAATTAACAATTGGTCTAAGACAAAATCAAGAAAGAAAAATTTCCACAAATATTATATGCTGTCCAATATAATGACCCATAATGCACTACTATGCATTACAGCAAATCCTGAACAATAAAGCAGAACGAACATATAAAAGAATAAAAAAAAAATCCGATACATGTCTGTAAAATTAAACTAATCTGCATAGAGTAAGATGATAGGGTAAGGAAAAAAAAGATTAAATGGCATCCAACTTTCAAGCTACTGGAATATATAAATGAGGGCCTTGGGCATTGGTTGTATAGCTGCTTCCAGATTTAGTAAGAATAGTTATGATTATGGTACTCAGCACCAAAATCACATTATGCTCAATTAAATACAATGGTTATTTTTAAAACGTCATATATTTTGCAAAACATATTTACATATATATGCACAACTTGTTACATATAATTTAATGGAGTTTAATATAAGCATTATATATATGTGAACGAAAATCGATTTGATGATATTTAACTCAATTGTATACAAACCAGTTATCTATTATTTCGAGTTATGTATAATTCGATTAAGTGTGTGTGTATATATATATATATATATATATCATTATCAACCATTATCAATCCACTGCAGGATGAAGGGCTCTCCAAGTTTAATCCATCTTCTCCGATCTTTAGCTTCTCTTCTCCACATCACCCCTGCACACTTTCTTATTTCATCCATCCATCCCACATGTGGTCTTTTTCTGGGTCTTTTACAATCTCTTGGAATCCAGTTTAAAATTTCAATTGTCCATCTATTATCATCTCTTCTAAACAATATGTCCAGCCCAACTCCACTTCAATCTTTTAATTTTTTCAATGAGGTCAGTAACACCTGTTTGTTCTCTTACCCATACATTGCGTTTACGATCTCTTCTTGTTACTCCCAACATACATCTCTCCATACTTCTTTGAGTGGTCTGAAGTCTCTGAATTGCTCTTCTATTAAGTGTCCAAGTCTCAGATCCATAAATAAGAACTGGTAAAACACATTTGTTAAAAACCTTCCTTTTCAAACACATAGGCATATTTCCTTTTAGTATCAAGTTATTTCTACCAAAAGCACTCCAACCAAGTTTAATTCTATGATTAATTTCCTCCATTATGTTTCCATCTGTATTAATAATCTGACCAAGGTATTTGTAACTGTTAACTTCTTCTAATTCTTCATAATCAATCTTTATTTTCATATTTTGAGCAAATCGATTAAACATTACTTTAGTCTTTTTAACATTTATCTTTAGTCCTACTTTTCTACTTTCATCTGCTAACTCCTGCAACATTTCCTGCAGCTCTGAAGCATTATTTGCAAAAACAACTACATCATCTGCGAAATCTAAATGACTTAAATAATCACCATTTACTTTCACTCCTTTAGTTTCCCATTTTAATCCACAAAATACTTCATGCAGCACTGCTGTAAAAAGTTTTGGAGATATGGAGTCACCTTGTCTTACACCTTTCTCAATGTTGACTTTCCCAGTATCATTATGTAATCTAATTGTTGCTGTTGCATTTTTATAAATATTCTTTAAAATATGACAATATCCTGAATCTATACCTTGATGATCTAATGCTTTAATCACTGAAGAAATGTTTATAGAATCAAATGCCTTTTCATAATCTACAAATCCTAAGCATAATGGCAACTCATATTCATTTGTCCTTTCTATAACTTCTCTCAATACCTGGATATGATCTATTGTACTAAAACCACTTTTAAATCTGGCTTGTTCTCTTGGTTGGTGGAAATCCAATGTTCTCTGTAGACGAGTAGTAATTATCTTGGTAAAAATTTTATATAAAACTGATAAAAGGCTGATAGGTCTGTAATTTCTAATATCTTCTTTATCACCTTTTTAAAATATTAATATTATTACTGCATTCTTCCAATCTTCTGGTACATCTTTATCATTTAGACATTTGGTATATAACTTTGCTAAAAAAATTTCTATTTCTTCACCTGCTTCTTTTAATATATCAATTATAATTCCATCATTACCTGGAGCCTTTCCTTTCTTCATACATTTAATTGCATGTCTCACTTCTTCATTTAAAATTCTGGGCAATTTGGAAGATGTAATAGATATAGAAGGTACTTGTTCTTTATTACTATATAATTCTTGATAAAAATCTTCTACCAATTTCATGATGTCATCTCTCCTTTTAGTAATAATTCCATCTTTTTTTCTTATTGCAGATATAAATTTCCTACCAATACCAAAATGTTGTTTTACATTCTTAAGACTTTTATTTTCTTCTACAGCTTTCCTTGCTAGTTCACAGTTATACTTTCTTATATCATTTTCAACTCTTTTCCGCACCATTTTACAAAATTCGAGATATTCAATTCTTTTTAATGCATCATTTTTGTATATCTTCATAAATTCTCTAGTCTCAGTAGAAATTTTATTGGTCAATTGCCGTTTCTTTCTACCAGCTATCTTTGTTGCAGTTTTCAAAAGTGTAGCAGTTATTTTCATATTAATTTCATTCAAATCTGAATCATGTTCAAAATCTACTAATACTTGAAACCGATTTGTAAGTTCTAATTTAAATTCATTAGAATGTTTCTGAAGATTAGGAATATCAACTGTAAATATTGTTTTTCTTAGTAATTTTTGTCTCTCTAGTTTTACATTAACATGTATCTTACACCTTACTAATCAATGATCACTTCCTGTGTTAAATTTATTAAGAACATTACAATCTTGAAATATGTATTTCCTGTTAGTCAAAATATAATCCAATTCTGCTGTACCTTCATTTGGATGCTTCCATGTCCATTTCCTTTTAACATTTTTCTCAAAAAAAGAATTCATAATATAAAGTTTTTCTTTTTCTGCAACCTCCACAAGTCTATGTCCTGTCTCATTTCTATTACCATAACCAAAATTACCTACAGCAATTTCATCTTTCATTTGTCTACCAATTCTAGCATTAAAGTCTCCCATAACAATTTTAAAATGGTGTTTACTCTGATCAAAAGCCTTTTGTACATCCATATAAAAATCTTCTACTACTTCATCACTATGAGCACTTGTTGGGGCATAAACCTGAATTATCTGCATTTGGTATCTGCTATTAAGTTGTATAACTAATCTTGCCACTCTGTCCGATACACCATCAATCTCCATTATATTGTTCTTCCACTTTTTATTTATAATGAATCCTACTCCACTTGTATTTCCAATATTTGTGCCTTTATAATAGAGTATATGTCCACTTTTTAAATCAATTGTCTCTTCACCTTTTCTTCTAACTTCACAAAGTCCAATAATGTCCCATTTAATATAAGAGAGTTATATATATATATATTATAAGATAAAATTTTAAAATTTTTCTTTACTCTTATCTTTGAGCAATTGAAATATTGCTTGTATTATATTAGCACAATCTTATTATAAAAATATAAAAAATCTGATATTGCAGAGTAAGAAAGTATTTAGTTTTTATCATAACTTTACCCTAAGTATTACTTTTATCTATTCGCTCTTTAGACTTTATAAATTAAACTTTATTTACATACTAATAATATAAAAAAAATATTTTATATTGCTGATAGGTACGGATTATCTTAATAATAATAATATAACTCTCTCTATAAGGTTAATTTTATTTTACTCTTGTTTTGTAATTTCTTATTATTCCTTAATAGTAAGAAATGATTAGATCAAGATAATCTTTACAAACTCATCTTCACTTTACATCTAATCTTGGTCCTCAAAGGACCTTTTCTTTTTATTATTACATTGATTCAAGTAAACCTTTTTCTGAAAAAATACATTTCATTTTACATTAAATCTTTCTTTTCTGTATTAATAATTCTTGATTAACATTAGAAAAATTAAAAGGATTCACCTCTTTAATAACAAATTTGATTTTGCAACTAATTTTATTACGAAATAACTTTTCATAATCATCTAGTAAATTATCTGAAATTAATTTATCATACCTATTTTTCATTCTAAATTTAATTCCACGAATAAATGACAAATTTCTATTAAAATTCCATAAATAAACCAAAATGGGTTTCTCTGGAATAATAATTTTCAGTTTGGGTACTAGTTGATTAGCTGCCACATGATGCTTGTTGTCGCTGATTCTATGCACAATCACAGAAATATGCCATTTATGTGACCAGTAGGACAGTTCATATTAGCTGCTAAACAGGCCTATATGGCATTGCACATAAATATTATGGCCCGTTTTTGTGCTTTGTGGTATTATGCAAATAGCATATACTTCACAGATTCCTATGGTATGATGTGAGGGTGTGTAGAATTCAAGTGGCCATAACTCTTTTCATGTGACTTTGAAGTAATGATTTTTCACACGACCTGATGTAGTTTTAGATAGTAATAATTGTAAACCCAATTGACTAGTACCTCATTTTGTAACAAATTTTATTATTTATCATTATAACTCTATCAGCATTCACCAAATCAAATAACAAGGTTTTATTGGAAATTGGCTTCAATTTGCAATCCCTGATAATCTCTTCTTAAGGAAATATTGATCGTATATAATATTCAGATGTAAAACATTCTGCATTTTTCATTTTATTCTTGAATCTCTTAAGATTTTCTCTTCCAATTTAAAATTCATTTGAGTATTATACTTCATTTTACAATATATTCTACTATTTAACCTTCCTTTATCATCATCAAGGAAGTTAAATACTCTATCTTGTTCTGCATTGATCTTTATTTTATACACTAATTTTTCTTATATCAAGAAATTATCCTCCTTCTTTAACATTTTTAACATAATATCATATCTATTAACTTTCTTCATCTTACATTTTATTTTATTATTTAAAGACATCTTATTTATAGTAACTGGAAAATATAGCATCAAGTTATTGTTTTTATCTTTATTTTTTAAAATTGAATCAGTAAGTTTCTCATTTAAATCTAAGTCTAATATGATATTCTTATCAATAATTTGAGATTCTATTATATCCTCTTTTCTTACTATATTAATCTCTTCATCTATAGCTCTATCATTGACTTTATTATATAATAAATTCTCATTTCTAGTTTATCTTTTGTCATTTCTTATATGATCTTTTATCTCATCAAATTTCTTACACACTTCCATCATCAATTCCTTATGATGATTATCTGATTTCTTAATCATCTGAT